>JAFIRS010001404.1:0-367433 GCA_018342105.1 Gonioctena quinquepunctata
CTAAGAACCATGACTAGAAAGTTGCCCAACTTTTAACTAAGAACTTTGGTTCTTACTTGAAAGTTGGGCAACTTTCTAGTCATGGTTCTTGTACTAGGGGTTCCATACTATTACTATTGAATCATAGTTATAGTCTTGGACGTTGCATTAACCAAGGGTTTAAATTATCGGAGAAAAGTCCCACTTATTGATTCCATAAACTTTTAAAATGTGTTATATTAGCAATTTCACTCACCTGCATTGGTTCGGCAAAAAATCGACATCCTGTGACTGACCACACAACATACAAACACGATCCATTTCAATGAATACAAAACATTGGTAATTATAACTGAGTTTTGCAGAAATAACAATTCACAAATCATAACCTCAATCGGATTGAAAAGCATTCAAATTTTCCAATTGGTTGGAAGTTTCATAAGTTATATGTCCGTATTCCGCATCAGTGTGCAGGTTGCCTAAGGTTGGCGAATGCATTTTGTAATGGCCAAACAGATCCAATTCGTTGAACTATGTCAATTTGTCACCATCTATTGTGAAAAATTTTAAGTAGGACGCGGGAATCTCTACTAAAAAGTCTAAACAAAATCGAATCAGTACATACACCAGGGTTTCTAGGCATCTTAGTGTAAACCAAGCTAAACTTGACAACTTATATGGTGAAATTGAGTGTTACAGAAACCTCCTGTTTATATGCACAACGGAAACATTGGAATCATCTATGTCGATTAATTCTTTACATATGAATGGCTACCATTTGGCTACTTCATATAGTCGAACTTCTATGAAAGGGGGTGGACTAGCCATTTGGGCCAAAAATTCTGTTAACACAAAAATAATAGATTTATCTGGGTTTTCTATTGAACAACATATTGAACTATGTGCAATTAAATGCAAAATTCGTGACACAAGCATAATCATTGTAAACTGTTACCGCTCACCTAGTGACGACATAAACATTTTCATAGACAATATTGCAGCAGTTTGTGAAAATCTTATGAAGTTCAAGACCAAAATTATTCTATGTGGAGATTTTAATATAGATTCATATCATTCATCAAAAAACTATTTAGAATTATCTACTAGTCTAGAATGCTACGATCTAAAGCCTATAGTATATTGGCAACAATTAAACAACAAGTGTTTCTTACATTCAAAAATTAACAAATGAATAAAATTTAATTCCCCTTCCAAAAAAAAGCAAGAATGCTATAGAGGAATTTAGACAAACTCTGGCGACTCTCAGCTGGGATTTTCTTTATCAGATGAAATCTACAAACGAAGCTTTCATTCATTTCAACAACACGTTCTCTCACTATTTCAATAGTATCTTTCTTCCCAAAAAATGTTATTCAGGGACATACAATAGGAAGCTATGGCTAAATGATGAAATTCGTGAATCCAGTCGGAATCTTAAAGAATGTTTAAGGCTAGCAAAATATTTTCCTGAACTACAAGAACATTACCGTGATAAAAAGGAAATACATAAAACTTGATTAAAGCAACTAAGAAAACATTCTACCAAAATAAAATATCCGAATCAGATAATCGTATTGGAATGGCCTGGAGGGTTATTTCCGAACTATCAAATAAGACCAAGTCACAGAATGATATCACTATCACTAAGGATTACTGTGAAATTGACGATCCACAAGTTATTGTCTCATTGTTTAATGACTTTTTTATAGAAGCTCCTCTTGACATTGTGAATAAAATTCAGGACAAAAATTATACGATTCCTAAGGAAAAACTACTGAGGGACTCAATGTTTTTGATCCCTTTTACTAGTATTGAAATGTATGAGTTGTTACAGGATAAACTCAAAAATAAAAAATGTTTTGGATCTGATGATATCCCTGGCTTTTTAATAAAAGCAGTGTACTTGATGTGATTGTTGAACCGCTAACATACATTGTCAACCTTTCTTTTAAAAAAGGTATTTTTCCCAAAATCTTAAAATTGGGTAAAATTATCCCAATTTATAAAAAAGGTGACCGAAATCTCTTATGTAATTATAGACCTATTACTGTACCTATCTCTTTCTCTAAGTTATTTGAATACAGATTTTAGTACGCCTTCTGAAATACGTTGAATCCCTCCACATTTATTCCGAGAATCAACATGGTTTTAGAGCCACTAAGTCCACAAGCAGGCAAGTGTCCGATTGGGATCTTTTGCGATCTCAATCGGGCATTCAATTGTGTCAATCACAATATTCTTGTAAGAAAATTGTCTGAATATGGAATTAGAGGTAACCCTCTGCATTGGATAGAAAGCTTTCTCCGTAATAGGAAACAGTATATGTAACCCTAAAATTAACTGACAAAGGCATGTTAAAAGAAGCTACATCAGAATGTTCTGATATAATAATGAGTGTTTCACAGGGTTCAGTATTGGGCCCTGTGCTCTCCATTTTATATGTCAACGAAATAGATAAGATTTTCAAAAGAGGACATTTTATTACCTATGCTGATGATACATCATTACTAATATCAAGAAATGTGAAGATGACCTGCGAAATGAATGTAATTTAGCTTTGAGTAATTTATTTGATTGGTATATAGTTCAAATTCACTATATTTCAATACTGAGAAAACCAATATTGTAAGGTTCAAAACTCATCAAAGTGAATGCGAAGATCTCAGCAACATCAAAATCAACAATGAATCAGTAAATAGCACGGTGTCAGTTAAATTTCTAGGTATCACGATACATCAACATCTGACTTGGAAGGGACAGTGTGAAAACCTCGTAGCTAAGATATCCTCGCTTTCATTTTTATTCTTTAATTTTTTACCTTTACAAAAATCAAAACAAATTCCTTACCAATATGAACTTTCATGGCGTAACTACACGTCAAAAAGATGATTCCCATGTTCCGTATGCAAGGCTGAAGCTTACAAGTAATTCACCATACTACATGGGTCTGAAAATTGTTCAAATTTACAATAAACATTCTTCTACTTGAAGGTGCATTCTACTCAATACATGAGTTTTTTAGTAGCATATCTTGATGATGATGTCATTTGTTTTAGGTTAGGTTTTAATGTGTTCTCTTGTAGATGTCATTAGTTTTAGTTCAGATCTGAATGTTTCTGACCATTCCTATATAGATGTACTCTATCAAAAAGAAAAAGAAAAGTATTATTATACCTATGCAGAAGAACCAGAAATTAACTAGTGATATGGGACCTAGTAGTGAAGAAGAAAGAAAATAAATGAAAAGCATTCCCTACAGAGAAACAGTGAGAAAACTGATATATCTTTCACAATAGACCAGGCCTGACAGGACAGGACAGGATACTGTGATTCAGTCTGGGGACGATAGAAAAATCCTATGCTGGATATGTCTTCAAACTTGGCAAATCCTTGATCTCATGGAATAGGAAGAACTAACCGATAGTCGCATTATCAACCACAGAAGCTGAATACATGGCACTGAGCCACGCAACAAAAGAAGCGTTGTGGTTGCAGCAGTTATTTCAAGAAATAGGATTGGGAATATCACATATTAACCTATTGATATTTTCTGCGACAACAAAGGGGCCACTGAACTGTCCAAAAATAATATGTTTCACCCAAGAAGCAAACACATAAATATTCGCGACCACTTTGTTCGAATGGGAACATTTGTGTGAAGCCTATTGAAACAGAAAATATGCCAGCAGATATTCTGACGAAGATTACGTCGCAAGCAAAGTTTGAATGGTGAATCCAAGATTTTCGATTGATGTGAGATTCAGAATTTTTTGCAAAGTAGCCAAAAGTGTTGAAATAATACACTCAGTATATATTATTTCATTGTACCATGGCACCTTTGCATATATCCTGAACAGTTGTTGATGTTTCTAATTTTAGTATTACCATAGTGACATAGTTCAGAAAAATGAGTATTTTTCTATTATTATACATTTACTGTTCAGTCCAGTATTTCTATTCATCATCAGTCATAAATAAGAAACCTGAGATGCAGCAATATTGGCCAAAAAATCCTATTTTGTCAACACCGTTTTTTCCAAAAACAATGTCTTGTAGGCGATTTCATCAAATAAAACAATTCCTGCACTTCTCGAATAATGAGACTTACGATCCTGAAAATCACCCTAACCCAAAATTGAATAGCCTTGTTGTTCCAGAAAAAAACCTCACAATCGATGAAATTCTTCTTCTGTAAAAGAGACGTGGGTGGATTCAATATATTCCACTGAAAAGAGCTCGTTTTGACATAAAAACTGTTTTGCTATGTGAATCAAGGAACTTCATAATTTATACGGGACACTATTGGATCCATCTTTCATTGATCTTCTTGTTTCAATGCAAGTGGTTATGACCCTGGCAAAAACACTTCTGGGAAAAGGATATTGTCTTACTATGGATAATTTCTACAACTGTCCACAATTGGCCGATTTACTCATAGCTCACAAAACTGATATACAGTATCGGAAACAATTTATCTGGGGTATAGACAGAAATCTACACGAGCAACAAGGAACGCAATTATATGATAATACCACATAAACAAGAGATACGCACTGCTGTGCGCCCCTCCTGTTACCCCACCCGACACATTAACTTACCACGTGGTAATGCGACACAGCGCACAGCGAATCGACTCATTCTTGCTGAGCCGTGGTTGCGAAAACAAAAGACCAAGACAATTATTACCTTTTAGAAACATGCCGCCTATTTATACAACCGCAGAGAAAGTACAGATCGTCAAGTGGTACTTTGGGGGTAATTCTGTACAAGATACTAGAAATCTATTCATAGTGGCTTTTGCAGATAGACCTGTACCTACGGAAGCGACTGTCCTTTCAATTATTAATAAATTTTAGAATTTTGGGTGTGTGGCAGCACATTGCAAAAAATGTTTTCCCACAAATCCACCACCGCATCCTAGACAAATACCCGAGGAACGGGAAATAAGAGAAACACAAGTGTGTGCATTGGCAGAAATGACACCTTGTTCGAGTAGACAGATCGCCGACGAAGTGAATTTGAATGAAAGAACTGTAAGGAATATTTTGAAGAGAAACGGTTATCATTGTTTCAAAGTCAAGATCACACAAGAACTTTTGCCTGGAGACCATTTCAGACGTATGGAGTTTTGTGAAACGATGGTCGAAAAATGCAATAGGGCATTTTGTGTAAATGATGACTTTCTAAAAAAGGTGTTATTTACCGATGAATCGTCCTTTTCAATTCATCGAAAACACAACCCATCCGTAGTACGTTATTGGTCTCGTAAAAATAAACATTTGAGTATTTCTGTGAGGACACAGTACCCAAGAAAATTGAATGTGTGGACGGGACTTTTAGGCGATCACGTCATAGTCCCATTTTTTATTGAAGGGAATTTAAATGCAGCAAAATATTTGCAACTTTTGCAAAATCAAATTATTCCTGCAGTTCGCGCTCTTCCGATTGACTTTAACGACGTGTGGTTTCAACAAGATGGTTGTCCTGCCCACAATGCAGGCACGGTGGTTACATTTTTGAATCAATTATTTCCCGATCGGATTATTTGTACGCGAGGTACAATCAACTGGCCACCTCGATCACCAGATGTAGCACCTCTTGATTTTTATTTCGGGGGTATGCTAAAATCGGAGGTATATCGGCATGAGTTCGAACGTGCCACCAATTTAGATGAACTGAGGGCAAAAATTATTCAGTTGTGTGCTCAGGTAACACTAGTTACCCTTGCGGCTACCAGAACAGAATTGTACAATAGATTCGGCTATTGTTCGGCCCAAAATGGTGGTTTGTTCGAACATTTAATAAAATAATTCCGTACACAAAATATTTAATTTGGTTTGTCTTTTCTTGTAAATATTTTTTTTCTCTCCGTTCAAGAAATAATTGTTTTTCTGTTAGAAATAAGTTTTTTATTTTTATTCTTACAGAAATATCGTTTGTTTTGTTTATGTTTAAGAATTTTCTTTTGTTTTCGCGGCCACCACGGCACCAAAGATATTGTGATCTACCTGTCGTCCGACAGATGAAATTGAATCAATGATTCAGTTCAATTTGTTCAAATTATCTGATGTGAAATTATCGTCAAAAATTCTTCTTGATTGCAGCGCACACATTCTCCCGACTGCTGCTGGTATGATACTGACGTCCTGAGCTAACCGCCCTGACTCTCCTATCTCTATGTCGTGACGTCGATATCCCTTCCTCGAGCGAGTCGAGGAGAAATTGTAATGCTCTCTCAAGATATATTCGCTCTCATGAAACCACCATACCCAAGATAAATGCTTTCCGATACTGTATATGGATCTATGAAGATTAAACGAAAAGAAGTACCTAATAACTTGAAAAAAAATTAAGAAAGGAGAAATAATAGGGTTGCAACGAGGAAAAGTTTCAGTTATGGAATGAAAAGATAAAAAAGATGTCACATTACTTTCAACCTTACATACCTTGAAGATGAATGATGTTGGGAAAAGGGACAAAATAATATCAAAACCAAACGTTGTTATAGATTACAACGATACCATGGGCGGAGTCGATCGTGTCAACCAACATTTTGCGGATTATGCCATTCCCAGAAAAAGGGGTAAAAAATATTACAAACATTATTTTTTCATCTGGTTGATTTAGCATTATGGAATTCGTTCGTTATTTATAAGAAAAAAGGAGGAACACAAAAAGCTTTACAATATAGATCGGAAATAATTCGTCTTATGATGGAGAAGTATCATCATCCTGATTTTTCTGCAAAAAGTGGATGCCTGTCGAACACTCCCAATCCCTTGAGACTAACTGAAAGACACTTTCCAGACTACATACCGGTCACTGAAAAGAAAAAGAACCCCCCTCGCCACAGTGTGAAATCTGTAGTAGTGTTCGGAATGCTCGAGAAAACAAATAAGATGCTTATTTCAATTTAAATTTTTTGAAAAAAAATTTTTTTTTTTGAGTTTTACATATAGGACCACAATCAACTTACATTATAATGAAATAAACAACAATAAAATATGATTCTTTTACAACTTTCAATAAACAATTCGAGTGTCAAGCGGTTAAACTACCATCGTTTTGGGAAGGGCCATACGGAAGAACTCGGAAGATCATATTGTCATAACTGTATGGCCTCGGGTGCCCTAAAAGGGGGTTGGTAGCTCAGGATAACTTTTGTGATAACCAGATTATGAACTCAGAATCAATAGAACAGACAAAATTTAATAACAATAAATATAAACAGCAATCACTAAACTTACACCTAGAACTATAAAACGCTGCCAGAATGGCAGCTCACTAGTCGAGACTACATTCTTGTAAAATTTCAACTTCTAACTTGTGATCTCTAATTTCTAATATGTTATCCCGCGATAGTGCCAGCAACACTCTTTTATATCTAACACACATTGTCCGATATGTGATCCAATCCCAAACAATTCGAGGTTGAAACACATTTAAACAAAATGAGTATGATAAACATATGATATGCCATAACTGTATGACATCAGAGGCCTTAAAAGGGTGTTGGTAGCTCAGGATAACTTTTGTGATAACCAGATTACGAACTCAGAATCAATAGAACAAACATAACATTTCAACAACGACAGCTTTTGATCGTGATGCCTTTTTGTAATCACTTGACCTTGGCTCGCTGACGTAACAATAATATCTTAAGAGGTGCCAAAAGGTGGCTCTAGAAATCTGACAGATGGGTTCCTCGAAAAAGATAAGAACGAACCATCACAAATAATTCGTGAAACAACTACCGCAAATTTTCCACCACTTTTGTCTAGGGAAAATATATAAACTACGGCTTGTCGCCAGTGAAGTGAGTCAGAGAGCATGTTAAGGGTTAGTTCAGAAGGAACAGTGCGAAGTGAATAGTAAATTTAGCAGCGAATTTAAATTGTCAGTGTATCGTCGTCAAATAACTTGTCGTCGTCGAATATTATTAATCTTTTCAGGTTTTTTTAACTATTTAATGATGAACTTTTACATAAAAAAAATGACAATGTCAAAATCCCCAAACGTCCCGTCAATCCCGAAAATCCTCTTGTTCGTACAGGGTATTCTCTTAGTCGTCGCTACATTTTCCCCCCTGGTGAAACTTCTCACTGCCTTCCGTGTTCGTCGTCTGGAATGGGCACAGCTTGGCAACAGGTCTTCTTTAGATTGCCTTTTGTGTCTTAACATCAGCAACGCGTACCCGTCCGTCTGGTCCAGGAAATACTTTTATCACCCTTCCCAGTTTACATTCATCGACAATGATCACTATATCGTCAATTTTTAGGTCTGGTTGGTTTTTTATCTACTTTCGCCGACAGGTCAGGGTAGGTAGGTATTTTTTTATCCACCGTTTTCAATAAGCATCAGTAAGTCTTTGCGATTTTCTCCATTCTTTTCGAAGGTATTTCTCTTCAAAAACACCTGGAGGTCCACTACCGCTTGAAGAGCCCAACAGAAAATGATTTGATGTTAACGCTTCCAAATCGACAGGATCAACTGAGGCATGAGTAAGCGGTCTCGTGTTGATAATATTTTCTACTTCGGTCGGCGAATAAAGTTAGAAGTATCTCATCTCTGATAGTTGGTCCATTCAGTATAATTTTGAAAGTTGCTGCTCTTCTTTTTATACATATTTGACATCGTGCGAATGTTGATTTTATAGCTGCTCTAGCAATCATCCAGAACTTCTGCTAACTTCATTCAAGATAAATTCTATACTTTGATGCCCAGATTTTTCATGATAATGATATAGTATCAGTCGCGTGAATCTGTGTTTTGGATGTAAAATATATGGTCTTCTTGCCGAAAATTTCAACTCATTCGAAAAATTAGTTCTTCCATCCAGAACTATAAGTCCATCGTCATTGAGCATTGGAGAAAGTTGCCTCAATCTACTCCGTCCGTTCAATTCCTTGCAGCTTAAAAGAGATCTGATTTCTTCTGCGAAACTTTCGTATTGACTTTGTCTTATCAATTCAATTTCTCCTTTTTCAATTTCTGATACGCTGAGCATTTTGGAAAATTCACAATTGTCGTGTTTCATTTTTGACAATAAAATATTTTTGAATCTAATTACCCAAGCCATTGTCCTTGTAATTCTCGAGTATTTCGAAATCAATCTTATTTGAGTCGAGCGAAACTGTGAGAGCTACAAAATTTTCATGTTCTGTTGTTGTTTCAACAACACCTTTTGTTTTTATTTGTCTTGTAGGCCACGTATTCTCATCAAAGTTCATCAAAAATTCGGGTCCATTTATCCATCGTTCGAATCCCATATGTTCTTGTAAATTTGTGTATGTTCTTGTAGCTTCGTCCGCAACATTGAATTTCTAAGGGATCCAATACCAATCAGAAGAGTTGATCTTTTCTTGAATTTCACCAACTCTGTGGGACTCAAACTGTCCAAGTCGACTTCCACCTCCTCTTATCCATTGTAATACTGTCGTGGAATCTGTCCCGAAGTATATTTTCTCAAAATTCAGTTCCATATCATTCAAAATATAATTGGCCAATCTACTTCCAGTAACAGCCGCTAAAAGTTCCAATTTCGGTATGGTGATAGTTTTCGTTGGAGCAACTCTTGCTTTCGCCATTGACATTTTCGTGGGAAATAATCCGTAGATACGCTACAGAGGCAAATGCTCTTTTACTCGCGTCACAAAATATATGTAGCTCTATTTTATCTGCCCGTGGAATTAATAGAGAATAACATCTAGGGAAACGTATTTTCTCAAGGGTATTTCTCAAATCATACAACCAAGATTTCCAAATTTCTCGAATTTCCCCATTAACATGATCTCCCCATTCTATACCTGACTTCCATATGTCTTGCATAAGTATCCTACCTCGAATTGTAAAATTTACTATAAGTCCTAAGGGATCAAAAACGGACATTACTGTTTTCAAAATGTTTCTCTTAGTTGGTACTTCATTTTCGCCTACTGGTAATCTCAATTTGAACTGGAAAGTATCTTCTTTTGCATCCCACCAAAGCCCAAGAATTCTCTGGAGGGACGATTGACTATCAAAATTCAAATTTTTCATAATATCATCGTTTTTGTTCAAATTTCTAATCATTTCATCCGAATTCGAAATCCAATTAACTAATTCAAATCCGCCCATTTTTTGTACCCTACTGACGTAATATTGTAGATATGGCTTCTTCTTCAGTGTCTTTACAATCTAAGTAGTCATCTTCATAATGTTTTTTTATTATAGCATCCAAAATTGGTTTCGAATCTATTCATCTATTCATATTTTTCACGAACTGTGCACAAGTCGATGAACAGTTCGCTCCAAATGTCATGACTTCCATTTCGTAAATTTCAACTTCTTTATTTTGTTTTCCATCTCTCCATAAGAATCGCTGAGCACATCTGTCTTCGGGTCGAATTTTGACTTGGTGAAACATTTCTTTCACGTCACTACAAAATGCTATTTTCCGCAGTCGAAAATTCAAAAGTATCGTGATTAGTGATGCTAACAAATCAGGTCCCGGAATCAAATTATCATTTAAACTTACCCCATGATTTTTTACTGCGGCGTCAAAAACTGTGAAGCTTTTTTGGTTTATTAGGGTTGAAAACGGCAAAATGAGGGAGGTACCAACATCGATTGCCCTCTTGGAGTCCTTCTTCAATAGATAGTTTTCTTGCATAGCCTTTATCCAAATATTCCTGGATTTTCCTGCAATATTGTTGACTGTATACTTCGTCTTTTGCCATCTTTTTTTCCACACATTGTAGACGTCTCAAAGCATTCATTTTACTTTCTGGTAATATGATATCCTCTGTTTTCCACAATAAACCAATTTCATACCTGTCGTCCACTCGTCTCACAGTTTTTTCCATCAATTCGATTGCTCGATTTTCCATATGATTCGATCTTATTTGATTTACTGAAACTCCAAAGGATTCTAGAGTGAATGTTTCTTTTACTAAGCGGTGCAAGTTATTATCTGAGTAATTTCGTTCACAAATATGAAACGAATAGTCGCGTTGGAATCCAGTTTTGTCAACTTTTCCATGAAGAACCCAACCAAGACACGTTTTTGTTGCTATGGGTAGATTTTCGGGACCTTCATATATTTTTCGAGGTACTGTTAGCCGTATATTATCCTGTCCGATCAATATTAGGGGTCTTTCGTGAATTTCAGATAAAGGGAGTCCTTTCAAATGTATATATTGCATCCAATCTTCGGAAGAAATGTGTTGAATAGGCAATGATAGATTCCTAACTGATTTTACATTACTCATGTTAAATATTTTTGAATCAACACCTATTCCAGAAATTTTAATATCGAATTGAATCGAATTCTCGCAACGAAAAACCAAGTCATTTGTCCATTGAATGCACAAAAGCTGACAAAAACCATTAATTCCAAAAATGTCAACAACACTTTGATCGACTAATGTCACCGTTGATGCTTCATCGAAAAGTGCTACACATTCTAGGATTTTGTTGTCATTATATAGTTTAACTCTGAACATCCTGAGTAAAACATTTTTATTACTATTCCTAGTTGCGAGAACACTTTCCATATTATTTTCATTGTCATTTATCTGACTTGATTCTGGCACAGTTCCGAAATTTTATTTATGTAAAATTCTATGATGTGGTCGTTGGCATCTTTTAATTCCGCAGCTTTTCTTTAATTTACACTTGAAAGTTTGATGATTCGATCTGAGGCACGTGAAACGAAGTTTATTTTTTGTCACAGTATCCCAACACGTAACAACTTTATCTTTTTTCATTTTTGGGACACATGTATGGTTTATGATCTTTTGATCCACAATAGAAACATTCAGTCCTTGTAGCCACGTCAGTCGTCAATAAACTTGTTTCTTGTGAAAATCTATGATTTTTTAAATCTTTCCTATTTTGAACAAAAAACGTTTTCGATTTGATATTTGTACTAACGCCCTCGCCCTCGCCTTTTTTGATATCCAGTATGTTAAATCCTCCAAATTAACCTTGCCTTCCTTATTTTCAACTGTTTCTCCCCATTTCAATTTCAAATTATCTGGTAATTTAAAAACAGAATCTTTCAAAATTTGTGGGTTTTCTAAATGGCCTCTACAATCTAATGACTTGATACTAGCAATAAAGCTTTGTATGTGAGTGGAAAAAGTAATCAAATGTTCCATATTACCTTCTCTGAATTGTAGCATTGATCTCACTTTGAAAATGAGAGACTCAATGATTTGGTCAGGTCTTCCAAATCTCATTTTAAGTGTTTTCAATGCTAACTCTATATTTCCAGGAGAAAGTAACATACCTGAAACCGCAAATTTTGCCTCACCTCTCAGGCATTTTTGTAACTTTACCATTTTTTCTTCCTGCGTATATCCACACATACTAGAAATCCGTCGAAATTGTGAAATGAAGATCGGCCAATCGGATGAATCTCCGCCAAATATGGGAAAATCTCTCTCCACTGTTTGTCTCGCCATAAATGGGTCCCGATTTGATTTTGGAGAAACTGCTCTGATGGTATCGCCGAGGCTCTTGCATAACAGTTGACAGTTTTCTATTGTTCTCATCCGATTTTTCCTCAGGAAAATTAGAGTTAGTTTCTGTTGTCTACAAGAATTCGGAAGATTTTTCTGAGATTGACTTACCCATTCTGAAATAGGAGACGACAAGGGGTTTTCACATGGGTTCACTATTCTTACGTTTGGATAAAGGTTTCTTGCTTCCTCTATATCATATGGAGACCTCACCGATCCATTTTCTTCAATGTCACATAACTCTGCTTCGCGAACATCACGTTCCAATTCTAGTAATGCCATTTCATTTGCTAATTCTTTCTGTCTCACCTCAATTTCCTGTCTTGCCTTTTCTGTCTCTAAAGCTAAGCGTTTCCTTTATGTTTTGACATTTGAATGTCTTGATCCGTTGGAAATAACATCAATTCTATCCATGGAATTTTCCTTTTGACGTACGGGTGCTATTCTTTCTAGTTGACTAGGTGGACAAAAGATATCGGCTATTTCAATTTCTTCGCGACCCATTCTATTCCTATGAACTTTTTGCGTCCGTATGTCGGTTTCAGATTGAATCCTAGTTCCAGTTCCGAAATTCTCTGGCCAGATGTAGTTAGAATCCATTCTTCTATTCAAGCCAGCATTCTGTCTTGTCAAAATCTTCGGCCGTCCATTCGATCAGTTTTTTTTCTTTTTCAGATCTAAAGGTCCCTGGTTTCGGCACCAATGTATCGTTGTCGAATATTATATTATATTTTATAACTAATGATGAACTTTCACATAAAAAAAATGACAATGTCAAAATCCCCAAACGTCCCGTCAACCCCGAAAATCCTCTTGGTCGTACAGGGTATTCTCTTAGTCGTCGCTACAGTCAGAATTAGTTATTTTGTGGAATTGTATATGAAAGGAGAATAATGTGTCAGGTGTTTTCATTGCAACGAGGTCCAGGTAAGTCAGAATAGAAAAAAATGATTGTGTTACTCATGTATCAATAGTCCAGGTCCACAAAGGGGTGGCGCAAGGGGGCGAACCCCCACACGTTTCTTAAACTCCCCAAGGAAGGACTGAGAACCTACCTTTCGGGAGAATCCGAGATTTGGATACGCCCAATCAGCGCGCTAAGTAATCCTAGCTACCGTTATAACTCAGCCACGGTGGGGCCGCCTGATAAGACAGGCTACTGGCCCTGGGATATCAGTGCCCGAGCTGATTAATGCGCCGCTCCCCGCCGAGTCAGGCAGGGAATACAATAATCTGGACCCATCAGATGAAAGTCTCCCTGGTATCTACGGAATTACGGTGTTATTTTCCATTGTTCACTATCTAGCACCACGCCCCCCAGAGTCCAACACCATGTGGAGAGGCACCGGCGAACCGTTGGGGCTATCCTCCTCCCCCTGGGTACCTATGTCAACAAGACTCCTCTTGTTACGTTTGATGGGTCGCCGCCGTATCAGACTTTCGACCTGATACTACCCGTGTAACGTGTGACGAGTTACCGTTCGCGTGAGAGTTCACCGAACTACTATCACGCTACCATGTTAATTACCGAGAGGGGACCTGGACTTTATCCAGAGGTGTCTGGGATCATCCCCCGTCGGCATAAACACATAATGGGCGTAGGCCCGAAACTCATGTATCAACACCAAAAAATGAGGCATACAAATCAAATCAAAAAGATTTATTGTTATATATATATATATCCCCAGTCATTTGAAACTAATCCTACTATATACAATTTTTTTTCTTTGTTTCTTCCTAAAGCTGAATCTTCTAGGGGTTGGCCATCCAGCTTGCGTTCTTGCGAGGCGAAGGGGGTGGCTTGCCGGTGTTTGGCAAGTATCAGGATATACAATAACACTTTTTTTTTCGGAAACAACCCACAATTAATTGTTTGCAATTCAACCGGCGCGCGGCGGTTGAATGTAATTAGAATGAAAATCACCCTTGTTTCGCCCATTAAAAAAAAAGAAATCCACAAATTGTGGAAAATTATTGTCCAACTACTTTGGACGGAAATGAAAAATAATAATGTACGAGGGAAATTTTTACATAGAAACCTTCCTTACCTTCTGACAAGTGTGTAGCTCTGCAGGCAGAAGTCAGTCCCGGGGCTAAAAGCGAGGGGTCAAAGATTCTTCCAGAGCGCCGCCCGGCGCTCAGATAACTCCAAACACTTTTTAATTCAACAAGGCCTCGTTGCCCATTTGAATGAACGCTCGCCTTCAAAGTGCAAGGTCCTGGGTTCGAAACCGAGCTGAGTCCCGCAATTTTTTTTCTAAATTTTCTATTACACTCAAATCATCCAAATTTTAATTTCCTTACCTTCTGACAAGTGTGTAGCTCTGCAGGCAGAAGTCAGTGTCCAGTCTTCCAGAGCGCCGCCCGGCATTCAGATAACTCCAAACACTTTTTAATTTAACAAGGTTTCGTAGCCCATTTGAATGAACGCTTGCTTTCAAAGTGCAAGGTTCTGGGTTCGATCCCGAGCTGGTTCACGCATTTATTTTTCTATTACACTCAACTACAAAACTTCTACAAGTCACCAAAATATATTACCTCAGAACATTCACCCTCACAACCCCTCATATATATATTATATTTTTACTCGTCCACCGTTTTGTCTACTCGTAATTAATTCATAATTCATTGAAAATTTGAATAATACAAAAAAAAATTACCAACACTGCATAAAAAAAGGTTTTACCGCTTCAGCGATATTATCATTTTGTATATACTTAGCCATCATTTTGCCCTCTAGCAAATTATGTACAGCTTTCTTAAGCCATAAATAATATAAAACTGCACATTGTCATTAAAATTTAAACAGTGTTCTTACAACTTTACTGGCAACGTTTAATCCCCGACCTAGACTTCTGGCAATAATTTTACGCAATTTCTACAGTTGAAATCTATAACTACACCAAATTTCAGAGCTGCACTCAAATATTTTATTTTAATAAAAAATTAACGCGTTTGACCAAATTCAAATCAAATTATATTTAAATTTCTTTTTTTAATGGGCGAAACAAGGGTGATTTTCATTCTAAATACATTCAACCGCCGCGCGCCGGTTGAATTGCAAACAATTAATTGTGGTTTGTTTCCGAAAAAAAAAAGTGTTATTGTATATCCTGATACTTGCCAAACACCGGCAAGCCACCCCCTTCGCCTCGCAAGAACGCAAGCTGGATGGCCAATCCCTAGAAGATTCAGCTTTAGAAAGAAACAAAGAAAAAAAATTGTATATAGTAGGATTAGTTTCAAATGACTGGGGATATATATATAACAATAAATCTTTTTGATTTGATTTGTATGCCTCATTTTTTGGTGTTGATACATGAGTTTCGGGCCTACGCCCATTATGTGTTTATGCCGACGGGGGATGATCCCAGACACCTCTGGATAAAGTCCAGGTCCCCTCTCGGTAATTAACATGGTAGCGTGATAGTAGTTCGGTGAACTCTCACGCGAACGGTAACTCGTCACACGTTACACGGGTAGTATCAGGTCGAAAGTCTGATACGGCGGCGACCCATCAAACGTAACAAGAGGAGTCTTGTTGACATAGGTACCCAGGGGGAGGAGGATAGCCCCAACGGTTCGCCGGTGCCTCTCCACATGGTGTTGGACTCTGGGGGGCGTGGTGCTAGATAGTGAACAATGGAAAATAACACCGTAATTCCGTAGATACCGGGGAGACTTTCATCTGATGGGTCCAGATTATTGTATTCCCTGCCTGACTCGGCGGGGAGCGGCGCATTAATCAGCTCGGGCACTGACATCCCAGGGCCAGTAGCCTGTCTTATCAGGCGGCCCCACCGTGGCTGAGTTATAACGGTAGCTAGGATTACTTAGCGCGCTGATTGGGCGTATCCAAATCTCGGATTCTCCCGAAAGGTAGGTTCTCAGTCCTTCCTTGGGGAGTTTAAGAAACGTGTGGGGGTTCGCCCCCTTGCGCCACCCCTTTGTGGACCTGGACTATCGATACATGAGTAACACAATCATTTTTTTCTATTCTGACTCCCCTGGACCTCGTTGCAATGAAAACACCTGACACATTATTCTCCTTTCATATACAATTCCACAAAATAACTAATTCTGACTGTAGCGACGACTAAGAGAATACCCTGTACGACCAAGAGGATTTTCGGGGTTGACGGGACGTTTGGGGATTTTGACATTGTCATTTTTTTTATGTGAAAGTTCATCATTAGTTATAAAATATAATATAATATTCGACAACGATACATTGGTGCCGAAACCAGGGACCTTTAGATCTGAAAAAGAAAAAAAACTGATCGAATGGACGGCCGAAGATTTTGACAAGACATAATGCTGGCTTGAATAGAAGAATGGATTCTAACTACATCTGGCCAGAGAATTTCGGAACTGGAACTAGGATTCAATCTGAAACCGACATACGGACGCAAAAAGTTCATAGGAATAGAATGGGTCGCGAAGAAATTGAAATAGCCGATATCTTTTGTCCACCTAGTCAACTAGAAAGAATAGCACCCGTAAGTCAAAAGGAAAATTCCATGGATAGAATTGATGTTATTTCCAACGGATCAAGACATTCAAATGTCAAAACACAAAGGAAACGCTTAGCTTTAGAGACAGAAAAGGCAAGACAGGAAATTGAGGTGAGACAGAAAGAATTAGCAAATGAAATGGCATTACTAGAATTGGAACGTGATGTTCGCGAAGCAGAGTTATGTGACATTGAAGAAAATGGATCGGTGAGGTCTCCATATGATATAGAGGAAGCAAGAAACCTTTATCCAAACGTAAGAATAGTGAACCCATGTGAAAACCCCTTGTCGTCTCCTATTTCAGAATGGGTAAGTCAATCTCAGAAAAATCTTCCGAATTCTTGTAGACAACAGAAACTAACTCTAATTTTCCTGAGGAAAAATCTCATCATTCATCTCATCATTTTTAATTTACGTATCGCCAACTCAAAAAAATGTTGATATTACTGACCTTAGATGTTATCGAAAACGAAAGCATCCCATATGGAACATACAAAGATGCAAAGACGTCGTACCGTATTGTTGTTCCGAACTCTCACGTTCATACGACACCCAAAACGACAAAAGGTCCTCGAGCAAAGTCCATATATAGCTTTTTCCTCTGCCTACGGTGTACAGGGTGGCGCAAATGAACCGTTACACACCCCCTCTTGGCCACCAAAAAAAAAGACAACAACAGCAACAAATTGTTTTGCTCAATCACTCACATTTTTCACTGGCCGCCATTCACGCATTCATACCATAGCATCACTTCTCAAAAGTCCTGCCATAGAAAAATCTCCGTTTGAAACGAGATATATTCAAGCTGTACAGCATATTTACCTGTGACTTACCTCTGGAGGGAAAACATTAAGATATCCTTGTATGATGATGACGCGGCTTTACTGACCACATCGATGCACCACGAAGTGGGAATTTTGTTTATTTAAACAATGAATTACCTTCAGAGGTGGAAAGTAGGGGTGAATGAAGAATGTCACTGGGTCTGTCAAATGACTTGAAACTTTATGACCGTGGTGTAGCCTAAATGTTTAGAAATACACCTGTTTTTGTCTCATTTCAATCAAGCGAGTAGTGTTGAAGTTACGACAGTTTAAGTTTCCGTTCTATTCAAATATTTCGGGCGAGCGCGCCATGCTCGCGTGACGTCATTTCACAACGCAACGTTCTCACCATACACTCAATCATTGCTTTGCTATCGGATGTTCGACCACAATAACGTTTTTAACTTAAGTTTTCATTTGAATCAGTGTTACAATAGTGTTATAAGTATAATATTAGATATGGATGACGGTTTCGAAAAAGGACAATCTGATAACTTGCCTGAAATAGACGGGTTAATGGTTGCCCCCTATTTTTCAAATAACTCCGATTTTTTGGCCGTTGAGATGCGAGGAGTAAAAATGCAAAAGTAAGTATTACTTAATAACATTTTACATTTTATCATAAATCTTTTGATCCCTTTAAGTACATATTTCTCATTACTAGTGTTTTATAAATGTACGTCATACGTTATATTGATACTATGAACATGTTACTTGACATTAAGTTCCTGAGAAGGAAGAATGCGTAGGTATTTGTAACATGCTGGGACTTATTAAAAACAATACTGTGTTATTGTACCTACATAGTTTGGATCATGACTTACATTTTGTTTTTTTTAATATATAAGAAAAAAAATTTCTGAACATTATGTACCAGAGGTACAAAACTTTTTAAAATTTGAACCTATGAAATATTTTTTTCATAAGTAGGTTATAATTAGGATGCACGCGACTACACCTATTGAATATTATTAAGGTAGTACCGCCACGAGACAGTTGAATTAGGAAATTATTAAAATTTGGCATACGTATTGTTTAACATGTGAACAACGCCACTATAAAATGTTAACAAGTTTCACCATCCCGAACCCGAGATATATATAATTGAAGTTGACACAAGTTTATGAAAAGCGAGGAGGAGCTAGAGCAGGATATCACAGATATTGTGAAAAAAAATCAAAGTGATTGACCATTTAGTTTGACAGATATAATCAAAACTACTCTCGTTATTCAAAATAGTCCACGGAGACGCGCACTAAAGGGGGGGTCGTAGAGAAATGCGGATTGTGCCAGGGGACTTTTTAAAGAAGGACGGGGGACCATTTGAGGGTCTGAACGCGAAAAAAAACTCCTTCTCCTAGTTGACCCCATCGATTTTAAAGTTACCCCCCTTCCCCCCCAAAAAAAAAGTTCAAAAAGAGTACTACAAAAAAGTCCATTGAAGTTTTACCGAAAAACGAAAAAAATTTCCCATGACGTATGATTTCTAGTGAGGGGGGGGGACCGGGTCTCAATTTTTTTTTGCTGTGCTTTTCAGGGACATCAATTTTTTGAGTCGCCGACAAAATATTTTAGTTGTATACTGTGATTGATTTATTCAGTTGTCAGAGTACATTATTGCGTGTTGTCTTTAGTTAAGTATAGGTTAGAATCGAACAATAATTAATTCTGTATTTTAATAGTCACGGACCCCAGTTTTGTAACAGTATGTAAATCAGGCATTTTCAACTGTTCAATTGTACGATGTATGTGGACGGGAACTCTCATCTTTAGGAAGTTTGATGTATCTACGTAAACTTTTGAATACGGAAATAGGGTTAGGAAAGATGATCTAAGTGCCAGCGACCCTCTCTTTGTCGCGTAGTTTATTGATACATGTACAGATATTTTTTTATTTTGAGTAAGTGATCTACTCGTGATCATGTTCCACAGTACGTCATAGTTTATGCACTTGAAGTGTTTTTTAATCTAAGGTACCCAGTTGTATCTTGGATCACAATAAAGAAGTTCAATCTGCCTCAAAAATCTAATTGAGTGTGTTTAAAAATAGTATATGTAAAACTCGTTCTGCCGACTCAGTTCTAATCACACAGTCCGGTGTACTATTGAGAAAGAGTCCGCCCTTGTATAATTTTTCAAGGCAGATGTTGTTTACATTGAAGCGGCCTTTAACCGATGACGTTATGGAATCTTAGCGATCAAACTTGAGAGATCGCCACTCTTCTGGAGGACTCGGTCGTACTATAAAAGCGGGTTACACGCAGGCGAGCAGTTTTTGAATATTGTTGAGCGGAGAAACAAAATATTAGCGAGTCTATTAGTACAGTGTAATTTAGTTGTAAACAAGTATTGTTTTGTCAGAGAGTATTATTGTGGTGTGTTTCAAAGTGGAATAAACGGGCATTGAATTTATTGAAATATTTTTTTTATTCCAATAAAGGAACTCCAGTTTAGTAACAGGATCTTCAGATCCGAGACCACCGTGGCAGGGTTGCCACATCGCACAATTATGTTAAACATCGAGAACATCAGCTGTACCGGGCCCTGTCGAAAACACGAGAAATCGGGTGAAAGTCTGCAGGAGTATGGATCAGACGTACGGAGACTCATTCAGCTTGCCTACTCAGATGCCCCGGAGGATTTCAAAGAACAGGAGGCATTGTTGTGGAAATGTTACAGGGTGACTGGCATAAAAAAACAAAGTGTTGTCTAATATTATTTCCGGGTACATCGTGTCAAAATACATCTGCCATACATCGGAATGTAGAGTGGGGAAAGCAGCTCTTGGACGATTTTTTATGGTTATTCAAAAAGTTCGAGGGGCTGTACTATTGGAAAGTGTAGTCATTTGATATTCATGATAAATAATAATGTTTTTATATTTTTACTTGATTTCTATATAGGTACTTCTAGATTCCGTTGAAAAGTGTTCCTTTTTGCAAATAATTAGTTTATTTTTTACTTACAATTTGACAGCTTCACACTCATAGTCAAACCAAAGCTGATTTTTTGAGTTAGATTTATTAGGGTAGTGTATTTTAGTAAGTCTAGTGAATTTTGCCGTGACATCTAATATCGCTGCACATAACTTTATATAAGATGATTGAGGATTCTGATTGTACATCACTTTATTTGAATGCATCATGGCGGTTTCGTACTCTAAAGCTCTCTCTGATTCCCGCTTTGAGATTACTTCATCGCTAGGAATACAAATGTTACATTATAAAGTGCTTTTTAATCTGCAATTGAGTAAAGCTCTTATTGGAAAATCATCTGAGACGGAAAATTTGTTTTGAACCAATACATTTTCTATAACTGATGAGGAGTTATTACTTAACCATACTAGATCAATAACACTATTACCCTGTTTAGAAAAACATGTGTTAAAAGGACAGGACTGTCATTAATTGCTCTGACATTCACCAAACTCAAGGAATTTAGACAGATACATTCATCAAGACATCTTCCTCGAGTATCAATAAACTAATCAATTACCTAGTACCATACAGGTTCACCCCTTTTAGCAGTTCCTCAGGAGTTATATACCCCCCACTGTGCAAAAACTCATAGTATTAACATTATTATATGGCAACCTATATACATTGTTACGTTATGATTATTGTACCCATAATGTCTCAATAACTTGATTTGTTGAAAATATAAACAGGATGTTCATAAAATCAGATGTGGAATCATCTGCGACTGAAAGATAAACTTGAGTTAGGGCCTTTTCAGAATATCTATCAGATGTAGTTCAATGTCCAGCGTGGCTTTAGCCGGGGAAGTAGTTGTTTTCTGTTAGACATTCACAAAAAATAACTTTATTTTAATCGTGGATTTTTCAATTCACAAAAAAATATTTCTATCAATATTCAATTGAGAATGTTTCCCTTTTCAACATGAATACCCCACAATAGGTTATCTTGACGATGGAAGATAGTGACTCAAGTTTATCTTTCAGTCGCAGATGATTCCACATCTGATTTTATGAACATCCTGTTTATATTTTCAACAAATCAATCTATCATACCCCATGACAGGTTTTAATGTCAGAAAACACTAATTTCAAAGTGTCTCTCCAAAAGAAATGATTCTAACTTTTTCCATCTTTGCAAAGTGAGATTTCTTCTTGAAAATGTGTTTCCCATTTCTTCCGGTCTTCCTGATGATCGTGGAAGCGTGAAATAGATTTTCGTCGACAAAAATGTATTGAAGACCTAGTGAATGCGATGTCTCTCCTGCGTCAATGTTACGAATGATTTCTGGTGAGTACTCTCTTTTGGAAAACATTCTTCTTTGCCTCATTCATCTTTATGAGTTCTTAATTAAGACTGGAATAGAAAATCAAATAACTATCTGAATGAAAATGCAAATTTTCAATTTCGGATTGTAGTTCAATGTCCAGCGTGGCTTTAGCCGGGGAAGTAGTTGTTTTCTGTTAGACATTCACAAAAAATAACTTCATTTTAATCGTGGATTTTTCAATTCACAAAAAAATATTTCTATCAATATTCAATTGAGAATGTTTCCCTTTTCAACGTCTCAATAACCATTTTAGAGTCGTTATATGTCCACCAACATAACAAAATCGCAGATACTTTATATAAAAATCGAATCTGATACGTTTCTGAAACTGTTCTGTTACAGCAAAAGTACTTATATAGGAGTATGCGTAATGAAATCGTTACATAACAGGAAAAGTACGTCGAGTGGATAATAGTTTATATAAATGCAGGTAATTATTGATAAATAGTGTGTGATTCAGTAGAATCTACAGGGTGTTACCAAATAAATGCGAATGTTTTTAGGGGGTGATTTCTTGTCGAAAATTAAAGGTCTTTCATGTAAACAAAAGCTCTCAGGCCTTTCCTTGGCAAGTTACACGCTTCCAAAAATAGAGAAAAAAAAATAGTATTTTTTTCTTGAAATTGCTGAAAAGTTGAAGAAATGGCATTTTGTGGGCACGTTCTACCAATAAAAAGGCTACCTATGAATATTTTTTTAATTTATTCACTGACGAATCCAACAATTCAAGGCAAGGGATTACAAATTTCCATAACAGTCATCTACGAGCCGAAGATAACCCACATGCAATTCAAGAAGGTCGGTATCAATATGAATTTTCACTTAACGTGTGGGGCGGAATTATTGGCGAAAATATTATTGGACCGTATTTTCCACCGTTGAGGCTAACTGGTGCAACCTATACAAATTTTCTCCAGGAGTAGCGTCCCATTTTACTTGAAAATGTTCCACTAGCTATTCGACCACGAATGTGGTGCGCCTGTCCATTTCAGCATAACTGATCGTCAGTACTTAGACGACGTGTATCCAAATAGTTGGATAGGCAGAGCAGGACCTCAACCTTGGCCTCCCAGATCTCCAGACTTAAACCACTTGGACTTTTGCATCTGGGGTCACCGGAAGTCCTAGGTTTATATGACCCCCATTGAATGTGTGAATGATTTAAGGAATCCCATCATTGCAGCCTGCGAGACAATCCAAAACACACCAGGAATATTTCAAAGTTTGAGCAAGTCTATGGGACGAAGACTTGATTCCTGTCTAATGGTTGGAGGTGGTCATTTCGAGCAGTTTTTATAACTCCGTTCCGTTTGATCTTGTTGCTTTTTTCTTCGTTGTAATACACATAATTTTGTTTTGTTTATATTTTTAATTTTATATTCTATTAAAACAAAACATGGTACTGGTACATGCCTACATTAAAAGTTAAAGCAAGCGGAATAATTTTAAAATACTACGATTGAAATCACAAGCTGTGCAAACAAAACGTGACAGCCACCTACTAGATTTTTTCAATTCCATTTACAGAAGATCCGTTATGTACAATGTTGTATTTTATTTTTACACGCTTTATATTAGCTTCACTTGTATATTTGTAACCGTATGTTTGTTTGTAACCGACTCCTTTGGGCGCGATTTTGACCCACTTCGAGACGTACGAATGATTTGAAATTTGGCAGGTGTACATAATTCCGGTGACAATGCATTAATAAATTTTGGTTTGAAAAAAAAAATGGTGGCTCCAATATGGCGTACGAGTTTTGTGATTATGGTCCGATTTGCTTCAAAATTGGTATCTGAGGGTTTTCGTGGTCAGAGATTAGGATTCTTTTGTCAAAACTGATAAATTCAAGATGGCGGATCCAAAATGGTAGAAGAGTTTTGTGATTATGGTCCGATTCTATTCAAAATTGGTATGTGGGGGTTTTTGGGGTCCAATATTATGATTCTTTTGTGAAAATTGAAAAATTCTTGATGGCGGACGAGTTTTGTGATTATGGTCCAATTTTATTCAAAATTGGTAGGTGGGGGTTTTTGGGGTCGGAGATTATGATTATTTTGTCAAAATTTAAGGATTCAAAATGGCGGCTCCAAAATGGCGGAGAGTTTTGTGATTATGGTCCGATTCTATTCAAAATTGGAGAATAATAGTTAAAAAAATTAAATAATAACAATAATAGTTTGAAAAACTAAAAAACACGCTTTAATAGAAAACGAAATAAAAAGTTGAAAATAAATAATAGTTTAAAAACTAAAGAACACGCTTTAATAGAAAACTAAACTAAAAAGTAGAAAATAATTGTAAATGAGTTTGAAATAAGAATACAGTGATTAACAACAAATTCATTTCATCGTAAAAAAGCTTTTTTTAAGATATTTTCATAATGATTCTACTTTTACCAATATCTGTACATGAAATATTAATAACAATTGACATCAAGCACCCCACGCTTTTTTACGATGAAATGAATTTGTTGTTAATCACTGTATTCTTATTTAAAACTCATTTAAAATTATTTTCTACTTTTTAGTTTAGTTTTCTATTAAAGCGTGTTCTTTAGTTTTTAAACTATTATTTATTTTATTACGAAACTATTGCTTTTACGGACACAACACAAGAGTTAAAAAAGTTTTGCAATGAATCGTTCTTTTCAACCATTGAGAAATTTTGTTTCGTTAAAAAGTTCTGGTAAAAAATGAAATAGGGGTTGCATGTTTCACCCCTTTAAAAGATCACAACAAAATTAAAAAAATATTCATAGGTAGCCTTTTTATTGGTAGAACATGCCCACAAAATGTCATTTATTCAACTCTCCAGCAATTTCAAGAAAAAAATATTTATTTTTTTTCATTTTTGGAAGCGTGTAACTTTTCAAGGAAAGGCCTAGCTTTTGTTTACATGAAAGCCCCCCTTTAATTTTCGACAAGGAATCACCCCCGTAAAACTTTCGCACTTATTTGGTAACACCCTGTATATGTTAAATAGGGATGATACAACAAAAATGTTCATATGTTGGCGGAATACATCATATTTAAGTAAACTCCAATTTGAAATGAAAAAATATATATCTTAAAACATATATGGAACATAGAAAAAAAGAACAAAAATGTGGTTTTCCTTGATAATCATTGTTTTGCATGTCGTAATAACCATTCCATGGCTATTTTATCGAATAAACAATCCGAAAATGTGGGGGCAACTTACTTTCCGTACTGCACCTGGAAAAATATGTATTGAAATATTTTATTAGTAGTATTTGCTTGTGTCGATCCTATATATCCATGTTAAAGTTGGGAGTTCTGATACAATTCAAATGTATTACCTTATTGTTCATGATTATATAGACATCCCTGGGGCCATAAATATATCTATATATAGTTTTCAATCGTCTTAAGGATATATCCTGTTGATTCTTGGAATTGGGATGCCAATTTTTTGGTAAAACTGCTGCCACAAACAAATCAAACTATCATATTGTGATTTTATTAATCACCCGCCTAGTAGAAAACCATATGCTGATGTGATACATAACTTTTTTTTCGCATGTTGATTTTCTTGTAGCTAGGTAATAAATACCATCAATAATTTGATCACCCAAAAAATCTCACTAAGTAATATGAAACCGGCACGACTAGAGATCGATAAACGATAAATGGAATACCGCCACTTATTATTTGAGGTTAACCGCAGCAGACAAAACACAAGACCAGATGAAAACGAGTTTACTCACAGAGCATGTTAAATATTGTTAATAACAGGAAACAGATCGGTAACCATTTACGTGCAAGTTCCATTCATGACTCGTTTTTGCAACGAATCAGTTACGTCGTATTTCTTAACCACGAAACGTATCTTCGACTTCCCCATGGTATTGAAATGTTCTGAAACCAGAACATCCGAAAGATGTAAATAAGACACGTTGCTATAAATAAATCATCAAGATGTTTCAAAGATGTCTCAAAGTTTGTTTGGTACGAAATGAAACTGTGATGATTTTTCGGGCTGTATTACTGACAATGCTTATAATGAAATCGCAATATTACATCTCCATAACTTATAAATTTTTTAAACGTGTAATAAACCTCCCGGGTATGTTTCTTGCTCAGTGGGCCGTTCTTCCATTCTACAATTGATTAGGGGAGTAGAACCATACGTTTCTGATTTCGGAAAGACATGTTTATCCACCACGACGATTTGTATGAGTGAATGAGTTTCAGATTTTCATTGTAACAAATACTTAATCCACCACTGGCCCTTCCAGTTGACTCGACTTTGATTGCAGGTGAGATTACTACCTTGTAACGCTTGAGATAAGATAAGCGGTTCGTAGTTTAACCATGTTTTAATGATACACAGTTCCAAAAAATATTTGAGAATTGTTGCTATATCTCCTTATAGATCAGGGAAGAACTTGGCGTAGGTTTGGGATGTGGACACGATCCGGGGAATCATCTTCGTCACGACTCCTTTTGTAGATGCTTGGTTGGAGTAAAGCGACTATTGTTGGTACTTTTTTTTGTATATTATTGTTAAGTTTATTGGGTAGAGTTTTTCCCTATTTCGGGTTAATTTTTCAAAAATTTAAGTGCTTTCGCTGAGGTGTTGAATATTACTTTGAGTGGGTGAGGTTTCTTATCTGAGCGCGGAGTATCGAGGCGAAAAGCTGATTTAATACATTCTGCAACAGGATGAAACTTCGGGTGCAAGAGACTTAAAGCTCACGATATCATCATTGATAGTTGAGTTTTCATCAAGGCCTACTACAATTTTATTTGTCTCGGTTTAACCTCTCTGATATGTCGATGTTCGTTTCCTCGACAAAAATACTACCATTGTTTTCAAGAAGTTCCACTCTAGCTTTTAGTTTTTTATTTTCTGAATATGGTCAATGTAATTGTTGATGAATTTCGTTTGTGTAGCAACTGAATCGTTTGTTTGATCTATTATGTTATTACAATTTGAAATCACCGCATTGAGTAGGGCAAACTGCGTCATTATTTGGTGGAAGCGGACACTCTCCATATCGCCTGCACTGGCCGTCAGTCAGAGAGGTTTGTTAGTATCTCGGATGTTGGCGGCGGGTTTGGTTGCTTTTGGCCATTATCTCACTGCTTAGCTTGGTGCTTGTTACTTACGGCAAGCACGCGATTCGGGCTGTGGAATGATGGGTAAACTCAGCCATCAGGTGGTTGCTTCCACGTAACACCGCTGGATATGGAAATAACAGGATCACCTCTGGTCCTGCTATTTCGAAACTTCACCCAAACAAAGATACCAGGAACCACAGCGTGGAGGAGAGAACCTGTTCTCCGGTGGATCGAGAGGGCGACCGGATGATATGTCCAGAGCCGTTTGACGCACCGGAGAGTTGGAACCTGCCTGGTATAAACCGCGCTCGAATCCAGCAATTGCTAGCAATGCGTGGGGGCTTACGTTAACCAGCCGGTCGAGTAGAAGAGAACTACAATAAAAATATACCCAAGTACAAGGTGGAACAGCATAAGCCGAAGACTGCATTGTTGTGGGTGGACTAGTTGCAATTATGCGAACTCCGAGGTACCTGGCGCCCCCCCGGTTTCACTTGCCTTCCTGCGGCATGCGGGGCTCTGTCGCAGGCGACCGTCATTCCCTAACTTCTTGTGGGATCATAAATGGGTGGAAAATGAGAAAAAAACAGGGTTAGAAAAACTCCCCAGCACAACCAGAGGACGAAATCCTTATGGATGGAAGCAGTCTACCGAAAGCTGGAAGCGACCGTCGAATCCTCAAAAGCCCTCACGAAAGGGAAGAATATGATCAGGCTCAGCGGCGCTGCCAGAAAGACGTTTGAATATCTTATAAAAAAAGGCCTGCAGAAGAGGCCAGGATCAAATCGGTTGAACCGGTAAAGGAGTCAATCTCCGACAAAGGACTCAAAAAGGTCCGGTCTGAAGAAAAGACTCTCGACGGTCAGCCGAAAAAAAAAAGAGTTAAAGGAGCAGAAAGAGGCAGCAGTACCTCAATGCCAACCAAACCAACCTTCAGTCAAGTAACTGGAGGAGTAAGGGTAGGCATTCTGCCAAAGAACTATCCAGAAGTCCTCCTCACAACGGGACAGATCAAGTCCGTAAGTGAGACAATCCTGGATAAAATCATCGAGTCAGGAAAAAAGGCGCCACAAAGCCTCATTTCCACAGCTCGCACAACAAACCAGACTGGGTGGCCTTGATGTGTGCCAATAACATCACCATGCAATGGCTTAAAACACCATCAAGGACATCAAGCCATGGGATGGTACTGAACTGAAGGTAGAAGACGCCTCTCAACGAAATCTTGGTGGCATTCCTACCTGGAAGCCAAGAATACTCCACGGAGAAAATCCTTGGTAAAGGCAAACAGGAGCCTCAGACCGAGGGAAAAGCAAAGGCCTGGAGTGACATGAGGAAGAAGAAGAGGAAATCTCCAAGAACCTTCATCACAAAATGACCACAAAACTCAAGGTTCTTCAGATAAACCTCCAACACTCAAAAGCAGCCACTAGTTTGCTTAGGAGGAGGTTTCCTGAAGAAAACATCAACATAGGGCTAATTCAAGAGCCCTGGATAAATGGAGGACGTTTACAAGGACTCACTATGAAATCATGTAACTAACTATATTCCATGACCCATGGAAACCGCGAGCAGCCCTATTGCTTGACCCTAAAATTAAATGTATTCCTGTTCCAGAGTTCATCACTGGAGATTTGGCAACCGCCATTGTGGAATGCCAACTGAAGCAGGCAAGATGCAGATCGTTAGGGCCTCGGCCTACTTCCTAGGAGACTCTCCAACACAAACACCACCAGAGAAAGTCCAAAGCCTCATCCGATGGTGTCAAAGAGGAAACAGGCACTTCATTCTGTGCCGCGACGTGAATGCGCACCATCTCACATGGGGAAGCACAGACATAAACGCACGAAGTGATTACCTTTTAGAATATTTGTCTTCTATTAACATGGATATTGTCAATAAATGTAACAAACCCACCTTTATAAATGCGATTAGAAAGTAGGTTTTCGACCCAACCCTTGTAGATCCATTTACAACTAACCACATTCACAACTGGTATGTATCTGATGACTCCTCGATGTCGGATCATCAACATATACGATTCGACCTGTCATCGAATACACGCTCCGAGGAATATATGATACCCAAACTGACAGACTGGGATGCTTATAAAGAGCATCTCCAGAGGCCAACACATATCCATCGATTCAGCCTCCAAGCAGCTTCAAAATGCTACAACACAAGCATATGAAATCAGCTGCTCATAAAAACAAAAGGCAGTTAACAGGTGGAATAAAGAGTTGACCAAACTTAGGAAACTCTTTAATAGAGCTAAAAGTCTGGGACACTGGGAATACTATAAAGCAGCTCTTTCTGAGTACAACAACGAACTCAGAAAATCCAAAAGTAGAACATGGAGGAAAATATGTGAGGGGATTACGGAATTAGCCCCAGCTCAACTCCTCCAGAAAATTATATCTAAAGAACATACCAACGGTATCGGTTTGATCAAAAAGCCGTATGGTGGATATGCAGAAAACCAGAAGGAAAGCATAAGTGTTCTAATCCAGACACACTTTCCTGGATCCAAGGGTGTTGAAGACGAACTGCAAAGTGCTCAGGTAGATCCAGCAGGAGCCTAGCGGGGAAGATCTTCACCACCCAAAAGATCAAATGGGCCATTAAGAGCTTTAAACCTTTTAAATCGGCCAGAAAGGACGGAATATTCCCCGCCTTACTAAAAAATGACCTTGAGATAATAAGGCCCTTCTTGGAAAGGTTGTTCAAGGCCAGTTTCTCTTTTGGTCATATACCGAAAGCCTGGAGGGAGGGTGCAGTGGTTTTCATACCAAAAAGTCTTATCGCCCCATCAGCCTCACCACTTTTCTCCTGAAAACAATGGAGAAAATTATAGAGTGTTAAATAAGAAGTGAAATCCTCTTGGACAGACCGCTTCATAAAAAACCTATCAAGCAGGCAAATCAACGATTAATGCTCTACAATGCTTAGTTGAAAGCATTGAAAAGACATACTTGGGCAAAGGAAGGGCTCTATGTGTGTGCATTCATAGATATAGAGGGTGCTTTCGATAACTCCTCACATGACTCCATCATTAGATCACTAGAGGAAAATAATTTAAACACCTCACTGGTCAGATGGATACATGCAATGCTGAAAAGCTGCGGAGAGGAAACGGTCAGAATGACAGAGGAAAAAGGATGCCCCCTATCGCCTTTGCTGTGGTCATTGACCGTTGATAATCTGATAGTGAAGCTACCTGACTCTGGAATCACGACCGGTTACGCTGACTGGTCGTCACTATTGGGGGCAAATATGACGAGATGATATCCAATCGCACTTTGAAGTGGTTGTAAACAACCACCAAATATTCACAACTCAACTAGAAAGGAATGCATCAGTATGGTATACTGATGGTTCCGAAATGGAAGACAGGGCTGGAGTGGGAGTAACGGGTCCTAGTTTTAGGCTCTCAAAACCCCTAGGCTAAGCCACAACCATTCTTCAAGCAGAAATCCATGTTACAGAAATTTGCGCCCATGGCGATAAAAAATTAAGAAAACTGATTTCAAACACCCCGCGCTTTTTTACATTATGGTAATTTTTTTGGGCAATGATTCATTCTTATTATTTATTTACGAGCGAATGCTTATTAAGTATTACAGGTATTGTTAACAAATGATAAGATGCCTAAGTATAAGATTAAAATAAGCAAAACCATTAAATCTAGGACAAACAATAATCTAAATCTAAGAGTAAAGATAAAACTTAAAAATAATTGCAGTAGAAACATTTGAGTGAGTGCAAGTGTATAGTGTAAAATTCCTGTTACAGAAGTACAGAAAGAGAAGAAAAGTACACAATGCCAAGTGGTTTATTGGAACATTTTGAAGCACCTTTAGTGAGAGAATAAGACTTGGCTGAGGGTAGACTTGAACTGTGCGGGGCCCACAAAAAAGTCCAAGGAGGTGGTGTTTGCTAGTGTGGATGCTCTTGTGATGAAATAATTTCCAGCGATATTAGTTCTGAAGTGAGGTATGTAGAAGAAGTTGGTTGAGCGTGTTTGTCTGGGTGGAGCGTGAATATTGATTTTATCAATCAGTTCGGGGCATGAATGTACAGAGTTTATCAGTTGTAAAATATTGTTAGAGGATATGTTTGATATCTGACAATTGTAATTAAGGTCAGAGTTCAAGAGAAGTCCTTTATGTTTACTGATTGAACATTTGACTCGTTGATCTTGTATTGATGGGATATTTTATTTCGTGATCTTCCGAAGGGTATTGCGAAACACTTAGCAGAGTTCAGATCCATGCAATTTGCGGTGCACCAGTCTAACAAGTTGATTAGGTCACATTGTAGTTCGTGGCAGTCTGTGTCATTTTTAACAATGGAATAGAGCTTTAGGTCTTCAGCAAATAAGAGGAACTTCGAGTGGTGAAAGCACTCATGAATGTCGTTTATGAATATGTTGAACAGGATAGGCCCCAGATGTGATCCTTGAGGAACACCAGAGGGAACATCAACTACTCTGGACTGAAAACCATAAACCTTTATGATTTGTTTTCTGTTTACTAGGTAGCTTTTGATTCAGTTCAAGAGTGAACCGTATGGACAAGTAGGCTGCATGTGATTTACCCTATCGAATGCCTTTGAAAAATCTGTGTAGATGGAGTCAACCTGCAACCCTTGGTACAAGGCACCCGAGAGGAAATCGTTATAGGGTAGAAGGTTTAGTTCAGTAGATTTGTGTGATTGAAATCCGAATTGTTGGTCAATCAGGGAGCCTTTTATAGATGATGTCAATAAGTCGCAAACTAACGATTCAAAGACTTTGGGTGTGAAGTTTAAAATGCTTATAGGTCTGTAATTAGTGACCAAGTGCCTGTCTCCAGATTTGTGTAGTGGAATTAAGAACTCATCTTCCAGAAATCCGGGAAGGTGCCAGTTTCGAGTGAGAGGTTAAAAATAAAGAATAGGGGTCTGGACAAGTTGAAGCAGCAGTGTTTTAAGATATTTGGATGTATACCTTCGAAACCGGGACTTTTGAGTGGGCTCAACGCGCTCAGCTTCAAGTATACGTCTGATATTGACAATGGACATGTTGATAGATTTTAAGGAATAATTTGAAACTGTGTGGACAGGTGTGACACCAGCTTTGTTGCAATAGACAGTAGAAAAACATTAGGCAAACAAGTTTGATATTTCTCCTCTTTAAGTGCCACCTGGCTGTCTGAAATAATGTGGATCTGCTCCTCTACTATTGCTCTTCTGTTGTTTTCCTTCACACTGAAGGATTGCGTAGACCTCTGATTACCCAGTGAGTAGCTAAACTCTGTCCTTGAGCTTCTTGAAAGCACTCATGCTCCCGCGCCATTCTCCATCTTTGACTCGCCTGTGTACCAGATCTTGCTTTTGTAGAATGGTGTTGAGTTCTGTGTTGTTTCATATGTCTGCATGGCTTGTCAAAGGAGAATCGTTTCTCAATGTAATCTGGTCTCGGGTTTAACACGTCCCTGGTTGCAATGCTTACGATGCTCATGAGTCCTGTCCCAACGTTTGTGTTGTCCAGTGTGTTTCTCAGTCTGAAGGCACCTGCCTTGCCTCTCCTTGTATCACTAAGTGAAGGGAAGGCAGTCCCAAAAGTGTCTCCATGGTTGCAGTGGGCGTTGATTTCATTGCCCCTGTAATGCCTACGCCAGGCAAGTCTTTGCACCTTGCCTAGTTTAGTTTTAGCACTCCTTTGCTGTGTTTTTTGCACCACACCAGGGAGGCGTACGTACCATATCTGGTTTCAACCCCCATTTCTTCTCAAAAGAGCGTCTTGCCACAATTAATGTGGTCTCCGCTTTTCTGATCACTTTCGTTAGATGTTGGTTCCAGGTCAGTTTCGAGTCCAGTATAACTCCGAGATATTTGACCTGTACCTTGATCTGTATAGTTTCTCCTCGAAGTTATGGGTCCTAGTTCCTCTAGTTTGCGTCTTCGAGTGAATATTACTATGGTGGCTGTTTGGGGTTTGATATTCAACCTCTCTAAGTCCGTCCATCTGGTTACCAGGTTTAGGGCTCTTGAATACGATCCCTAACCGTGGTGTGAATTTCCCTTGTTCTAGGACAACTATATGTCGTCAGCGTACCCGAGGATTTTATGATCTTCATCTTTCAGAAACCCCAGTGGTCTGTCTATGACTAGATTCCACAGGACTGGTGAAAGAATTCACCCCTGCAGGCATCCTCTGGCCGCCCGGGCTACTACAGTCTCCTCCATTATGCGTATCATCCTGTTTCTCAGCATTGAGCCTATTCAGGTCACGCAAGGTTCCTCGATTCCTCTCCGTCTAAGGAACCTGATGATTGAATATATAGAGGTGTTATTGAAAGCCCCTTCTATATCTAGAAAGACCGCTATTAATGCCTCTTTGTTTTCCAGCTTATTATCCACTCTCTCTACTAGTTTGTGGAGTGCTGTTTCTTTTGAGCAACCGGTTCTATATGCATATTGTTCTTGATGTAGCGGTCTTTCTATCAGTGCACCGTCCCTTATGTGCCTATCCACTAGCTTCTCCCGAGTCTTAAGTCCAAAGGACATGAGAATTATAGGTCTTAGGGACTTTGCCGTTTCCTGGCGAATTTTCCCAGGTTTTGGTATAAAGATTACCATAATCATTCTCCATGGCTTTGGTATGTATCCAAGTGCCAGTCTGCCTCTATTTCGCAGAGCCCACTATGCAGTATTTCCGTTCCCTTCTACAGATTACTGGGTAAATCCGTCCGGTCCCGGTGATTTGAATGGTTCAAAAGAGCTTATTGCCCACTGTACTTCGTGGTTACTACCTTTTTCGCTAATGTCCTACTTCCCCTGAAGCCCCTTTTCAGAGCCTCCAGTCCAACACCATTGGCGATGTCTGTACTATTTGCCTCCAGTCCAACACCATTGGCGGTGTCTGTACTATTTGAGACCCAGGAAAGTGAACCCTTTATAGTTTGTTCTTCCCGTAGTCTCCTTGTTCATTTTTAGGGAATGTATTGCTACATGTTTGTCCATAGAGTGTATTGGTAGATGTTTGCCCTTCTTTGACTCTTGAGTACTTTCCATCTCCTCACAGTACCTCTCTTGGCTTTGTTTAGTGCCCTTTTGTAGATGGTCAAGACGTTATTGTAGTCATCCCACCTTCCAGTTTTCATGGCACTGTTGAATTTTTTCCTCGTTTGCCCCCTTAGTCTTGCAAGTTCGGCATTCCACCAGGAATTCCTTGTAATAAGGGGACAATTGTTGTTGAACGCAGAGATGATTGTGTCATTAAGTTGCTCCACTGCCATCTCTAGTCCCTATTTGTACTTATCGGTCTTTGTAATTCCGGAAGGTTGCGTCCTAGGTCTGCCTTGTATGCTTCCCATTCTGTTTTCCTTGGATTCCGATAAGTTTCCGTAGGTTTATTGCCTGAATTCAGTATGTCCAGTTCGCTTCCTATCACGAACTAGTAGCGACTCCCCCCTTTCGTTGGTGTCGCCTACTGCCCCAGAGACGATGTAATGCGCATTGGCATCGCAGCCGATTACCACCTGCAGTCCTTTTTGCCTGTAATGCCGTATCAGCTCCTCCACGGCCTTCGTGGGTAGGAAGGGAAATAGGCCGATCACCTTCCTTGGTTCATTATCTTCCCTGATTCTTAGCTTCACTGCTGTCAAGTCTTTGGAACATAAGTTCGTTAACGGCAGTATATTAATATATTTTTTAATAAGTATACAGAACCGGGAGGTTCCAGTGGATCTGCTATATAATAGCTCTCCACTCACCCCTCCCAGACCTTTGATTTCACCCTGTAGGGTGTCGGGTTCCTTAATAAGAGCCACTTCGAAGTCCCTCATGGCCCCTGCAAGTATCTGGATGACTCTTAGTCCCCCCATGTTTTGGTTTGTCCAGGACCCTGAAGAGAACTATTTCGAGCCAGTACTAGGCTCGGAATTGCATCCTCTCTAACGTCCTGAACCAAACGTCATCCACCGAGAAGGCCAGGAGTTGTCCTCCTTCCATTTCGGTGTTTTGGCTCGTCAGAGCCCATTCCTGAGTCCTCAGATCCGGGTTCTGAAGTCTCCGGCTGACATCCTTTGCTGTGTTCACTGACCCAGGGACGAAGACGGGGAAGCCCCCGAGATTGACCACCGTCAATTTGGCCCTCTCCCATAGCCTCCCCAATGAGCCAATCGTCTCCCTGAGCCAGTTTGCTGGTCCTTCATTTACGCAGGTCATCGATAGGACCACTGCGTTGAAGGAAGTTATTTCAAACTGTTGTGGGGCACTCCCGCTCCCTGATGGGGTCCCGTTAGAGTGCATCCACGATTGTGTTTTGAACCAGGTCTGCTTGTTCCTGGTTCAACAGGTCGTCCGCATGGCGTCTGTCGATCACCGCCAGCCGGATTTCTCTGGCCACCTCGCTGTAGGTTCCAGTCGACATTTGCATGTTCCTGGGCCTCTTTAGTTTGGTGGGTAGTGGAGGGGTGTGAAAGTCAGATCGGGGTCTTTTTTTTCTGTTAATCCCAACTATATCCAAAAGAGTATAAATATTATTAAAGGCCATCTGTAGTATCTAGCAATAGCATATAAATCAGCCATTTCGTCGACGGTATCTACACCGCCTTTGGTCATGTTATAAAAGCTTATCATTTCTGGAAGCATTTTTCTTTCGTGGATCTATCTATGAACTCATTCATGACATGAAGATGAAAGCAATATAACATATTTGTTTTTTTGTAGGAATGTATGATAAGAATGTATTTTTTTTTAAACCAAACATTTATACGAGTCTATTTTTTTGAATTTGATATTCAAATTCCATAATCATTGCATGACCCCTTTTCAACAGTACAGACAGCATGCAGTGACATTGAGATTTTTACGTAAATTATTCATTGCCTCTAAACTGGTGTGCCAGTTGTGGAATGTCACATTCTGTTTTAGATATCGGCACCAACATCATCATATGCACTGTTGCAACATTCATATGGACCATGTTGTATGTAACTGTTCAATGTATTACGTGATATGGGCATACATTTCAAACAGGAGTTTTTAAGAGATGTCATCAATTATGCGTTCAGCAAAGAAGGATTTCAGTGAAACCCAATTATATTCCATGTCAATTAAATTATGTATGTATTATAGTGTATTTTCACCAGTTCAGATATTTCTTTAGGCATCACATTATGAGTCAGTCCACTTTCTGCTGTCTTCCTAATGTGTAATATACAAGGTGTAAACTACCTTGTTGAACACTCGTGAGTAACGTGTGAGTTTTCTGTTAGATATTACAAAAAATACCTTCATTATTGTCGTGGATTTTTTAAATTTCAGAAAAATTATTCTATTCAATTTTCAATCGAGAATGTTTTCCTCTTCTTCAGGGTGTGCCCAACAAAACACATTTACATGAAGATATTAAATGAGTACATACAATAAATAAAAGGTCAACATCAAAAGTGTTTTATTTCACCTAAAATGAAAATTCTTTGGTTAAAGCAGTTATCATATTTGCTCATCAATTTGTGATTTATGACATCAACAGGAAACATTTTAATATTTACCATTATATTGAGCTATTATAATGGGATTGTGATATATTCCGAGAAAATAAATAGAGATAAACTTCCAGAATTTTGCTTCTTTTTAAAACTTGAATACGTCACTTTATTTAAACTTTTTCTTGCTATAAGCAATGAATCTATTGAAGTAATTTCACTACTAATAGTATTTTCCATTACTTCTAAATGATACTTTTTAGCTTGTAACCAAATTCTCCTATAATAATAAGTATCATTCTTTTAGATACAATAAACATTGTATATTCTACAAGTATGCAAATCCAATAACACATGAGACCTAAGTCCAAAGAAAGTATCAAAATGATTATCCTAAAAGTTTTTCGGGTAATGCCAATTAGTATCTCAAAAATAGGGACGGCCAAGTAATTAATAATAATTGTTTGCCTGTTCTTGGAAATTATTAATTGATATAATATGGGACTCGCTTTTGGAGTGTTTCTAAATTATTTTTCACCAAGATGAAAGTATAATTTCAATCAAGCCTTTCTCATATATTTATGTATAATGTTTGCTTAATTAATGAATTATGATGGGAACCACTCCATTCTTTCATTGAGACTTCCTACCTATGCACGAACTGAATGAAATTTACTGGTTGTTATAATCATTATTCCGAATTATTTTCAGAATTTGGGAATACTTACTTTTTTCCAGTTTCCATGTTCAGTTCCAGTTTTCATTTTTCTGTAGAGATTGGTAATTAATTTTCTTCTAGAATGAATTTTAAATACGTTTTTAAATTAGTATTATTTTCTATAAAGCTCACACTGATTTTGACTCTACCTGGGTGAATTACACAAAACAAAATACCATTTCAAATATTTAATATTTTCGATTATGTCCTACATGCTCTCAGTCACACGAATATTTGTTTGCATTTTCCCTGTAAGTTCCACAAAGTAGCACAAAGAATCTAGTGAAAATTAAGTTATATTTCTATACATAATAATAATGATAATAATAGATGCCAAAAAATAATATACCCTGTTAGCATTATTTGTTTTAGTTACTTTCCTGTACTTATGTATATACATTTTATAAATTAAGAAAAAAGTATATCACAAGAAATTTATAGAAATGCAGAAAGTTCCCAAACTACAAAATAAAAATTCATATTTTTAAAGGACCAAGTAGGCCATAAAATATATAATAAAAATAAATATATAATAAACTTGAAGCATCTTATAATTACATGGCAGTGAATTTTCTGATATTCTAGTAAAGATAAATAACAAATTTTAACAAAGCTTTGAAATATACTTATGAGTACAATTCATTTTTAAAAGTATAGATTTTTAACATACCATTATGATGAACTTTCCATTAGTTATCATTGAATAATAAATACCTATATCAAGTTGGTCAGAAAAAAATAAATTCAGATAACTGAAAACTCGTACCGTAGAATGGGGTGAATAGGATCAAAAAGTGGGAATTTGTTTAAAAAAAATCACAAAACCCGAATAACTCATCAAAACTTTTCTATTTGACCTTGATGGGCTCCGTATATCATAGTCACATAAAGGTTGGTAATATCTCCTCACCAGCAGTTGATAGTATTGAAAATCAACACATAACGTAAAAACATTGTTAGTCAGCTGTGGGCTACTCAAAGAAATTTGTGTTAATGACTCCAACAGGTTAGTAATTAAGACGTTAAGCCCCGCATGGCATTTAACTGATACCTCACTTCAACGTACACTTGGGACAACGAGGTATCAGGGTAATGACACACAGCAACATTTAGTTTTACACCGGGTGGGTGCTATGTGACTACAGGCTTCGATGTTGATGTTTTGGCAAATAAAAACGCCCGATCCCAAGAGTACATCGAGGTTTGCGGGTTGGGACAATTTCAATATACAAAAAAGTTTCAACAATTCTTGTGTTTAATTGCATTCTTTTAGCAAATAATCATTTATTATCAGAAATTATAATCATTGATTGAATAATACAATCATCGTGACAACTAAATATTTTTGTAGTATGGAGTTTTAGAAAAACAAGAAGCACTACATTAGAGATAAGCGGTCCAAATGGTCATATTTTTCCAATATTTTTTTTCAAAAATCAGTTGTCCAAAGTGTTTTTTGTACAAATTCAATGGATTCAAAGGTTTTGAGAAAAAAAAATCCGTTCTCAACAGTACAATTTTTTCTCGCTAATAGCGTGGCTTAACGTGTTAAGGTACACAAAATAGTTTTAGTTCGTTCGCATGCAAAAACTATCTGGACAAATATTTCTAATTCCCTGCACGTTTTTAGGTTACTCGGTTGAATAGGATCAATAGCTGGACTTACGAGCTGGGTTTAATAGGATTAATACCTATGTAAAAATGCATAGAGATTATATACCTAAAGTAGGGGGAAAGCAGTACAAGAAACAAGACCAAGATATAATTCAATAGGCTGAAAATTATGACATTATGACATTAAAAATGGTTACAGTATTAGAGAAGCTGCTAAAAGACACAATCTTGCTTCCCTGTGCTTCAAAGATATCTCAAAAATAAAAATGTTAAGAAACAAGAGGGTCAAAGCAGGAATGAAGCAGAAGATATTGCAGAAAAGTTACTCATATGCAGCGAGTGGGATTACCTCTTTGATACATATGATTTAAGATTGATTGTCCAAAAATATTTAAATAGAGTTGTTCCCCGTTTTAGAGATAACCTTCCGGATAAAGAGTTCACATATAGCTTTTTGAAACGACATTCAAATATGCTATCTCAAAAATGTGCCAAAATATAAAACGGATCCATGCTGGTGTCACTAGGGTAACCATTACATAATATTTTGAACGTCTTTCTGCAGAATTAGAAGTATTCCCGCTAGCCTCATCGTAAACTACATTAAAAAAACCTTTGTGATGACCTGGGTCAAAAAAAATGCGAGGCAGGGATGTAAATAGTCCGAATGGATTTTAAATCATAGCAAATCGTCAATCTCAATCATTTTCGCTGTTCTGGTAGTGGATAATTACTGCCTTGTTATGTAGTCTATAAGGCCTTAAACATGTATGACTCTTGGACAACTGGAGGACCATCCCATATTGATTACAATCGTAGCAAATCGGGCTAGTTACTGCTTCGAGGATTGGATACATTTCATTGCCTTACCACACCTGAAGAAGTTACCTTGCAGAAAGATATTAATGGGTGTTAATTTATCGTCCCTCGTTTCAGTGCAACTGATAAAAAGAACAATATTAGTTTTATATTTTCACTCCATGCATTTGACGCAACCCTTAAACATAGCTTTATTCGAACCATTGAAGGTTGCATGGACAAACATATTTGAGTTGTATAAAAAGGGACCAGGAAGAGTGGTGTGATATTCCTAAAAATGTCTTTACCGGTTTATTAAAAAAGTTATTGACTCTAACAGGTCCAACAATATAATTGCTGGGTTAGATAAATGTGGAATATTACCCTTGAATGCTGATTTTATCTGGTGCATGCTGCCTATGCATCATCTAGCAAGTGAAACCCAACAAGATGGCATCAACAACTCCTTTGTTAATATTTTCAAGTCTATACAGTATGATGAGAATCAGCCTAAACTGCGAAAAAGGAACATTCCTGCCGGTAAAAGTGTGGCAATTGAAGACCTTGAATTCCTTTGATGGATGCATTTTAGCACTCATGATTCAAATTCGAGTATGGATCCCATGTCTGACTATGAAGGAGAAAATAAAGAACATCTTACTGCCGAAAATTAAGAGTTGTCACAGCCATCACCTATTACCTCAGTCAACTCAAAAAAATTAGACCAAGAATCTGTTTCTAATGGCCTGCTTCCTGTCAATATAGAACCGTCGATATTGATGACTGGTTACTTATAAATGTACCTTACATTCACAACAAAAGAGAAGGTACATCCAGGTCTTTCAATAGATTTTATATAGCACAAGTTTTGAGAAAGACGGAAATTTCTTATGCAAAAAAACTACTAGAGATCATTTTAGTTGTTTATACACTTCCAGATGTAAAAGATGAGTATCGGTTTACATTCCAACAAATTGGAGGGAAACTAAAAACTCCCCAAAATTATGGACGAAGTCTTTTTATGCTTAAAATTAATTTACAATATAAAATTTTTTCTAAGGCCTGCTTCCTGTCAATATAGAACCGTCGATATTGATGACTGGTTACTTATAAATGTACCTTACATTCACAACAAAAGAGAAGGTACATCCAGGTCTTTCAATAGATTTTATATAGCAAAAGTTTTGAGAAAGACGAAAATTTCTTATGCAAAAAAACTACTAGAGATCATTCTGGTTATGTTTATACACTTCCAGATGTAAAAGTTGAGTATCGGTTTACATTCCAACAAATTGGAGAGAAACTAAAAACTCCCGAAAATTATGGACGAAGTCTTTTTATGTTTAAAATTAATTTACAATATAGTAAACAAACGAAAAAGATTTAGTGGTTAAATATAACTGTTGATATGGTTTCGAATAAAATGGTATCTATTTCAGTTTTTTATTCATAGTTGACGAAATTATATGATTCTATTCACCCCCAAAGGGAGATGAATACGTTAAACATTATAAAAGCATGGCTGATTCCATTCACCCCAATAGCATGTAGGATCAGTGAATTAAAAAAAATTATATGGCACGCCACTGGGCAAAAAAATGGAATAGGAAATGAATAACCCAGGTATAAACTGATGTTTTGATATGTATATCAAAATTATATGCCTATTACTTAGGGAGTTGCACAGTTCCAAAGTTCAATAGTGATCCTTCACCTCATTCTACAGAACAGAGAATTTTACCAGCAAATTTTAAGAGAACCTGATCACATAACCATAAAAAAAATTATCGATTGATTTATTGATGATAAAAATGTAACCCTTATCATATTTGTAAAAAACAGCGAAAATTTGAAATATTAATTACACTGTCAGTTGTTTCAGTTTATGCACTTCATTTACTTTATCACTTGGATGAAGTAGGGCAAAATGGATTTGACATAATAAGGCGAATATGAGGTTGACTTCAAGGAATGCCTTAGTTTTGATTTAAATTCATGGTTCTTTAGATAATAAATACTCAATTCAACGAGAAATGTACTGAAGCAACATATTTGAGAATAGTTGAAATGTCAAAAGTAATATACAAAATGTCAATATTGATAATTGATATTATATCACCTACAAAATATTTTTGACTTCATTTTGGATGTGTTCACTATACCATGTAGCAGATATATTTCTGTTACATTATGTAAAAATAAAACTTCAGTGAATTACCCATATAACCCTATAACAGTTTAAAATAGCACTGCCCTGAAAAATAAAATCAACTGATTTACTCATTATTTGATATATACCATAAATGAATGAATAATTATTTGTATCCTCTAAAAATATACAAAGCTAATATAAAAAGTATGAATACAGTATACATATATAGAATTTCTTTCTAAATGGCGATTCTTCTTAGGTCTGTGTGAACTGATAAGTCAACAGTCCTGTATCTGAAAACCAAAACATGGGGTGTTAACATTTCCCTAAACTCATTATAGATGAAATATCATGCAATTTCTGGAGTAATTTCATGCTTGAATAATTTTGTGCTGACTAGCGAAAATAAAAACTTACCTTGTAGCCAATTCGGAAAGCAATTGCAAAATGATGTGTAATATTGCACTAGAGGTAACTTAAAACTGAAATTAAATGAAGAATTAGTCAAAAAATAAAAATGTCATGAAGAAATTCAGCGAGTACAATGCAAAAAGTGCAATATGAAAGGCAAATGTTTCTACTTTGCACAACTCATTTGAGAGAATCCATGTTATACGAAATACTGTTTATCATTTTTATCATTCGAAATGGGTTGTGTTTTATGTGATAGGCACTGAGGGAATTAATTCAATGAAACACATGTTATAACATAGATTTTTAATAAAAAACTTCTAATACATCTTCAGAGTTTTATAAAATATTCTCGAATAATTTTATTCTGGAAACAATATAGGTCCTTCTAATATTCAACTTTTTTCAAATTAAAGCCCAATCAGCCAATGTTGATTCTGTTACTGAACTAAACGCCGAGAAGTCTATTTTATGTGTGTATTTGTAATGGAAGTGATGGCGAGGCTCAAACGTTTTTCTGAATGAGAAAAAACCATTTCCAGCCCGTTTCATCTAAAAACAAGAATAGTCAAATGAAAAAAAAAAACAATTTTAGTTCCATATTTTCTACAATATTCATTTGATATCGGTCAGTTTTTTCTGACCAGAACATCATTAGGTTGTTACAATCTAAAAAGCAACAACACCAATTTTAGGTTTCATGCAATAGGTAATTCGAAAAAATCCGACAGAATGAATTCTGTGGGCAACAGGTGCATTTTCATGCATATTGTTGGGCTATGGTACATCAAATATTGCACCAATTCAGCATTTTTTCGAAAACAAAAATGATAAACAGTATTCACAACAATGAACATTCATGATCACTGTTGAATATGGCTAGGGCCTTTCCTAAGAACCTAGGGAATCTTCTTCACACACACTGAATGACTGGAATAATCTTATAGAGTAAGATCCCAGAGCCGGCGGACCTGCCATTATAGCAAATCTGAAATTTTTAGAATGAACAGTGTAATATGTAGTTAAGAACGTATGCATACTTGCTAGGTTGGGGCCCTTTTGCAGGTAGCAGGTACATAAAAACCTAACTCACCTACATTAAAGTATGATAGCTGGTTTTATATGTTTCACAAAATATTGTTGAAAACCAACATGCCTTATTGCCAGACACTTTCCGTGGGCCTTAACTAGGTAAGCAAGTAGAAAGCCTAAAATTTATTTCACCCACTAGCATTGTCAACGTTATAACAGCAGCACAATCAGAGACTGAAAACACGCTCTACACATTAGTATTAGAGAGTTCCTTGCGCCTAGTACTGCTCTCTCGCACTCATGCGTGAGAATAATGCCATCATGCTCATACCCACAGCGGAACTTTAATCGTGTCTGGGGGGATGCGGATTGGTCAAGCTGAAATAGTTAGTACCCCAAGTAACATAAAAAACTTTAAGCTTGCTAATTTTTTTACAAACTTTAAAATGTTTGGCGGCAGTTAAGGCCCATGCAAAGGGTCTGACAATAATGAATGTTGGTTTTTAACAATATTCTGTAAAACATATATAAAAACCAGCTATCATACTTTAACGTAGTCGATGAAGGTTTTTATGTACCTTTTGTACCTGCTACCTGAGAAAGGGCCCTGCATTCAAGCTAGCAAGTTCGCATACGTTCTCAACTACATATCACACTATTCATTCTTAAAATTTTAGCTTTGCTAAAATGACGTAGGTCTGCCGCTCTGGGTTCTTGGACTGTTAAAAGATGTCTACACATGAAAGGGATGATAGCAAAAACATCCCTATTTCAGATATTTCATGTTCAATTTTTCAATATTCATTTTTCCAATTTATTTCCAAGAAAATCTTCTTGTTTCAAGTTTTGAAAAATTCGGAGAAATCATATTTATCTTCTAGATATTGGCTATCTTCTAAGGGAAAAACTGAATTGATATCTACATTTTTGTAACTATATTTTATAGAACTCTTCCTCCATACACACTTCCCAGGATCCAGTGTCACCACAAACCAAAACCCCAGATATGAAATCCCTGCAAACCTTCATCTGAGGGCAAAAAGGGCAGACTGGGAAGTGGCTAAACGAACGGTAACTCACTCAAAAGTAGTGTGGGCAATAAACTCCTTCAAGCCTTACAAGTCTCCGGGCCAAGATGGAGTATTTCCCATACTACTTCAGAGCGGAGTTGAATATCTAGCACCAGAACTGTACAGACTGTACAGGCTGCGCCTAGCATTGGGATGGCTACCTCAAACCTGAAAAACTGTAAAGTGGTCTTTATTCCAAAACCTGGACGGGACTCATACGACCAGGCAAAGGCATACAGACCAATAAGCCTATCGTCATTTCTTCTGAAAGACTTAGAAAAACTGATAGATAGAGACATAAGGGAAACCGCTCTTGTAGAACGGCCTTTACATCAAAACCAGCATGCCTATCTAACAGGAAAATCATGCGAGACAGCACTTCATCAGCTTGTTTCAAGGCTTGAAGAGTATCTAGCAAACAAATAATATAATAATAATAAAAGGAACTTTATTGAACCGAACAAAAATTCAATTCAATAGGCTATCGACCGAAGTCCTTCTGCCTAGCAAACAAATACATTGCACTATGCACTTTTCTAGACATCGAAGGAACCTTCGACAACACCTCCTTTGAAAGTATGGTCTCTGCGGACACTCGAAGAGGCATTGACGAAACCACCTGCAGGTGGATCCACTCAATGCTTCACAATAGACTGGTCCAAGCCAACATGTTCGAGGAAACAGAGCAGGTTGAAATTTCCAGAGGTACCCCACAGGGGGCATACTCTCCCCCCTTCTGTGGGACATGGTTGTAGATGAACTGCTAATTTCTCTGAATAACCAAGGGTATTACTCTCAAGGGTATGCAGATGACTTGGTCATCCTCATCAAAGGAAAGAATACTCGAACAACCTCGGAGCTAATGCAAAATGCACTGAGGACAGTAGAGGAATGGTGTAACAGAGAGAGCCTAAGGGCAAATCCGAACAAAACAACACTAATTCCCTTCACCCGGAGAAGAAACATGGGAGATCTCATACCTCCCAGACTATTCGGTGAAACATTACAAGTAGTAGAGCAGATGAAATATCTAGGGCTGATTCTTGACAAGAAACTAACCTGGAACCCGCATCTTCAACATGTAACCAATAAAAGCAAGATAACCTTCATGATGTGCAGGAGAGCTTTTGGAAAAACCTGGGGGATCAAACCGAAAGCCATGCACTGGCTTTACACAGCGGTAATAAGACCAAGAGTAACTTATGGCTCACTCTTATGGTGGCCAAAAACAAATCAAAGACAGGCAAAAACCAACCTTGGGAAAATCCAGAGGCTTGCCTGTCTCTGTATCACGGGTGCAATGGATAGCACTCCAACAGCTGCAATGGAAATCATCCTAAACCTCGAACCCCTTGACTTACATGTCATTGGAGAGGCCAGGATGAGTGCATACAGACTGAAACAAACAAAAAACTGGACAATCCGAACAACTGGACATACCAGAATCACTCATGTAATCAATATCGAAGAACTCGAAATGATTTCAGACTAAACGCAACCCTATACTCATTCGAAAAACCATTGAAACACGAATTGAGGATCTGGATGGGCCCCAGTATAGAATCACAATCAACTGCAGACATAGTCTGGTATACAGACGGTTCAAAGACAGTTGAAGGAACGGGAGCAGGAATACATGGGGTAAGGCCAAGAAGGGACTACATAATACCACTTGGCAAATGCTCCACGATATTCCAAGCTGAAACACATGCTATTATGGTATGCATTCAGAAGAATCTAGAAAGTGTTTATAGGAAAAAACACATCTACATTCTATCTGACAGTCAAAGTGCTATCAAAGCACTCAACTCTATACAGATAAAGAACCTCATGAAGCTGATGTGGGTGCCAGGTCATAGAGGCATTGAAGGCAACGTAAAAGCGGACCAGCTAGCTAGACAAGCATCTGAAACGCTATTCACAGGGCCAGAACCTGTGCATGGGATTAGCAAAAACCGATGCAGGACCCTGATCGACGAGTGGATAAAAAGAAGACACCAACAATATTGGGATCAAACTGTCGGGCAAATACACGCAAAGTCATGGTAGGGCACCCAAACCGGACCCTGACGGCTGACCTTCTGAACCTGAACAGAACAAAGGCACGTATAATAGTAGGTCTGTTGACTGGACACTGCTGCTGCCTAAAAAAACACCTAAACACCATGGGAGTACGCAGGGAAACCGTGGAGTGTAGGCTATGTGATTAAGAGGAGTAAACAGCCTCTCATATTATCTTCGACTGTGACGCCCTAAGTAGAAGGCGACACAGAACCTTTGCAGAGATCATCCCGGAAACAGGCATGAATCCGAAGGACCTTATTAACAGGCTACTAAACCTAATTAAAGGCACAAACCTGTTTGAATGAGGAACCACTGGCGACAGAGTGATACAATAGACCCCAGCTGGTCGCAGTGTCAAGGGAAGCTAAGTGCCAACCCTGTCTCTGGCTCGTCAGCTTTCAACCAACCAACCAACTATGAAAAACCATATGGATTAATCATTTTCACTTATGGCAATATGAACAATATTAAAAAGTAAATGTGGGAGGGTTAGTTTGTTATACAGCGAAAAAAAGGTTCTAGTTTTTCAAACACCAAGTAATAAATCCCTAAATGATATTGACACAAAATATTTAGAAATATGAGTTGATTAATTGGGCATTAATGGCGATGATCCAGCTTTTGCCATTTACTTACTCTAACAAGTACCACTTCCGGATCTTGATCAGATTTGATCAAGGTGAATGGATGAAGCCACATTCACGGGGACTGCCAATTAAATTTCTAATGATTAATACAAATTTCTATCTTTCTTGTCCACTGATTCTTGAAATGCTCGAAATAAAATTACAAATCAATTTGATTACCTTTCGTATAAAATTTGGAGTTTTCCAATAAATATTAATTTTCCTGTACATACCAGCAATATAAAAAATTTCAAAAGAATCCTTCTCTTTAAAACTTCCAAAGTATTGAAGAAGATTCCCACGATTCAGAGTGAAACTCAGTTTTTACCAAAACAAAGAAGGCTGGAATATGTTTTTTTGTCCATTTGCTTTGCATGCAATTTTTCTTCGCTTATGTTGCTTAATTGATTATTCAAATATGTTTTGTTTGATATCTACTCTAAGCTTACCAACTTTGAATCATGCAAAAAGCAAATGTTTAATGAAACTGCACACAAAACCCAAATAAAACAAAAATAAAAATATAAGTCAATTTATTATTATATACATGCTTCATGCAGTAAAATTACAATATTGAAATATGAATTAATTTCTGCGGTTTTTGTAAATGCTACTACAGTGGTTTAGTAAGATCTTTATTTTTTTTCTGAAATCTACCTGAAGAAGTTTATGAAGCTATATTCATAATATTGTCTGTTGAAATCTGATGATTAATGGAAATATATTCAATTGATAATGTTTCGCTTCTCAATATAAATACATATATTTTTCAAAGTATTTCAATTTTGTCACTATATTCATTAATAATGTATCACCTTCAATATGAAATAATTATCTGAACCTTAACATTCAATTTATTTTCCATCTTTATTGTTTTCCTATATTTATTTGTTGGCTTTAGTTATTCAGAAGAAACTGAACTTTATTTATTTTAAAAGGTCAAGATATCACTGTCTCGATATACAAATTTACTTTGCCTTTAAACATTTCAAGTAGGTATGGCACCACTATTTAAAAAAAATTTTTTTTCCAGACTTTTTATAAACTATATTATATACATAAAAATAAATGATAACTCTTTACTCTTCAAATCAAATAGTTACAAAATTAAAACATCATATAAAAAATCCTCAGTTGCCAAACATATTTAAATAATTGTAGTAAAATTCATAAATATATTTTTATAATACAACAAACTGTCTAGTTATATACTATACATATAAAGCAATATAATTTGTGCTTCAGTAACTAGTGGTAAAAATTAATTTCGAGGACAACTGTGTTCATAATCTGAAGTCTTAAATGAAAGGTAATAATTTTATTTTTCTTGCTTACCAACTCAGAAAATCAACAAAACTTTTTATAACAATGTATTAAGATAATTCGGTTATGTTTATGGAAACATTATATCCAAAAAATAATTTTTCTATATAACTAGGTTATAGAAGTCATTATTTGTTCTCAATATGGTAACACAGTAAACATGGAAGAACCAAAATGGAAACCCTTGCAGAAATATTGTTAACTCATATAAACTTTTAGAAAAGAAAGGTTAAGAAGATTTATGTAAACAAAAAACAATTGAAAGAGTATTTCCAAATTTTGAATTCAAGGTAAGGTTGTTACGTTGTAAATTCGATCTTGGTTCGGTATGCGATTATTGACAAAATTCTTGTAATTATATACTCCTCCCTAAGATGTCTAAAAGCCCTGGTGCTTGCACTTATACCTGTAGAAGTTTGGGATCGACTTGGCCTACTTGATAATAGAGATTACTAGCGTGTCAGATGGCGCCAATTTCGTTTTAGTTTCAATTCAGTAACAAGGTATATTTATTTTCTCAGATTTCATTTTGAGGCGAACTGTTTGCAGGTTCTAACTCTAGCTTTGCAATTGGTTGAAAAGAGACATCTGTCAAACTTCACCAATAGCAAAGCTAGAATTAGAAGCCCCCGAATTGTAATTATAATATACTGACTAGAACGCGCTTAGTCTACTGCGCACCCGAATTTCGTGGCACCCTTATGCGATAGGCAAGGAGGACACCAAACAATGAAGAAGAGTATGAAGATAATCAACTGAACGTATGACGGTAGTATTTATATCATCTATTTGTAAACATAACGGCGTTGTCGGTTGGCACTTATAAGCGTTGCCAAATCATTCCAATTTTCTTTAAATTCTTTGTGTTCGGTTTGGATGTGTCTTTGTACTTTGTTGTCTTTTTTGTTATAGTGATCATAGTGGATAAATTAAAAACTGTTATATATAATGAAGTGTTACATTAGTTTGTAGTAGTAGGTAATGATATGTGGCCATGCTTATTTATACATATCACCTTTTCAGTGTGTCCATAAAGTAAGGCATACTTTCATTATTAGCTAAATAAACAATATCATTAAAAATTCCCGAAACAGGTCGATTTTTTATTTTAATTTACTGTTTTTTTAAATAATAATCCAATGTACAGGGTGATCTACCTTCGAGTGATGACGTCATCAGCGGTGGTTTTATTAAATGAACACCCTCAATTTTTTTATTTATGAGTTAACTTGCTGAGCCGATTCCAAAAATATATCACAAGCTGCGTCAAATTGGTAGAGGGTGGGCAACAATACAAAAGGTGTTTTCAAAATTTTATTAGAAAGTTATACAATACTGTATTTTTACAAAAAATGAAATGAAGAATAAACGTATTAAGAATTATTATATGAAATTACGTAGTTATGCAGCTACTGGATACACTACCAAAGTTGCATCAAAATGTTAGGTGCTTCTGCGGTCTAAATTATTGGCTATTTGAATATCAGGAAAAAGCTGGGTCAAATCAGGAATTAATGTATTTTGTAAGAAATCCAGATGCCGACAAAATTACGCCTCGTCTTGTTGATTATTTTCATTAACTGTAGGTCTACCTTGTTTGGTGCATCCCTCACGTGTCCTAATTCTCTGTATTTTCGCTCTATTCTGCTTACAGTAGATTGTGAAATAGGTTCACTATCTGGGTGCATTTCATGGAATAATCTGCATACCTCAGAGGGCAGTGTCCAGTGAGAGTCCCGTTACCAATTTCAAGAATTTCTTGTCCAACTCGAGAAGCTGTTCAACTTTCTTTGGCGATAGGCTCACTAGCCTTTTCGCTTATTGTCTTTATCCTGGCACTTTATTCCAGTGAGATTTCATTTCATGTTTCCCAGCCTCGAAACTCTTCTCTCTTATGGACTTGAGAGATTCCACAGAAGGTTTTTGAGTCAGGAAATTGTGTGTTTGTTATTCTTTGGCGAGGCAATCTGTTTCTTTGTTATCTCTGAACCCCCTATGATCTGGCACCCACATCAAATGTGACCTTATAACTTACTCATTTTTCAAATATTGATGTAATAGTGCAATAAAAAATCTTGATAGAAATACCTATTCAATTATAAGTATATGTAAAACATGTCTCATATATCTTCATATAATAGATGGGTGGAAGAGTAAACATTTTTTACATAGGTATATAACATTTATATTCACAATTATCTGTACCTTTAATGCATCATTTATAAAAAAAAACGTTTTATTATGATATACCCTATTTTTAACCGACGAAATAAAAAAGGAGGAGGTTCTCTAGTCGACCCGTATATTTTTTTTTTCCATATTTTTTTTTTATGTATGATTACGCATAACTTTTTACTGATACGTCCGATTCCGATAATTATTTTTTCAGTGGATAGGGTGTACTTCGAATTTGGTCCCATTTGAATTTAAAAGATGAAATCCACCCCTAAGGGTAGCAAAATGAAGGATATTGATCACTCACCCTCTGAATTCTGGTCCGTTAACCGATTCTATCAGGCATAACTTTGTACTGGGTTCTTCGATTTGGATGATTCTTTTTTTAATAGATAGGGTATACCTTATATTTGGATTTCGAAAGGAATTAGCCACCCTTACGGGTAGAAAAATAGGGGATAATTGATTTTTCACTAGTGTACATTGGCACACACATACGTAGTTGATAATGACAGATCGCTACTGACATTATTCTTGTTCCACATCCGTCAAAATCAGTATATTTTATGAGAGGATGGAATGATATACAAAGTAATGAAATAAACTAACCAGAACAACGAAAATAATTTATATTACAAAAAATAGTAAAAGTTGATGATCATATTATTTAACTGGTAATAGTTGAAGTAAGGTGGGTAAGTATTTTGGAAGTAATCTAAAAACAAGTAGGTAGTAATTGGTAGATTTTAGCCACAAAAAATTGAAAAATAAAAACTTTTCAACAAAAAATTAAACCGACGAAATACGGAACTGAAAAGTAAAAAATAAAAACTTTTTAACAAAAAATTAAACCGACGAAAAAATCAACTGAAAAGCAAAAAATAAAATAAACCTTTTTAGTCTAAATGATAATTGAGCTCCTAAACTAATGTAAGTAACTGATTTTAAGTCGGCGCCAAACAAACTAGAAATTGAATTATGTGAAGCGTAAAATGATGGCAGCGAGATGCAGGCTGCGTTTTGATGACTTCTTTCATAGATAATGATCTTCAATAATTGTTTGTTTGGCGCAGACTCAAAATCAGTTACTTACTAGTTTAGAGCTCAATATCATTAGACTAAGATTTATTTTATTTTTGCTTTCAGTGATTTCGTCGGTTTACTTTTTTGTTAAAAAGTTTTTTCCATTATAAGCAATGCCACTGGAATTGTTCCGCTACTGCGAGGAGGACATAAACAACAATGGCGGCCACCATGCATGGGACATTTCGCGCAGCTTGAAACGCATTCTAGTCAGTATATTATAATTTCAATTCTATGATTTTGTACCACTTGAATTTGAGGTTGACTGCATTTTGACAGACGGAGAATTGGAAATGAAATTGTCATTAAATTGCAGAAAATATAAAATTCAAGGCATACATTATGATGAACTATGGAAATATCATTATTAGTCAATTCGTCAAGATTTGTACTTGCTTTTGGTACTGAATACAGGCGAAAATTCAAATCTGCGGCTTTATACTGTCCACACAAAAAACAAATGTGGCCCATTCTACAAAAAGTATCCTGACACACTACACTACATGAAAATAACCAATTCTTCACGCACTAATGAACGAGTGATTTTTTAAAGAACAAACTTAGGAATAAGCTAAGCAAGATTTCAAATTAAAGAGATGGAAAACGCATAGATACCGACAAAACACTGAAAATAATTTCATATAAGATGCTGCAGATGTCATAAATTAAGTTCTGACATTAAGCGAGAATATAGACAAACATTTTTGGACGGCGCCATCTACCACAGAGAGCAGAGAGAGAAGCTCTGTTGAAGTAACAGGTGGTGTCCCCTCTAAAATCTAAACAATATCGAATCAGTTCATTCACCAGGGTTTTTAGACATCTTACTCCTCCCATTTATCTCGTCACTCCGTATATTTCAGCAATCCCGATCTGACGGCTGTCAGTGATGAGATATTTGTCGAGTGATTTTAAAAGGGTTTGTTAGTAGGAAAATGTGTTATCCTGTAGTTTTGTTCGGAACTATTATAGAGTAGAGTTAGTGTCCGTTTAGTTTTGCTTAGGATGTATGAATTGGTACGCCAATTTGGACCTTTAGCATGGGTAGATTTTTACAGTTTAGTAAATGCAATGGGTTTCTTTAGGAATATTAGTTTCGGATTGAGTTGGTGTGAACGACATCTGGTAGAGATCAACGTACTAAGACGAATTCAAAGTTGCTGCGAGACAGACGAAAAACGGTCGCATAGGTTGAAAATAAATACCAAAAAGTCTGAGGTAAGTTCAACTGAAATTTGCCAAAGTTCGCTAACCGAGAGGGATTCTTCAGTTTAACGACGTATTTTACGATTGAAACGATTGGAAATTGGTTATTGTTGGTATTGCTTCAATTTAGAACTCTTCAAGATAAGATAAGATATTTATTTAAATAGGATACCCTAATATACATACATAATTTCATATTATAAATTTACAAATACAATTTAATAAAAATCAGTTACTAAAACATAATTGTAATATATAGGTATTATCAAGAATCAAATATAAGATGTAATATAAAATAAAATGTAATTAATAAAAAGACAAATAATAAAATGACATTAGCTAGTAATAAAAATATAAAAACATTAAAATATAGCCACAGACAAATGATGTAAAGTGCCACAAAACAACTAATATTAGTGTTGGCCATCTCTTGATAGAATGTATGATAACAATTTCGTTTTGAAGCAATATATCGTATTACATTGTTTTATTTCCTCTGGTAGTTGATTATATTCATTCAATCCTTTGAAAAATATAGATTTCATTGAACTCTTCAGCTTTGTCCTATTGATATGAAAATTATGTACGGACCGTGTATTATAGTTATGGAGTTCATTGTTGTATGTAACAAATTGATTGAAGTAATCAGGAAACATATTCCTTGTGATTTTAAAGACAAATAGCATGGCCATATAATATAGTCTTTGATCTACTGATTGCCATTTCAATGTTGCAAACATTGTTTTTATTGGGGTGTATCTGTTGCAATGTAAAATTACTCGCATTCCTCTGTTCTGCAATTTTTGTAACATTTGGATTTCATTTTTTTGTAAAAGATATAAAATAGAAGAACAGTAATCAAAATGTGGCTGGATTATCGCTTTATATACAGTTGTTCGGCTAGATAGAGAAAGTTGTGCAGAAATTCTTGTGAAAAAATATAGTTTTTTGAAATTTTATTACAGATGTATTTACAATGAGATTTCATCTCCAAACATTCATCAATTATGCATCCTAAATACTTGAATTCGTGTACCCATTCTACCCTTCCACCTTCAAGTACTAAGTTGATTGTGTTGTAATTTATATTTGACAATTTGAACCTATTATTCAATACCATAGCCTTTGTTTTGGAAATGTTTAGCTTCAATTTGTTTATGTTCAGAGAATTTTCAATATTATTCAAAACTCCATTCAATCTGTTACAGTTTCATTCAAGTTGTCTCCATAGCAAGCAATCAGAGTGTCATCGGCAAAAAGATTCAAAAAATCATAGCCTTGCACATAATTAATATCATTCAGATATATGATGAATAATAATGGACCTAGGATACTACCCTGGGGCACTCCTTGGCTATTCAGTATTTTGTTTGAAACAGATTTATTATATTTAGTCATTTGGAATCTATTGCTCATGTATGCTTCAAACCACTTCAAAACAGTGCCTGTAAGGCCATAATATTCTATTTTTTTTATTAATATATGTCTGTCTATGGTTTCAAAAGCCCGTTTGAAATCTAAGAATATTGCCACAATGTATTTATTATCATCGATTAATTGCTTCCATTTAGACACTGTAAGCTGCAGAGAAGTTTCGCAGGAATGATTTTCAGAAAGCCTGATTGGTTGCCACGAAGGAGCTTATTTGTAGAAAAATATTGTAGCAATTGATCATGTACTTCTGTTTCAATGATTTTCTCCAATGGGAGCAAAGTGTTTATGGGTCTGAAACAAGATACATTTACAGCATTTAAGACTTTAGGAACAGGCACAACTAAACTTAATTTTAATTCTTCCGGAAAGCATGCAGTGGCTAGGGAAGTATTAAGAAGATTCAATACTGTAAATCCTAATGTATAAAATGTTTCTTTTAGAAATTTAACACTTAAAACTTCATTCAGACTACCTTTGTTTTTCAAAGAAAATATTATTTTCTGAAGTTTGTTTATAGTAACCACCTCGAATTTTTCAAAAGATGTGTTGATTATATCAAAATCATGTGGGGACCATTCTGAATTCGATATTATGGAAGAGGAACAGGAAGACTTGGTATTGACCTACACAGCCCAAAAGGTATGTTGAATCTTATGTTGAGCTGATCTCTGTGATTATGCCATTGTTCGTTCACGAAGACCATTCTCAAATGTTTCTTTTTATTTGCTAGATTGTGGAAATACCACTGATAGTTTGGATACGTCAGACAAATATTGCTAAGACCCCTTGGATTAGGGTAAGTCTGATTTTGTAGCTTTTGGAGTTCAACTTCATTCGTGTGAGGATTGAATAATTGCTGAGGATGGGACATACGACGATATTTCTAGAGCAGAACGGGGTATGACAGTCACGTCAGTGAAACATCATGTCTTTTGGTAAAGTATGGGACATACAGGATGAACCATCACATTTGCAGTATTTATTATACAGGGTAATGCACATACCGAGTATTTCTTACATTGATATTTTGATCTTTATTTTGAAAATAATATTTTGATAATTATTTAGGAACAAATAGGGTGAACCATTACAAGTATGGTAGTAATTGTATATGGTGATTTATATTGGGTTATACAGGGTGTCTCATCCGTAATGGGTATACAGGGTGTCTCATCCGTAATGGGTTATACAGGGTGTCTTATCCGTAATGGGTTATTCAGGGTGTCTCATCCGTATTGGGTTATATAGGGTGTCTCATCCGTAATGGGTTATATGGGTGTCTTATCCGTATTGGTTATACAGGGTTTATCTGTATTGGGTTATACAGGGTGACTCATCCGTATTGGGTTATAGGGTGTCTCACTATATTATATGTTATGGACTTTTTTACAGAAGTTGTTTCTTTCAGGGTTCTTGTGCCTGGCAGATCGTATTCTTGTGCCTGGCAGATCGTATTCTTGTACCTGGCGGATCGTATTATTGTGCCTGGCGGATCGTATTCTTGTGCCTGGCAGATTGTATTCCTGTGCCTGGCGGATCGATTTCTTGCGCCTGGCGGATTGTATCCTTGCGCCTGGCGGATTGCTTTCTTGTGCCTGGCGGATTGTTAACTTGTGCAAGACTGCGTTGACTTGTGGCTGTTACTGATAAATTGTTATTTGTTGTATGACACCTTTTTGGGTATTGGGATATAAATCTATCTGGCGCCCTTTTAAATCTTACTAACCAATTATTTGTGTTTGAACCACTCCCATCTCCACTGTAGTGTAACCGCAATACCCACCTGTTAAAAGTGATTAGTTGACAGGCAAGCCGTAACCTTTGGAAATTTGGCAGGTCGCAAGGTTCAGTGAAAGATTAAAAGAAATAAGAGTTTCAATTTTTTTCACAAAGTTGTTTTGTTACTGCCGGCTTCCAAGAACAAATATGAACTTGTCATACATCACTTGAAATATGATTCCAAATTGAGTCTTCAATATAAAAAAAATATATGGGTTATTATTTGAAAATAAGAAAATTCAGATTATTCTAAAGTGAGTTATTTTATACACATACATGAGTGGCACCTGGCTCACATTCTCAGGACATATTATATTAAGATTTTTTACAAATTTACCTGACCAATATACTTTATCAATGAAAAACTTAAAGAATATTCTGGATAAATTTGTTAAAGAGGGGGTACTATTGATTTTTAGAATTTGTTGCTGGGGTATTATTCATATTCATGAAGTGTTCATAACTTACTTCAACTACATCTTTTTTTCAGTCAAAAACAGTAATTATATACTGGAAAATGACCACAGTTGTCCTTCCATGCAATAATTTGTTTTGAAAAAAAAAACACATTCTACATAACATCAACAAACAACTCGCAAGGATTTCCCATAGCAATTTTAAAAGATTGTCTACTACCAGCAATATCTTTGGACTGAGTCGCAACTTGGGTCCCGCTACTCTGTTCAGAACCATTGGAGCTGCCATTGCCATTGCCGCTGGCCATTGGCAATGCCGATCTGGGTCCCAGGGAGGTTAAATCGCTGTCAGAGGCACTGCTATGGCCAGCCGCTGCATCTTTGAGGTGATCTGAACCCGAAGAACCACCTTAAAAAAAAAATTGAAATTGTAAAACAACAGTGCTGGCAGATCGTTTCTGTAATATATAAATATATTGCAATGCCCTTTTTAATATATTGAAACACCATTAAGTAATAATGATCTCATACCCTGGACTGTCAGTCTTGCCTGATTCTGAAATCTAAAGCAAGTAACATAGGAACTTGGAATTTGGCATGGTTATAGAGTTTGATGAGATGACTCAAATCTATGTCGGGAATGAAAATTATATTTAATTTAAAAAATATGTATGAGGGTAAATTGGGCCACCAAAAAAATATATCCCTATACGCTAGTCGATGTTTTACATGAAAGCTGATGTGAAAGTACTTATTCAGAAATGAAAATAATTGTCAAAAAACTACAAAAAAGTCTGATTCTATACCATACAAAAGTTATATCTATATACGGATGCGCAAATGTAACAGGCACGTCAATTTTAGAGGAAGATATAATATTGAATCTGAAATTTTGAAGTTATATTTACGAAAGTACAAAATATTTTCATACTAAATTGAATTTCAACAACTTCCTTGCATGTTTAGTCAATGAATAAATAAAACTACTGCAATGACTGATCTCAAAAAAATATTCAAATACCTATAATTCGAAGAGAAAAATGTGTGAATTTCACTATGAGATGTTTTATATTCAAGTTTTATTCTTCTGAAATTAAATTCATATTTTTTATGTGTCCCACATTCAATGTGACACGCAATATCTGGCTTGTTGGAGTAGATTGACAAAACTATTTCTCACAAAAGTTTCAGAAGTTCATGAGTGCTACATTTTGGTATAATTTTCAAATATAAGGGGTGGGTGCTACAGACCAAAATATTTTTACACCCTGTATATCATCCCAAAAACGTGTTTTGGTAGGCCCATTCCATCACGATGGCTTTTTCAAGAGTTGAAGAAAAATTGCAAACTGGGTCATTTCCTTCTAGTATGAGAACTGTTAGAACCAAAGATTCAGATATCAATGTGTTAGCTTATATCGGTATCCATCCACTTGTTTCTATGCTCTGGCATAAGAAGTAGGTGTGACTAAATCTAAAGTACAGATAATCCTAAAAGAAAACAGCTATTATCCATTCAAAATCAATTGGTATAAGCTTTAAGATCCATGAACTTTGAACAACTTGAATTCATTGCTCGTATTCAGGTCCATGTTTTGTGGAGTGATCAATCAATCAATCAATCAATATACTTTATTGTCATGAAGAACGAACATTCTTGTGGACAAAGCACTAACTTAAGTTATAAAAAATGTAATGAGCTACAACTAAGTCAATTACATATATAGATAAATAAACAAATACATGTAAAATATGTAAAATAATAGGGTTTTTTGTCATATATGCTAATTGATGGTATAATCCAAGGCAGTACAAATATATTAAATTAAAATGAATTAAAAGGAATCAGCATAAAATTCTTCCAAGGTATAGTATGGTCGGCTACATAGCAAGAAGTAAACAGCCTTTTTAAATTTATCCACAGTGTTAATCTCTCTAACGTAATGAGGTAAGTGATTGTACATCTTGCAGCCATTGTAAATAATGGAGTCCTTTACTAAAGTTGAGTTTGGTCTGTGTAAGTTGATACTGTTTTCCTTGCGTGTAGGATAACGGTTAACCGTACTGAATTTATTTATGTGTTTTTTGATTAGACAAACTGTCTCCGCAATGAAAATGGCAATAACAGTATGCAACTTATGTAGGACAAAAAGTCGTTTGCAAGGATCCCGTGCCTTTGCTTTAGAAATATATCTAATTGCTCTTTTTTGTGAAGTCAAGATGTTTTGCATGATCTTTTTATTGCAAACACCCCAAAACAGTGTGCCGTATCTCAGATGGGACTCAATCAATGCGTGGTATACTGTTTTTGCTGCTGAAGACCCTAGTTCATATGACACCCTTCTTACAGCAAAACAACCAGAGGCCAGTTTTTTGTTTAGGTTAATTGCATGCTCTTCAAATTTCAGATTATTGTTAATGATCACCCCTAGAAACTTTGTGTTGTTACGCTCTCTATGTAACCATTTTCTAGTTCGACATTACCAAGATCGCACTTAAAGTATAGCATGTTGTTTTTTTTTACATTAAGGGCAAGAAGGTTAGAGTCACACCAACTTTTTACTTTGCTCATGTCGCAGTTGATTTTCCTTTCCAGGTCAATTTTATTTTTGTCATACCATAATATTGTGGTGTCATCAGCGAAAATTGTAAATTTGCCCGAGATATCTATTCTCATCAGATCGTTGATGAATAGCAAAAAAAGGGTAGGGCCAAGTATGGTACACCACAATTAACCAGTGCTTCATCAGAAATGGTTGAGGTTTTAACCATTTGTGTGCGGTTTGTTAGGTATGATTCAATCTATTTATTCACTACTCCTCTGAAACCATAACGGTGAAGCTTAGCCAATAGTATTCGATGGTCAATGCAGTCAAACGCCTTGGAGAAGTCGCAGAACACGGCTGAACACGTCGCAGAACACGGTGATGAATTGCAGGTTCCACAATAATGGAGTTGTAACTCGACATAATGGTGACAAATATTTTTTTTTGAATTGATGTGGCCGATACTTGATGAAAATCCATATCAAAGTAAACAAAAGACACTCACTTCACTAAATGATTTTCATTAAACTTTGTTTGCAAAACCACGACACGTGTTTCGCTATACAATAGCTTCTTCAAGTTAGTATCATCTCAACTTGAAGAAGCTATTGTATAGCAAAACACATGTCGTGGTTTTTTCAACCCCTTTTAGTGAAAATCATTTAGGGAAGTGAGTGTCTTTTGTTTACTATAATAGTGACTATTGGTCAGAAGAAAATCCCCACTAGATCTGGTAAAATAATTTTTAAACTACTTGGGGAATAGGCGAAATCACTAATTTCTGGAAAAAATTCCAAGATGTCCAAAACGATGAAAAAAGTAATTGGATTTTTAAAATTTTTTTTTGAAGTGGTTTTTTCAAAAAAAGTTACCAAAGAAATGTTCTTGTTTGAAAACTGCGGAAAGGATGTGACATAACAAGTACAGATCGTCGAGGGCGTAAGATAATTTCAGAGTTGCCAAGCGTTATTCATAATATTTCTTTACGATGTGAGCAGGCCGAGAAAATAATGACATAGCACTCGGTATACATACATATCATTCAAGAATAACTAAATCAAGAACAGCTATCAAATGAGAAGTCTTTATTTCAATATAACACATGCTGACACAAGTTCTGTTTCATTCATAGGATGAAACAGAATAACATTTCCTCAGAAATTCCTCAAAATAGTGTCACTGGCAACTCGCCGACAGTGCAAGGAATTACAGCTTTGCCAAGCGTTATTAAAAAAATATTTCTTTACAATATGAACAGGCCGAAAAAATAATGACAGCACTTGGTATACATACATTTATTCAAGAATAACTAAATCAAGGACAGCTATTGAATACGAAGTCTCCATTTCAATATAACACATGCTGACACAAGTTCTGTTTTATTCATAGGATGAAACAGAATATTTTCTCAGAAGTTCCGCAAAATAGTGACACTGGCAACTCGGGAAAATGACAAATCAATGAACTTACGACGTCAAAAGAAGCGGCAATAACGCTGTGTTTGAATGTTTCACTGAATTTGAGGGTTTTAGAGTAGCGTTTATTTGAATATTACACAATATCTTCTAGGAAAAACTATGCATATGTAATATTTTATCACTATATTTCAACTTCAAAGCAAATTTGTGAGTTTGTAATCTCGCCTATTAACGGATGGTGCAGGATGTTCAATGGTCACATCATAAGACCATACTTTTTAAATGAAAATCTGAATAAGCTGCGATATTTACATTCTTTACAAAATAATTTGATGCAATTGATGGAAGACATAGTATTTAGTGCTTCCTCTCATAATTTACAAGTTGGCACTAAATATCTGGATCTAAAAATGAAGATTCGACTAGCATGCAGTATTATTTCACCTAATATTATAAGAGCAACTTCAAGGGAACTGAATAGTTATTTTGAGGTGTATAATCTAAAACATCTAACGGGCCTCACTTTGAACAATATTCTTATGATTTGATTCATCAAGTAACTTTACCGTGTTATTATTCCTTAGTTTCTGAATACGCCTATTTATAGCAAATATAATTTGCAATTATTTCATAAACAAAATGCTTTTCATTAAGTCACTGAATTTCATAAAAAAACCCAAAACTTCAACCATTATTTTGAACAACCAGAATTATTTTACATAATTTCCAGGAATAAACACGTACAAAAAAGTTGGGGTAGTTTTTGCCCCCTACAACCCTAAAAAATATCATTTAGCAGTGCACCAACATTAGTGAAAATTCAACATTTGAAATTGGTTTAATTTGTTTTTGAGATATTAAAAACAGGATATTTCTTAATAGCGCTCTGTATCTCAAAAACTTTTCCGGAACCATATTCAAAAACCTTTTTTTCTTATTTTGAAGAGTACTATCTATGCTAGATGTAACGACTTTTTTGAAACACCCTGTATATACGAGTAACTAACATTCAACTTAATCCATGGAAAACAAATTAAATATGTTTATTTTATATGTAGCTATTATAACAGTTACTATAAAGTGTGTTAAAACAAATATATTTTTGTTATTAGAGAATAATTTGAGTTAGTATTTATTATATTATTAACTCAAGACTGGTTACGATTTTATTCTTTATCAATAGAGATATAAAATATTGATTTTGTTTATTTTGCCAACAACTTTATTTAAATTCAATAAAAATGGAGGTTATCCTGAAAATAATTTTCTAGCAATTTTCGGTTCAGAGCTATAAAGAGAAGTCAAAACAGGTTTGAAGGTTCCTTTATATATAAGAGGAAATAGCTAATTGGCAGAAAACAAACCAAAACTAAGGTTAAGATATGTAGATGACACCAACATCTGAAATCACGGAGATAAACACTTTCAGGATTTTCTCTCAAGTTAAACAGCATCAGGGATTCCATCAAATTGGCAATGCAAACGGAAACAACAGTGCTCTACCAAAAAATGAATTTAAACGTGGAAATAATTCAAAATCAGGAATTGCTGACCACGCCTGGACTGAGCACCTTCGAATTCGGTGGGATGATGTAAGCATTTTAAATAGAGAGAAGCATTGGTTCAAACAGAAATCTAAGGAGGCTGCCTACATCACCTTTAGTCAGCAAATATTAGGAATATATGGAAGCCGTTCAGTGCTCTTTCTGGCGGACTGTGGAGGAGCAAAACTACACGCACCACTTCACCATGCGAAATTTCACACACCACTGCACTGACAGACCTATAAAATATTAGTTGTCACCTAAAGACGATTGCCGATACAAACGATTGAATCATCGTGAAAAAACTTTCAAACTATGGATGTTTGAAACGAGAGTGATCAGGTTACCACATCGTCTACCTTTAAATATACATCTATAGTTCAGTTATCTACCACCACCATTACAACATCTAGGAATCCATCACAAATCTTATATCTTCCACTATAGCGATGATCTGCACTAATTACCCATAACAAATCTCATTAATTCAACTAGTTTTTGGTTAAAAAATGGCAGCTCAGACCAAATTGCAGATCATCATCTTCAATCACAAGACTTCTCCAACAGTGAACTTTATTAACATATTCTATACCGAAATGTTTTAATTTCCACAACAAACTGAATATCAATGCCATGTAAAACTCAAAAAGAAAAGAATTATTGGAATATCCACAATTTTACTAGTTTGACTTATAAAGCAGGTGCAAGCACAAAAACCTTAAGTTGCATCTATAAACTCATTTATATTGAATATGCACACCCCCCATTCCTGAATGTGAAACAACAAACTCTGTATAGATTTAAAGAACCAGTACTAATTCGGTCAAGGAAGTTCTCATAAAAAGCCTAAAACATCGAGGTAATCATTAAATATTCCTTGAGGAGAGACTCTGATGAGCATTGTGCTTAAAAAATGATTATCCTTTACGACAATGAATCCATTATAACATTTTTCATATATACTAAATACTTTTGTGTAAATATAATAAATAACTTTACCTAGGACATAAACTTTATTTTAATTATATCAAGAGAGGCAACTTGGAGAAAATACATGAAATATCATTATACTATCAGTTAGTTGTATCTGCCATTTTTCATTAAAAAATTTACTTTGGTCCTGGTGAATTTATTTCGTTTAGTAAGACAAATTCATACAACTTTTCGTATTTGAGCTTACAGCCTACTGTTTTTTGACAAAGCACTGAACGCCACAGAATGATAAGTTCTATCTGCAGCCAATCAGAAAAAGGTCATTAGTGAGTCAGCTGTCATGTATTCCCAGAGTTTGTGGTTATATGTATTAAAAAAAATATATGAAAGAAATGAACTTGAGAGCAGCTCATTTACATGTCAAGATTTCCGCTGAAAAATAACTAGCATCATGAATAATGGCCAACTAATTTCAGCAAAGAGCAATGAATTTTTATCACTTGTTGTGGAACAATAGATTGGATTATTAACTAACTGGATACTATACATATTGATTATTTCTGAAGCTTTTTCTTGGTCACTAATATTTTGAGAAAATTATCGAGGGTATTATCATAAGTGCTATGGGTTTTATGGAGGGTAATATCATAAGTGCTAGGGGTTTTATCGCTCAAATTTTTTTTAAATTTTCGAGAAAGCATTTTGCCTGGAAATTTTACTGAGTGCGATTTGCGGTCTCATTATCTGATTAAACCATGAAAGCGAAGCTTGAGTGGTTTAATCTTTGATAATAAGACCGCAAATTGCAAGAGTTAAATTTCCTAGAGGCAAAATGCTTGAGGAAAAACTTTGCGATAAAATCCTCTAGCACGAATTATATTTGATGAGAATATTTCCCAAATCACATTTGAAACTGGATTAAATTACCAGAATTCATGTTATATTTGAATTTTCAACGGGGAACAATTCTTCTTATTTCAAAATTGAAGGAATTGTGTCCGTTTCTAAATTTTCATAAACAATGGTCATTCATTTACAATGATCTATCACTGCTCTTGAAATCGCCCAAGTACCTAAAATATATATATATATATATATATATAAATTTGTCACTATCAAATCAAATATGTTTGTATCTAAAACCGATTAAAAAAAAACTTGAATTGGAATCAAACCCGAGCTTCCCGGGTGAGAGACTGACACACTAACCACTACTCTACAAGAACTGTTGTTGATATTATGAAAATAACGGAATTCAATTATTCATTGCCTTACTTGAAAACTGAGGCTTTTAACATGCTGGAAAAGGTATATTTCAATTAAAATATCAAATCAATGTAATAGTGAGTTAAGAATCCCTTATTTAATCAATATAATTTTGACAGGACCTTAGTGTCGTTTTATTGCAAAACAATATCGAATTGACTGTGGTTTTATCAGTATAAAACAGTAAGAAGACTTTTTATCACTATAAAACTGATCTGATTGGGTCTCTGTTTGAAATTTCGGCCATTTGATTGGCTCAAAAATAATAAGGGAAATAGTCTCTCATATTTGACATAATTTTCAAAATATACTTGACCTCAAAAATATTTGCTGAAATAATTTGAGTAATTGTAATACGGTAATTAAGATGAAGATTTGGTGCACAAGTCACTCTCGACTGCTTATTCCGATCACCTAAATAATTCTTCAGAGTAATATTTATCAAGGAAACACATCACTCATATAAATCTCATCTTATAATATGATAATTTGATTTATATGGGATTGATTATTGAGTAAGAAGGGATGAGACATATCTCTCAGCTTTGAACTTACAAGGGTAGTCTGAAAAGTTTCTGACCTAAACATGAAGATGTCAGCACTTGTCAACAATAGCTAGGTAATGTGCTTGCACATCTTTTGGAAGGTACTCACCAAAATTGAAGCCATTTTGGACGTGCAGTGGTTGTTTGACAATCTTTTTGAGTGAGTAGAAATGTGAAAATGTAAAAAATGTATCCATTAACTTTTTTTTTAAAAGCATTACACCTACGCAAATCAAAGATGTGTTGGACGTTGTGTACCGAGACTCTGCACTATCATTTACCACCGTAAAATTTTTGGCAGCTGAATTTAAACGTGGCCGTACCAACTTGGGAGACGATAAATGTTCAGGACATCCAAAAAATGCAACCATTAACATTGCTCAAGTTCACCAATGGTGCTAGACGATCGTCGAATTAAAGTGAGAGAGATAGCAGAGGCTATGAATATGTCCAAAGAACGTGTTTGTCACATATTGCATGAAGAATTAGGCATGAGAAAGGTGTCCGCGCATTGGGTGCAGAGTTTGCTTACGTTAGACCCAAAACATGTTCCAAAGAACATTTCAAATGTTCAGTTGTCGGAGTTCAGGGTAATCAATCAGTTTTGGCGCCGAATAATTACTGTAGATGAAACTTTGATACACCATTATGGACTTGGAGCACCTTTGTAAGTCGCGCCGCAGTAGCGGGATCGCGCGACTTACTCTAGATAGCGCAAATTATCCGTATTTGCCCCTGTGATAAAGAGTGTTTTCAAAGTGCAACAGTTTAAATTTGTTTGTTACAAACGTGAAAACTGTGGTTGCATTGTGATTTGGCATGTATAACCTTTGAATCAAATTGAGTCCCGGTTTCTTTCTCCGGTTTCGGAAATTACCCTAGTAATAAATGTAATGCAGATTGAGACGAGTAGTCTGCGAACCGCATTTAACCGACTGAACATGTGCACTCTGAATACGTAATTCGCCTGTCATCTTAGTGTTTACATGTTATTTATTTACAATTTGAAAGGAGTTTTATATCCTTGATGGATCAAGTGGTGGTTGCAATTGGGTTTTTACCCATTTCAAGTCACATCGTTTTCGATAATCAGTCTGTAAAATAAAAAAAGTTAATTTAAAAAATCAAAAAACCTGACTGCATAAAAAGTGTACTTTAAAAAAGATGGAAACAAGATGACCAGAAAATATTTTCAGAAAATTATGTTTCAAGAGGTTAACTATTAAACTTAATACTGTAAACAATCTCACGCAGTCGGAGGCATCTTCTTTAATTTAACAATGAAGATATATTATTGCCCCCGACTGTGTGAGATTGTTTGCAGTATTAAGTTTAATAATTAACCTCTTAAAACATAATTTTCTGGTCATCTTGTTTCCATCTTTTTTAAAGTACACTTTTTACGCATTCGGTTTTTTTATTTTTAAAATGAACTTTTTTTATTTCACACTTTTTAGTTAGGGTTATAAGACGGTAAAATTTGTGTGGGTGATTGGCTAATATAACTAAGACGAATTTGATGTCTAACGTGTTGCAATCGTTTCTGTCGCAAAGCCGGAGATTGAGTTTCGCGACGTGCAGTTTCTTGTCGCTCTATTTTGGTTTTACAAGAAAGATTTGCACATGGCCGACGACGTTTTTGAGCTCGTATACAACAAATAGATAAAAACTCTCACCATGTGTACCGAATCATACACTAGCAAAGTACACGAACGATTTCACTAATAACAAATGAATATACTACAACAACAAAGTAGATGGATAATTTCAGTCACTAACAAGATACAGTCAAACTTGGTTAAAACAAACTACCGACTACCACCAAGGAAAGATTGTTCAATCAAGTGCCGATAATTTGCGAAATTTTACCACCGCAGTTGACCAGTGGGATTCCCCCATTTCCCTGTTAGGGATTGGTTAGATACTTCGCGTAGTGTTAGTACGTGCTCAACTGCATTGTACCAATATCCCTACTAACTACAAAAGCATGCAGGTTAAGCTGGAAATAATTAGAAATGTTCACAGTGGGTGCGCAAATGCACAAATTTGTCGGGATTATGGTCTCAAAAAATTAAGTGTCGTCAACTTACGTGAAAAAAAAATCTACCAGGATGCACGTACTGCATATTTTCTTCATAGCGATCACCCTTTATAACGAACCATTTCTAGTCATTAAGCCGTTCGTTATAGCCGAGTTTGACTGTACTTAATGAAGTTTCTATTAAAATATTTAAGTGATGGTGTATTAAAAATTTTACGAAAATGAAATAAACTAACTAAAGAGCGAATTAACCAATTACTGATGTACCAAGCTATACGCTGTTATAACTTTTTCACAATATAGCTTCTGGTTGTCTCCATATTGAATTTTGTCACAATATGGCGTCTGGTTGTCGCCATATGGAATTTTGATTATTACTTTCATGTCTTTATTCACAATATGGTGGCTGGTTGTCGGCATATTGAATTTTGATTATTAGTCATGCGTTTATTCACAATATGGCATTTGGTTGTCGCCATATTGAATTTTGTTACTGTCATGTCTCTAGTGACACTCGCAGATTAAGATAATTCGATTGACGTAAGAATCATCAAAATCGGCCCACGCGTTTGGTCTCTAGAGCGCCACAAACGAACAAACTTACAACTTACACATTACCCTACTTTGCGTCGCGGTCGGGTAAAAAGGAGCAGCATTGGTGTGTCGGGTCATGTGTGTCAGGTGCGGGAAGTAAAAGGAATTGATTATTCCAGCATAAATGCGAAAGTGATTAGCCAAGCAGCAGCGACAACAAATCAGTATTATGTCGAATTAGAGGTGAATGAATATTTTCACAAATTATTGATAAAATTTAATTAAAACTTACATGTCTGATATAGGAGTAAATTACACGAATAAACAAAAATAATAAATACAAAGAAAAATTAATATGGAATATAAAAAAATATTTTGAAAATATTGTTTACATACATACAATTTCACATATTTTTCATATTGTTCGTTTATTGTCAGAATTCGACTAAAAAAATTATTTTGAATGTGTATTACATGAATAAAAATATGTTTCATGCCTGTTTTTTAGATTACTGTAATTATTAGTATAAAAAAGTTTAATTGTTTATATCAATGTGAAAATTGAACTTGCAAAATTTGTCAAATGACTTTTTTCCTTTCGCCTACTCGGTTGCCATGTACTTCCATCGGAACTACATAAACAATTTTTTATTTGTTTTTTTACCCAAATATTTGCAAAAAAATTATGAATTGACTTTAAATATTTCCAAGTAGGTATTTTCCATACAAAGTGAATATCAATACTGCATTTATTGCAATTTGTCAATAATTTTCCACAAAAAAGTAATAATAGTCATTTATTAGTGTACAATAATAACAGACATTCTACCCATTATACTCTTCGTACTGCCATTTTTCTCTTTGGTCACGTTTGTAGCTCACGGTAGAAAAACCATAAAATTTCGTATTCACGGGTGTATTTAAACGCGTGTGCACCCTACAACACAGCAGTGGTCACCCGACCACTTCTTTTTTTCTTCACGTCATTTGATTAGAGGTTATTTGTGGCTAACTCGTTTATTGCTATTCATTTATTGTAGGCGCACTTTCGACACTGTGCCTTTCTTTGATAGGAAGCTTTTACCAGTCCAATCACAATACAAATGCCGTTTTGAGTTTGCGACCGAAAAATTTGAACTATCGCACTTTGTAGACAACCTTTTTATCACAGCGGTAAATGGGGATAAGAGATACAGTATGGACCAGTTTTTCCGATTCTGCCACTGCGGTGCTGCACGTTAAACTCCTCCCCCATGCTCCAAGTCCATACCCCAGAAACAAAATACAGACAAAACAGTGAACTGCGAAAAGGTAACCGGTTCCAAAAAAAGCAAAATCTGTTTTTTTGGCTGAAAAAGTGATGGCAACTGTATTTTCGGAGAGTCATGGAGTTATCTTGATCGATTATCTTCAAAAAGAAAAAACCATTGCAGGAGGCATCATTACTTGACAAGCTGAAGGCAGACATTGCGAAAAGCTGGCCACATTTGCAGAAAAAAAATTGTTTCACCAACACAATGCATTGTCTCACACCTCAGCGGTTGCCATGGGGAACATCCACAAATTATAGTTCAAACTGCTTGACCACCCTCCTTACTCACCAGATCTAGCCCAAAGCGACTTTCTGTTCCCTAAGCTAAAAGTTGTACTCAGGACAGAAATTTTCGTGAGGAGGCCATCAGATTCGTTAACAATTATTTTACGGAGAAAGACGCCAAGGACTACTTGGACAAGTTAAAGAGATGGGAGCATCGCTGGGAGAGAAGTGTGTAGACTCACAAGGAGACTATGTAGAAAAATAAAACTAAATTTGAAGAAAAAACGTCTTCTATGTTTGTTGGATCGGAATTTTTTCACTTCACCCTGATATTATGGCTCTGTTGACAAAGAATTTAATATATTCAAAATATTGATACTATGATCATGTCCTTGGCTATGTTATTCCTCATGAAAAGTAATCATGCGAGTTAGGTCAATTATTTGTAGAACATGCTGTATAATAAAAATACATTTTATGGCACAAGATTAATAATATTATGGCGCGATATAAAAAACAAAACAAAATACTACAGTAGGAGGAAATAAACAAGGTTGGGTGGAAACTAATTTATTTACAAAAAAGGTATTTTAATCTAAAATTAACAACAGAAATTGAAATAATAAAATGAAATATCTGACACATCAGAGTGAAAAAAATAATTAGTGCTAAAATTCTCTAACAATTGATTCACTTGAGTTGGCACACTATATCTACCAGATATTTCTTAAAAACAAATATAAATTTTAATAAATAATACTTAGACAAATCAAGAGTATTAGGGATTAGGTTAACAAAAAATTGTACTAAACAAAAACGTAAAAATAATGGCAACAAATATCCTTAGAATTAAGTAACTAGAGAATATGAAAACAAAATATTCCTTCCCTATTTTCATTTAAAATAAATTTGCAACATTCCATTTTGAGGTCGATTTTTTTATTAATTCGACAAACATACAGTGACCTCTCATCATTCGGGCCTAGGGGAAAATTTCCATTAAAATGTTTAAATTAATTTCAAGTAATGATGCCTCAGTTCCACTTTTTTTTTCTAAAAATGCAAAACCTTCAAAATTTAGGTAGAAAATTAAATTTGTCAATATTTCAAATGAAAAATTATAAAAGCAATTTTAGGAAGAAATATAATTCAGATGAAGTTTTTGTCAATAATTTTTTTTCAAAATTTGGAAAAAAGTTATCAAAAATATTATGAACAATTTCACTATTAATCTATAGGACATCTTCAAATATCAAATGAAAGGCAGCACAGATAGAGTGGTTTCCCAACCATAATCTGACTCTAGCGGACCTTTAAATTCTGACGTCAAGATGACTGAATCAGTAGGACATCTGAAAAAGAAGAGTTTTATATTCTGATATTTTGTTTAACGAATATTCTACATACCTATACTAGGTCAAAAAAGTCCTAACTACAAGTTTTATACAAAAATCACACCACTTAACTACCACAGTGCTCACTTTCATTACTTTTTTAATGCATTGGTGGCTCTCACGGTTCATAATACAATTTTCATTTTCAGTGTTCTTTTTGATAAATAATGTCATATTGGATATGATAGTGAACCTTATTTCTAATTCCTATGTTAATAATAGTTTGAAAAGGACGCAACAGAAACACTTGAATTTAAGAAGAAATTAATTTTATAGCTGCTTCATAACACCCCCAAAGCTATTCAAAACTATAAAAATTCATATAAAAGAATGAAAAAATTTAACCAAATCCTTCATTTGTTATTGCATTTGAGAAACACTTTTTTCATTTAGGTAGATCAGTTTCAAACTAACTTTGAGTAAAAAGTACAATGAAGAAAGTTAAGGATGAGAAATACAACAGAATAATGATGACCTAAAAAACACTCGTATTTTTACAGATGAATTTTTATTAACACAAGAAGAGTCGCTTACACAAAAAATGTGTCTTTTAGGAAAACTGTCTTTTGGTAACAGATATAATACAAATATCTGCAAAATTTTTCATTGCTTTTTAATTTCAGTTGGATGAGAAAATGAAACTATTTTCCACTTAATTACTGTTGTTTTCCCAGGTTCCATTGCCATATATTTATATATTTGGAGTGACTTTACAAATGAAAACAAACATTGATTATGCATATAAAAATATTGCCATTGTCTTCCCCAATTTCCATTTTATTAAACAAGATTTTTGATGAAAACAAATACCTATATACTGAAGTTGAATGAACTTACCACTTCCACTAAGAACAGATTCCTCTTTATTATATCCGTATACTGTGTTTTCGCTGTAAAATGGCATTGGCATATATTCTAAAGGATTGTAGGTTCCACTGTATGGCATATAATTTGGAACATTTGGCAAAGGTCCCACACTATCTGTGTCTCCCTGTATTTTCAGATTTGTCATGGCCGAACATAAGTCACCAAATATATAGTAACACTGAAAAAAAAAGTGAGAAATGATTTAATTTTGATTTGTTGAAAATATAAACAAGATGTTCATAAAATCAGATGTGGAAAAATCTTTCTATCAATATTCAATTGAGAATGTTTCCCTTTTCGATTTAATTTTGTTATCGAATTTCTTAAAAATAATTAATTTATAAAAAGCTATTTTACATTTATGTAATTTTCATTTGTATTGGAAAAGTATACTCATCATTTTTATGAAAGATATCTTGAAAAGAGAAGTTAAAAAAAGAGACAGTTCAAAGAGAATATTTTTGTTCGGTCAGCTTGCCCAGTGTGACGATATTTTCTCCATACACAGCTAAGAGATGTTTGTATATATATATATATATATATATATATATATATATATATATATATATATATATATGGAAGGAATTTAATGGACAAAGCCCTCAGAGAAGTGTTAACCGGAGACACGTGTTTCGGGCTCTATATATATATATATATATATATATATATATATATATATATGTATGTATGGAAAGCATCAAATTATAGATAGTGACACCTATAATCTGTGTGTTGAAGCTTAGACCTGTTGTCGTGGAATTTTGATGACACGAAATTTTGTGCACATCAATAGGTCACCAACGGCGGCAAAATGGCGGCAAGTGATAGTCGTCCGGCAGAGCTCTGCCTAGTAAATGATGAAATATTCAATGAAAAACCATTTAAATGCTGTCAAAGTAAGGGCAGTAAATCCCTAATATGTGTTAAATGTGGCAATGTTTTCCATTTATCATGTGCTGCAAGAAACAAACTCCAATGTGTTAAGATATGTGACACACGAATTATCTGCTCAGTTTGTCATCTACAAGAAGATCAAAACCAAACAGAGGCCATCAAAGGTGAAAAGTTGATCATGGAAATTAATATGCTAAATAGAATTATAAGCCAAATGGAAGAAAAGTATAATATTTTATTAGACAATAATAAATTATTAGAACAAAACAATAACCTATTGATAGAAAAACTAGACAACCAAAAAGGTGAGGAGATAAGAAAAAACATCACTGATAAAGCAGGCAGCAAAAAACTCTCAGCTGTACCCAGAATGACTGTACCAAATGTAAACAAAGGCAAACAAACAGAGTTGCCACGTATTTCAGTAGGCACAGGATTTTCAGAAAACGAAAAAGTTCCCTATAAACAGTAACTGTTTGCAAAATGTACAGGCAAAAAAAATGTCTGAACTGATTGACCTGCAGAATGATCTCAATAAGCCAGAAAATGATTTCAAAACACTGACATGCAAAAGGAGATCTAAGTACAAACATACTGAGAAAACTTATGGAGAAAATGAGAGTGAAGATGATTTTGGCGTCCAACGGAAAGTGTGGTTATACTTATATCGAATTGAAAGGCATATTACCTGTGAACAAATCAGAACCTACATTAAGGGTAAACCTCAGCTTGCTAATGCAGATGTTGTCATCAAGGAACTTCCAACAGAAGAAACACAAAACAAGTGCTTCATGTTTGGAATTGACTTTGACTTAAAAGATGAAATATATAAGCCATCTAACTGGCCAAAATCAGTAGCTTTCAGGCGTTTTGATTTCAGGAAGTACAACCAATATGATAGAAGAGACGAGGATTTTTGAAACCGATCTCTATAGACCCTATCAAACAAGAACAATATCTTAACCATACTCCATCAAAACATTCAGTCTATTGGATCCGGGCTAGATGGTCTTGTTGCCGTGTTGAATAAAATAAGCAATTGCCAAGTTATATGCATGACTGAGCACTGGAAAGATGAAGATAAACTGTACTTACATGTGATACAAAGGCTACCAACTGAAATCCGCTTTCTGCAGAAAAGGTGTCAGAAGACATGGAGGAAGTGCAATATATGTGAAAAAAGGTATGAAAGGCAAATAAAGGAAAGACATTGTGTCAATGTCTGTAGAAAATCATTTTGAGCGCTCAGCTATAGAAATTGATGTGAATAAAAGTATAGTTATAGTATCTGTGTATAGACCACCTAATGGTAATTTTCAAGTTTTTCTAGGGAAACTTGAAAACCTCTTAAATGTTTTCAATAACGCTACATGTGACATTGTAATTGCAGGTGATTTTAATGTAGATTTTCTGCAAAACGAAAAATTTTTACTACTTGAGCTGATAAACTCTTTCAATATTTTTCATGTAATCAAGGAACATACTCGGATAACAAGAAACACAAAATCGTGCATTGATAATTATTTAACAAATCTTGATAATGTTAAAGGTGAAGTCCTGCACACTCATATTTCAGATCACTCAACTCAAATACTCAAAATTCATTGGCAAAACGAGACTAAAAGCAAGTCAATGTATAAAAGGATTTTTTCACAACAAAACATTGATAATTTCATGAAACACATTGAAAACATAGTTTGGGATAGAATATATAGAATACATGAAATGCAAGTGAATGAACAGTGGGATCTTTTTGTATATATGTTCCTTGAAAGCCTTTCCTGTTAGGAAGATTAAACAAAATATGAAAAAAAGTAATCTAATCGATGATCCTATAGTAAGAGATTGTAAGAATCGCCTAGATATTCTGTTCACAATGAGTACAATAGATAAACGCTATTATGAACAATATACACAAACCAAAGAGGAATATCACAAAAAATTAATAAAAAGTAGATCTAAACAATATCAGAATGAAATTGAAATTTCTGACAATAAATCGAAGACTATGTGGAATATTGTAAGGGATATTGAGGATTCTAGTAAATCTGAAAATGGTATTAAAAAGGAAGGTAATGCAAAAGATATTGCTGAAGAGTATAGTTGATTTCTAACGGATACAATTAAAAATCTAAAAGAAAAAATAGATGCACAAAACATACATTTTGTAAATAAAATTAGATGGAACAGTAAATCTATGTTTGTAGAACCAATCATGGAACAAGAAGTAGTAGAGATTGTGAAGAATTTTAAAAATAAGATGAGTAGTGGTGACGATCAAATTCCAACTCGAATAATAAAATTAAGTGTTACACATATATCGAAAGTTTTAACGTACATTTTGAATAATTCTTTGCAATATGGCATTTTTCCTGAAAAGCTGAAAATTGCAATAGTAAAACCTATTTACAAAAAGAAGGGTGATCCAAATGAAATATGCAATTACAGACCAATAATCCTGTTATCTTCCTTTTCAAAACTTTTCGAAACAGCAATGTGCAATCGGCTAATGAATTTCTTAGTTACGAACGAATTACTGAGTGATGCCCAACATGGGTATCGAAAGGGCAGATCTACAACAACGGCTGTGTTCAGGTTTGTCCAGCATATACTGAATGCCTTAGAAAACAAGAATGTAGCTCTAGGACTTTCATTAGACTTATCAAAAGCGTATGACTGCTTAGACCACAAGATATTACTGGATAAACTTGAGACTTAGGAGGTTCGAGGTAAGCCTTTAGACTGGTTCAAATCATACCTTAGTAATAGAAAGCAAAAAGTAGGAGTACAGAAAGATAATATAAATGCATTATCACAAGTAACTGACATAGATATAGGTGTGCCTCAAAGCAGCATTACTGGCCCAATACTTTCATAGTATATCTAAATGATGTGTGTGATGTACTGACACCATACCATCAAGTTTTCGACTCCGAAATAATCGCTAGGGCATGGCACGAAATAAGCATAACATTACTGCATACAGTAGACTTGTTTGCCAAGTTTTTTTCCACAGTATCCACAGGATCCGAATCCTACTCAATTTTCGTATGAAAAAACAATAGATTTATCAATTTGTACATTTGAATTATCAAGCATATTTGAAGCTATATGTAAATTAAAATCAAAATTTTCGAGTGGCCCTGATGGTATTCCTTCTTTCTTCATAAAACAGTGTGTATATTCTCTGTCAACTCCTCTTTTCATTTTATTCAATAAATCACTGACTAGTGGCTCATTCCCTGACCCGAAGCTTCATTTGTCCTGTTTTTAAAAGTGGCTCAAAAGAAAAAGTTCAAAACTATAGGGGAGTATGCATTCAATCAGCTATTCCTAAAGTCTTAGATTGCCTTGTTGCAAAAATATTAACGAATGTTTGTAGACCTCTGATAATGCCTGAGCAACACGGATTTACATCAAACTTATTGTATTATCAGCACTACATAACTCAAGCACTTGAGAGGTCTGTGCAGGTAGATGCTATCTACACAGACTTCTCAAAAGCTTTTGATAGGGTCAATCATAACTTACTGATTAAAAAATTATTTGCTATTGGTATCTCTGGTAATATGCTAGAATGTATAAGCAGTTATCTAACTGGTCGTTCTCAATCAGTTAGAGTAAATAGTACAGTTTCAGTACCTTTTTTGGTGAAATCAGGTGTACCACAGGGATCCCACTGCGGGCCTTTGTTGTTCTGCCTCTTTATAAATGACATTAATTCAAATATTAATAATTCAAAATTCCTACTATTTGCCGACGATCTGAAAATTTTCAAGGACATAGAGAGTGCTCATGATGCCAATCTTCTTCAGAGTGATATAAATTGCATTTCCGATTGGTGTGAAGCAAACTGCCTTCACCTCAATACGAAGAAATGCTACTCAATGGTATTTAATAGATCTCGTTCACCTGTTAATTTTGATTACTTTTTAAATAATGAGATTTTGGAATGTAAACCAGAGTGTAAGGATTTGGGTATATTGTTAGATAGCAAGCTTTGTTTCAACAGCCATGTGAACTCGGTATCTATAAAAGCTTTAAAAATGCTTGGATTTATTGTGAGATCGTCAACTAACCTTTCTCCTTTCATCACAAAATTTTTATATTCCTCTTTAGTACGATCTATCGTAGAGTATAACACTATAATCTGGAGTCCCTACTACATTAAATATACACAACAAGTAGAAAATGTGCAAAATAAATTTCTAAGGACCATGGCTTTCAAACTAGGCCTAGTTGTAGGCGAATATAAGTGATGAATATATTATCTTTATCAAGTCTGGATGATAGACGAATAAATACATCATTAGTTTATCTTTACAAAATAATTTCTGGTATTGATGATTGTCCAGAAATTCTCTCCCTCATATCTTTCAACGTTCCACGTAGGTCCACTAGACAAATAAAATTATTCGTTACACCATATCATTCAACTAACTATGGTTACAACTCTCCTATTATATCGAAAATGTCAAGACTGGCAAATAACTATTGTGATAATATTGATTTCTTCTGTGATACTCCAAATATTTTCAAGAATCAAGTCTCTCACGCATTGCTCATTTGAATGTAGTTCATTAGTTCATATTGTCAAGTCAAAGTCAAAGCATGCTTTATTATCGAAAGAATAGAAATCTTATTGACAAAGCTTCTAAATATAATACATAAATTGTAACTGCTTAAAATGAGCAGGTGGTAATGGTAATTAAATAAAATTAAAATTATGCAAACCAGTAAGGATTGTCGAATGTTAAAAGTAGATGAACTTCTAAATGTATATATATACAGTCATGATACTATAAAATATTTTTAAGAAAATACAGTAAAATAGATATAAAAACACTTTTCCAATTTTTCTTTGGTTATAAAAAAAAAACAGGAGAGAGTTGTCAGATGATAAAAATATTAACATAATATATATATATATATATATATATATATATATATATATATATACACATATCCACCATAAAATACTTTAATAAAATGTTTTGATTTTTTAAAACAATCGTACATATATACTCCTAAAAACACACATATGCCTTCCACTAGTTGGTGTATAAATATAATAATAAATTTATTCACTCACATAATAATATAAGCAATACAATAAGTTATAATAGAAGTAGTATAAGATAAAAATAATGAAAACTCCACTACAACGTCCTATTGAATATCACACGACAGGCATTAATGAAATGGAGAATGGGTAACAAATACTAAATACTAAAATAAATGATATGATGAGTAAATATACTCGGTAAGTAAAATACTTGTTCCGAGACAGTGTAGCAATTAAGAATATAAATATAAAATATATAAAAATATACAAAATAAAAAATACACACATATATACTGTAATAACTGAATAATTTATGAAAGAACATAATACAAAATTTAAAATTGAAGCAAGAAACAGTAGATATATTCAACATTGACTTTTAGAATATTTGAATTTGGATCAATTTCATCTGGAGATTGGTTGCACGGGAGATGCGATATGGAAACAAAATACTTACCTATCCTTATACCTTATGAAATGTAACTTTATTTAATTATATTTTCGTTTCTATCAAACCATGAACGTATGCCCTAGGGCAGGTCAGCACAAATTTTTTTAGACTTTTTTTAAATGTTTTATTTGACATGTTTTTAAGTTCATCGGGGATGCTGTTGTAGAGTTTGGGCGCTAAGAACTCATTTGATCTTTGTCCTATAGATTTTGTCATGAAGGGAATTAAGTGTAATTTTTTTCTACGTGTGTCATATTCATGATTGCTTTTTTGAATTTCTTACTTATGTGATAATTGATCATACATTTATAACTGAATTCCTGCCTGAGGTCAAACACTCCTGACTCAGTGTAAGTCAGTTCTGTTGAGTAGTCCCATTTTTATGTAACATGAGTTTCAAGAATCTTCGTTGTAGTATTTCTAAAGGTGTTATGTGTTTTCTGAGTGCTGCACCCCAAGCCAAGATGCGTATTTCAGATGACTATCTACAAGTGCAAAATACACAATTTTTAGTTCTTTCTGAGGTAATGTGCGACAAAGGTGTCTGAATTTATATAGAATAAATTGTAGTTTTTTATCAATATTTGATATGGACATCCCACCTCAAATGGTCATCAATGAGTACACCCAAGTACTTAACACTTTTGATGGTAGTATATAGAAATCGATCCTTCTTCATATATTTCTATATAGTTAAAATCAGGTGTCTTGGATTGAGTAGCTGTGAATGGTATATACTGGGTTTTCTCCAAATTTATTGTTAACAACTTCTGATCAAACCAATGTTTGATACTGAGAAATATCGGTTTGTACTGTCATTTTAACTCCCCAGGTAGCTGCTTTGTAACGATGGCGTATCGCTCAGAAGCCTATGATTTCTCCAGAGCTCTCAATTTTGAACAAATTATTGATATATATCGAAAATAAGATCGGTCCCAGAACGGTCCCTTGTGGTACCCAAACTCCACGGGAAGCTTATCACTGTACTCAGCCCGGACTCTTACACATTGGATTCTGTTCAAATATAGCTTAAGAGTGTGAGGGGTTTACCTCTTATTCCGATATCCTCTAGAGATTCCATAAGTAGTGGGTGACTAACAGTGTCAAATGCTTTAGCTAGATCTATAAACATACATAGGCAAGGCATACTTTTGGACCTTGAATATTTTTGCAAAGTTTGTTATAGTGATATTGGCCTGTAGTTACTGGCAAAGGCATTTTCACCTTTCTTGTATATTGGAATAACAATTGTGTCCTTGAAAGCCAAAGGCCAGTATCCTAAGGCCATACATTTATTTATAATGTATGTCAATGGTTCAATAAGATATTCTGAAATAGATTTTAAGGTTTCTGATTTCAATCCATCATAACCAGGGGATTTATTGTTTTTCAATTCACGCAAAATTTCTCCAATTTCATGATGGTCCGTGTCAAGCATAACAAATGAGTTCAAGTTTCGTGGTCTTTGAAAGAGAATATTTTTGTTGATTTTTATGTTTTTGGCTAAGTTCTTTCCCATGTTTATGAAAGTTTCATTAAACTCATTTGCAATGCCTTTGTGTGGTTATGTTTTCTCCGGCTTCATTTATTAAACTGGTTATTTCCCTGTTTACTTTTTGGTTTTTTGTGATGTCTTGAACGACTGTCCACATTTTTTTCGAATTATTCCGATTGTTCTCAATAATATTTCCGTAATAAACCTGTTTTGCCTTCTTTATTAATGATGTTAGTTTATTTTTATAATTATTATACCTTTGCCTCAATTCCAGGTTATTCTGTTGTTTTTGGAGTTTTTTGAATAGTTCATTTTTTTTATTTACAGATGTAAGGAGAGCATTTGTCATCCAAGGTGCTTTTTATGGTATTTTCTTTTAATTTTGATGGTTTCGTACATCTCTGACAATATTCATAGTCATATCCACGAATTCTTTGTTGCTGATTCAATGCTTATTTCGTGTAAACGGGTTCCCAACATAGGTTTTGAATATTATTTTTTAATTTATCATAGTTGATATTTGTTTTATATATGGCATTATTTATAGTATTTTTTTTACCCTCTGAGATAATATGTAAAATTGTGGTGAAATGATCTGTAATGCATGTCTGTATTACCAACGGAAGTAATTTATCTATATCGTTATTTTTCGGTTTAATAAATATATGATCGATACATGAGATGCTATTTCCTTGTACTCTTGTAGGGGTATTTATCATAGAAATATATCCAAATTCACTTAATATACTCAAATAATCATTTGCTGAATCATCCACTTCCAGAATATCAATATTCAAGTCCCCTATGAATAGGTTGTGATTATTTATTTTGAAATCAAGTGACTCGAAGTATATCTGTAAATAGCGGTTAAATTCAGTTATGTCTGTAGATGGTGATCTATATACAGCACTTATTATAATATTTTCACTTTGATGTTCAGTGTTTATTTCAATTTCTAAGAATTTTATTTTGTTCAAAATTTTATTTCATACCTGTACTTTAAGTGTGATTTTATATAGACCACTACCCCATCATTTTGGTTTAACTCGCCATAATTGTAAATCAAATCATAATCAGGAATTTTGAATAAGTTTGGGTCAGGAAGTTTCCAGGTTTCTGTTAATACTAAACAGTCTATGTCTACCTCAAGACCCTCGATGAGGATTTTGAATTCATCTAGATTCTTGTTTAGACTACGTATATTATTATGCAATATTTTGAAGTTTCGCATATTGTCATTTACTTTCAGTATAGTTCCTGCTTCAGTGTAGTTATTTAAGGAGTATGTTTCTACCGTACTTACTCGAAAGTCTCTGATATATTGATCCATATCCAGACTAAGTAACAACTAATTACATATAAAAACATAAAAAACAATCATAAAAAAAATATTTTTTTGGCTTGGTTTCAGGGAGAGAAAAAAGGTGTTTTATATTTTGTGGCGGGTGACTGACTCACTTCTTGCTTTGTTGCCGAGTTTCAATCCTTGATTTTTCTTCTTTATCCTTTTTCAGCTTTTGATGGACAGTTGATTCCTTCTGATCTCTTTTTATGGTACCAGTTGCTGTAGAAATAGGTGAAGAGATTGATGCAGTCCTCTGATTTCTGGATTCTATGATTGTTGGTTTTTGGGCAAGCTTCGGTAAATCATCAATCTTGTTTTGGAGTGAAGGAGTTGGAGTTCCTGGAGCACTATGTATATGTGTTTTTTCCTCTGTTTCCACAGCTTCTTCAGTTTTGCTCAGGTCTTCTACACTATATATTTGATTGTTGACATGTAGTTTGTTTCCTCTTATGAAACAGTTGTTGTTGTTATCTTGTTTTGCAAGGTTCAGATGTTCCCTCAGTATTTTGCTATCTTGTCGTTGTTTGGGTGTCAAATCATTCGCAATAGATATAGAAGTCCCTTTTAGCTGTTTTGCGTTCTTCAATATCGCTGCCTTTTCAAAATGAAATGAATTCTATTTTTATTGGACAAAATTCTGTTTTCCCAGTGTGTAGAAGTTATTCAAATCAGTCTCACGCACATCTACTCCAACGAGTCTTTAAGTTCTCTATTGATGAAATCTACTGTTGTGTTTGCGAATGTTTGAGACCGAAAATAACTATACTATTTTCCTTGGATTTCCTCTCAAGATTTTCGATTTTTTCTTGAGTTATCTTATTTTCTTTCTCTAATTTATTCAACCTTCTATTTATTTCTTCCACTCTCAGGGCTATTCTAACTTCCACCCTTCAATAACTAACTTCAATTCTTGCTTTGTTTGTCTGATTTCGTCAATTACCATTCTAATCGTCTCAGCCATCCTAACCCTGGTCGTATTTCAGTGCGTGGTTTCCTTTATGTTCGAAATATATTTACGTAGATAAAAACAGATTTCGACCTTTAGTTTCGACGAATAAATAAAATAGTATTTTTTGAAAGGGTGTTTATCGTGAGATAAAAAACACTATTTCCAGCAATACAGATTGTGCGATTTCATTCACACAGATAAAAACAATCACAGTTTTATCTCGGCTTGGGTCTTTCTTATCAGTGGTATGATATTAGGGGTTAATAGACTCTTTGGTACTCACATTTAGTGGCTATAATATTGATCCTTCAAGAACTGCACTTTGCACTAATTTTTCTTGGTATATGTTCGATGTAACAGGTAGTTTGAAACATTCACTTGTTTTTTACTAACTTATGATCTGAACGAGATTGATTTCACAACTTTATCGTTAGGAGACGAATTTAACACATGTGCTCTCATCGAAAATATATATAATAGTGTAAGACGTGGATACTTCATATTTTGTACTGCTGTCACAGCTATTCAAAGTTTTGTCCAAAAAACTCCCTCAAGTCGTAAAACGGTCTTGTGAGTAAAAATGTTTTTACAGCCCTTCTGAATTTCGGAGGGCTATGGATATTTTTTATTTGCTTCGGTAAATGGTTGAACATTTTCGTACCATTGTAAACAATTGAATTTTGGCATTGGGTGGTTCTAGGGATTAATAAAGGTATATTTTGGCCATTTGCCCTAGTGTTATGTGCAGTGTCTGATTTTAATAAGTGTAGTTTATGCTTATGAACTAAACTAGTTGATTCTAACACGAAGATTGATGTTAGCGTAAGTATCTTCTGAGATATGAATAAGGGTTTACATGAGGTTTGATGGTTAACATGACATATGTATCTCAGTGCTCTCTTTTGTAGAGTAAATATCATTGAAAACAACGCTTGTGAGCAGGCTCCCCAAAATGCTATACCATATCTGATGTGAGATTCCATAAGAGCAAAGTAGGCTTTTCTAGCAATAAGATGACCGATGTCATTTCGAATAACTCTGATAGCATAGCACCCAGATGACAATTTCTTTGCCATTGCCATAATATGTTCATCGAACTTCAAGTTATGGTCCAATACAATGCCTAAGAATCTATAATTATCAGATTTCATGAGTGTGTCATTATTTAGTTGTATTTTGTCAATGTCTCCTTAAATGATAACACCTTAGTTTTCTTAGAGTTAAAGACCATATGATTGGCATCGCACCACTTTTTTATTTCAGCTAGATCTGTAGAGATCAATTGGCTGAGAGTATTCTTATCTTTATCTTTAGTGTGCCATTCAATAGTTGCATCATCTGCAAATAAGGTGAACCTACCGCTAATATTCAAGTTAGTGAGATCATTTACATATAACAAAAATAATATGGGCCCCAAGACAGAGCCTTGTGGAACTCCACTGTTCAATTTTTTTTTCTCAGATACTGTACCCGAAACTTTTACATATTGTTCCCGGTCTTTCAAGTAAGATGTCATCCATTTATTGGCTATGCCTCTGATACCGTAGTGCTCAAGCTTCTGCAGCAGTATTCCATGATTCACACAATCAAAAGCTTTGGATAGGTCACAGAACACTGCCGCAGTCGCTTCTTGATTATTAAGATTTGTGTACACGTTTTCTAAAAATTTATAAATAGCGTTATTTGTACTTTTGTTGGTTTGGAAACCGTATTGGTTACCGTTTATTATTTTATGTTTATTGTTAATTGTTAATTTTATTGTCATTATTGTCCTATATATTGCATATATCTAGATTAAAAAATAATTTTATTTACATAATGTTATAATAATAGTATAAGTAGTATAATTGTAGTAGTATAGTAGTATAGAATAAGATTTAATTGTATAAAATTATTGTAAACAAAATTGGGGTTCACCCGTATATAGATAAATAAATAAAATAAAAGGCCCCGTAGATGATCCAAATAATTATCGTGGGATAGCATTGATCAATTGCATACTAAAGCTGTTTACGTTAATACTTTTAAACCGTCTGTCAAATTGGTGCGAAGCTAATTCTATTCTTCCAGAGTCTCAGTTCAGTTTTAGAAAGGACAGGGGTTGTGTGGATAATATTTTTGTATTAAACTCTGTCTTGCAAATTCACCTTCGGCTCCGTGGGAGAAAAGTATATGCAGTTTTTGTTGATTTTCGTCGAGCATTCGATAGCATTAACCACAAACTATTATGGCTGAAATTGTATAAAGTAGGCATAAGTTCAAAAATTATTAGAATAATCAAAAATCTCTATGACGGAGCATTCTTTTCAATAAAACAAGATAACATGTTTAGCAAAAAGTATGATATTTCTGAAGGAGTCTTACAGGGTGAGTCGTTAAGTCCCCTTTTATTTTCACTATTTACAGCTGGCATTGAAGACTACTTTCGAACATGCGGCTTAACAGGACTCAACATTGATGGTAAAAATGATGTATTGATGCTATCGTATGCGGATGATATAGTTATTCTCAGTGATTCCCCAATAGATCTATCACGAAAACTGAAAGTTCTGGAAAGTTATGCATCTGATAATAAACTCGTTATAAATTCGAGCAAAACTAAAGTTATGGTTTTTTGCAGAGGAGGATATACCAGTAACTATAACCTTAGATTCACTTGTAATGATCAAGCCTTGGAAGTTGTAAGAAACTTCACTTACTTAGGGACAGAATTTTCTTCATCATGCTTGTTTCTTGAAATGGCCAAAAAGACGGTCATGAAATCCAACCAGGCAATTGGATCTATCATGAACCTAATGTACCGTTCAAAAATCAATTCGTGGTCATCGAGAATCAAATTATAGGTAGACATCTCAGGTTGGATGTCGTCAAACAAAAATGCATTTTTATCAAAAATCGTTGCTTTGATCGATTTTCCACAACAGTACTTTTATTCAGGAAATTGTCCAGGTAACCTTGTTTTGTTAAAACATATTGACAAATCCCAGTCATTTCAAAGTTTTGGGGTGTGGACCATCAGGGGTAGTCTGTTCCTGACTTTGTAGCAAATCAACTGACTCCTGCATGAAAGCTCATCGAAGGAATTCATTTGTTTAGTCAATCGCCAAAATTTAGATGATTTTGAATATTCACTTTGAAAGTTTTCAAAGAAAAACATTTTTCATTTTGTAACTTTGAGGGCCCGTAACTTGGTAACGAAGGCTTTTAGGAACAAAAGTTATATGAAGTACTGGTGATATTTTGACTCCATCTATACATTCCCAAGAGGAAAATAGGAAGTCCAGGGACACCCTGTGTAGCAGCTGACTTATCGTGTAAACTGCCAATCTGTTTGTGAAAGATCGAGATTGCCAGTTATGAACAAAAAACTATTTTCAAAATGCACATATTCAATAAATGCAAGTGATCCGAAGTTTGCAGGATATATATCTGAAGAGGATGTTATGAAACAATTAAAAGACATGTGAGAACAATTATCATATTATGATCAGGTTACCTGTTAAATTCAATATGTTCGTAACAGCTCTAGAAGTTCAAACGATAAAAATGCACAATGAAAATATCAAGTAAACCAACTGTTGCAAAATTGAAGAAAACGAAATGTGGCCATCGCAAGTAATTTGGCCACTGGTAGAGAGAATGTCCTAAAAGAAACGACAGTCAAAATCGAAATGTGACTCATCATGATCATAGAAATTAAGGGCCATTCAGTTGAGGAATCTTTCCTACGTTTTTTGAAGAAAAAACAGGTAATTTTGGAGATATGGGTGCTCTCGAATGTTATGACCTCAATAATTGAAAATTCCACTGATGGCAATGAAGATGGTTGGCAGATACTAGAGCAAGTGTTCACAGGCACTTTCATAAGAAATGGTTTATAAATTTGGAACCAATTGAAAGTCACACATTATTCACAGGAATCGAAGCCAATCAAAAAACATTTCAGAGTTTTTGATCAACAGCTTACATGTGTCATCCGAAAGAACTCTGAAAGAAGTAGGAACAAAAAAGTCAAAAGTCGAAAGGTGGCACTTATTGGATATCATAATTATTATTGTAACTATCATGTATTTGCAATTTATTTTTAATGAATTGGGAGTCAAAAATTAAAATGGTGTACAGAAAGAACACGAAGATATGGCAGTGTACTTGAAGTTGGGAGGAGAAAACAACAAAGATGAACGTTGAGTGAAAATGAAGGAATCAAAGAGAAATGTTCAGAAGAAAATGATCAAATTGAACATATAGTGCAGAATCAGAATAGTAGTCATCAAATGAATGTTGAAGATAGAAAAAAACATTTGAATCAGTTGAGATATAGAAATAGTTTGAAATCACAAGGTTTCTATCCATTAGTGACAGAAGTTGAAATTCCTCGAACATATAATGAAGCCTTAAACACCTACAAATATGATAAATGGTTTGGCGATGAAGGAATAAATTCAAACTCTGAAAAGAAATAATACCTGGTTAGTGGTTGCAGCTTCTGGAAATGACAGTGGCAAATGGGTGTCTGTAACAAACACGATAAATGGATTAGAAAAATACAAAGCGAGGTTAATAGCGAAAGGACTCTATCAAAGGGAGGAACAAATTGATTACCAAGAAACTTTTCCACCAGTTGTGAGATATGAGTCAGTGAGATTACTTCTTGTGATAGCAGCTGATGAATTGGATGAAACAATTTTTTTGAGGCAGCCATATTGGAAGTTCAAATTCATTAGTATTTTGACAACTTTCAAATTCAAACAAACAATCGCAGACTCGTGTGTTTTTGTTGAAGAAATAAGAGGAAACTCCGTGTATCTAGTTATCTTTGTTGAAGAAGGATTGATTTTCACAAAATCCATAAATGTCATTGAATTGATTTTGTCAAAACTGAAAAAATATTTTTAAATTATTGTTGAAAATATGAATTGGTGGAATGTTATTCTATGTGGCGATGAACAGTCATCCAGATATTGCGTATGCTGTTAAGTTTTGTCAGTTATTCAACAGTTTCAACCGAGAGCATTGGGTAATTGCTAAAAAGTACTTAAACACAACATCAAATTAGAAATTGGTTCACGAAAAAACTCACAAAAATTATCATTGGAGGATTTACTGATGCCGAATTTGGAAGCGATCCAGAGTGCAGGAAATCTAGAAGCGGATATGAACTTGGAACGATTCTCCTACGAAAATATTCGCCAATAATCAGTGTGCAATGAAATTGACTAAAAATCCAGAATTACACAAGAGAAGCAAGCATATCAATATAAAGTATCACTTCGTTTGAGACATTATCCAAAGGTCACCCCTTTGGATGTTAATAATCCAGAGATATATTTACAATTGATAAGTGGAAAGTAAAATATTATTGATTTTGATGAAATGGAAAAATGATTGTTTTTGTAGTAAAATTATGAATGTTTACTCTAAAGTATTAAATTCTGTTTGAAGCTGCTATACTTTATTGTTATTTCTTCTTTGAAATCTGCTCGAAACAAGTTAAGTTCGACAATTTATTCCATGTCATATGTCCAATTTTTTTTAAATTAATTAACGTCTTTCAAAACTCCCTGAAGTAATTAAAATGCAAGACATAGTACATACCTAAAATAATACAGAAATTTCCTTGAAGACTAGGACAAGAAGTGTAGTAAAACATAATACAGAAATAAAAGTTAAAAACAATACACAGAGTGGAGCGGTAGCCCAGCAGAGGGTTACATTTTTAGTGCCTTTATAGCTTTCACATTTATGTTGAAGATGTCAATATCATTCTCTATAGAGATATTGTTACAATATGTTGAAATTTGGCTCAAGGGATTGTCTAGTCGGTACTTAATGCTAGAAAGTTTGTAGCATTTGGGCCTAAGATACACTTTTAGGACAACAAAGTCTATGGAATTTATGAGTGTACATTTGTGGTATTGAATGTTGTTTATTAAATAGTATATGATAATCAAATACTGTTGTTTTCTTTCATCACCGAGTTTTTGAAGTTTGAGCCCAGCATACATAGATAGGAATCAAGGTAGAGGAGTAGGTATTGTTATCTTTAACATATATAAACCGAAGAAATCTCTTTTGGATATGTTCAATGCGTTCGGTGGGGTATTGGGCCATATTCAAGGTGAGGCCTCACTAGAGCATTAAACAGTTTAATTATAGTGCTGATGCTTTCAAAGCCTCTAGAATTACGAATTTTGAACCCCAGTTTTTTTGACTTTGTTAACAATAAAGTCTTAGTGCGTAATGAATTTTAAGTTGCCTTGCATATAGACTTCAAGGTCCTTAATTTCACGTCGCCTCTGTACGACATTGTAGTTCATGACATAGTCATAGATGAAAGTGTTTACTTTTCTGGAGAATGTTACCAAAAAGCATTTTTCTGCATTGAGTCGCATTTTTTTTGCCGACCTTGACTTGATGTGGACGGTCTGTAAGATACATTGCGAAAAATTTAGATGCCTTCTTAGAAAAAACCTATATAAATTAATTGTTTGATAAGGATTATATGGTCAACAAAGTCAAAGGCCTTGTCACAATCGGTGAATATAGTGTCTAGTTGAGACTGATTAACAATAGCATCAAAGGCATGATTTGTAAAGTTGCATGAATTAGAGACCGCGGACTTGCCCGCAGTAAAGCCGTGCTGCTGATCGAAAATAGTTTGTTTAGCATTATTCAAGACGCCTTCGTAAAGTAGTAGATAAAATATTTTGGCTAAGGAATTTAGCCTATAGTTTGTGACATCGTTCTGACATCCTCCCTTAAGTATAGGGGTTATGATTGATATTTTAAGCTTACCAGGGAAATAGTTATTTTTAACAGAGAGGTTGAATAGATGAGTAATTGATTTGACAAGAATGTCGGCACATGCCTTGTATATGCAGGATGGGAAGTTGTCTGAGCCTGTGGATTTTTTGGACTTTAATTTCGTTATGTCTTTAAGTCATGACTGTGTCCTCCTTTATATTGCCAAACTGGTATTCATGATCATTGAGATCTTAGAGCGAAGAGGGATCAAAAACTAACTTAAAAAAATTGGCAAACCCGTGAGCAATACTTTTCGAGTCTTGGAGTTCCGTGCCATTGAGTTGCATGATTTTGGAATGCCTGATGTGCTTTTGGTCTTAAAAAAGTTTTAGAAATTTTGGGGATCAGCATTTATATTCAGTTCAATATTGTTTCTGTACTGACTGTATTCGAGTTTAGTTTCTGATTTAACACTGTTAGGGAGATCATTATATTTAGTTAAGTTGGTCATCAAGAGCCCTTCTCCTATTAATCAGAGTGAGGAGACGATTTTTCTTTTTAATTTTATTAATCAGGTCGTGAGAAAACCAGACAGGAATCTATGTCCCTTCTTTGATACTTTAAATTTCTTTCTTTGGAACACACTGGTCGATACAGGAATAAATATTTTGTTCATAGAAAGTATCCAAACAACAGTCGACATCATGTATGTCTACCAGGAGAGACCAGTACTTACTCTTAATTGTTTCATAAAGTAGTTTAAAATTCCCTTTGCTATAATCGCAGACAAAGTTTGCCTGTATTCTTTCGTCAGGTTTATCATTGTGATGGTGTAAACTTGATTGTTAAAGATGGGTGATAATGATCTTCGGTTACAAGCAGATATTGATCTCTATTAACCTCGACAGCAATGTTGGCCAGAACTAGGACAAGCTTTCTAGACATAAAGTTTAATATTTAATTATATTACTCTAAATCGCTGAGCATACAAAAGTCTGTTAGTACCATACTTTTTTCAAAAATATTGGTTTCAAGATCGGGCAGATTGAAGTCACCCACAATTAAGATCTTGTAGTTGTTATTAATAAATGGTTCAAACATATCGTAAAAATCAGTATAGTCTGTCACTGGACAGCAGATATTTTTGTTTTGTTTTTATATGGATTATTACAATGAATTACGGAATTAAAAAAAAAGATGTCCAAACAGGCACTAGGCCCAGTTACATGACACTTAATACAATATTGGCGCAAAAAGTGTCAATTATATGTACACATTTATATTTGCACAACATTTCAAAAGAAAAAGACTAGTCTTGTTTCGCAAACAAAAGGTTCTTGATTTTGTATTTGAATACATGTAACATATAAAGTAGACCTTTATACTTCATGGCAAACTTGATTGAAGTTATTACCCATTGCAAATAGTGGATATTTATATATGTTGGTTTTTGGTGTAGGTGAGTAAAAACCTTGTTCATTTCCAATGATTATACACCAGAAAGGATAGCCGAGTTAAGAGCCCATGCATTTTTCACGATTTTTAAAACTTTTTATCTTGGTATTTTAAACTTAAACCTGTTGATTTTCTGGGTGTTTCTGGTTAGGGTGTTAATTTACTTTAGCTCAATTGAATTTTTAGAACTCTAGATGCCCACGTTTTATGTGGATAACCCATAAATTGAACTGATGCTAAGGGCGTTTTAAACGTCATTTTGTGATAGGATACTTCGTTGTTTTGATTTATTTAGAATATTTGTAGAAACTTTGGGCCCATTATAATAAATAGGAATAAATGTGTTGAAAATTTGGGTGAAGTTGTTAAGAGCTTGTTGGTGGTCCTTACAAGGCAAGATCTGAAGTAAAAACAGCTAGAACTCACTGCCTAAGGAATTATGTCAACCCTTCAGTATTTTTCGAGAGCTATATTTACCTAAAATATTTTCAATAAATCGAAAAACAGTTAAGAAAACAAGTGTTCTATCACGAAGTTAGCTCCAACTCGCACTTGACTGTCTATTCAATTTTCACTTATTCACGACAAACTATAGATGCTTATGGCACTATAAATCCATTGAAACAAAAGTCACATGATTCAGCAAACATAAACACTAAAAAAACGACGGAAAAATTTTACTAACACAAAGAAAAACTGCTGTGAGAAAGTAAAAAAATACATGGGCACTTATGGCAGATGAACCGACCAGGTTCCCTGGTGACGTCAAATGACGATGCAAATTCGTGCTTGTGCATCTGAAATTTGGCCAATGTACGAAGATAGGAAATGAGCCATCCTTTTCATTGTGTATAATCAATCATTGGTTCATTTCTACTACTGATTCTTGGAACAATTATTAAGTTATGTACCTTTCGAGATATTCAATTATATATACAGATTTCAAAGCTCTTCGCAAAGCTACTTAGAAAGTTAATGGGACGAAAGTTTTTCATAGCATTTATATCGCCCGTTTTGAAAATGGGAATAACTTTTTGTTTTCCAAATTTCTGGGACGGTTTTTGTTTTAAATGCAGTATTGAAAATTGTTTGGAGATGTTTAGCTAGAAGGTGAGCACAATCTCTGACAATAAAACTTGGGATTTTAACATAACCACTGGTAAATTTATCTTTCTTTTTTTTATAGCTACCATAACCTCAGTTTCATTGAAGGATTTGATACTGATAACAGGTCTGTTAGATGTTAGTGGTTCATTAAAATCAACATGTGCATTGGAGGCAGTATAAACACTACTACTAAAAAGGTTGCAAATCCATTACCAATATCACTAGGATTACTGTACTCAACATCATAAAAATTAAGAATTCCAGGAAGTCTTTTATTATGTATGAAAGACCAACATGTTGAATGATGGAGTTCTCAGAATTCTGTAAATATTGAGAATATGCAATTTTTATTTCAGCTTTGATGTTTTTTCTTAAAGAGTTAAATTGGCTTCTATGAGAATACAAGTTGAATTTCCCAAGTTTCTGGAATACTCTATTCTTTTCCTTAATTTTAAGTATAATACTACTGTTAAACCATGGTGGGTATTTTCTTTGAAAGTTTAGGTGGTGTGGAACATGCCGATCTAGTATGTCATATAACACATAGTTAGCTAGATCTACATTTACATCTGAAATATTGAAGTTCCAATCTGAATCCATTAGTTCTGAGTATAATGCAGGAAATTTTGCTCCTTTGAAGTTGTAATTATTCGTTTCTGTGTTGTATGAAACATTTCATTAAGGGTAACAGATACATTTAGAGCAGGATGATATTTGTCCTCTGACACATATGGTAAGGTGTTAATAATATTATCATATTATCTGGTTCAGAATTATTAATGTTGATGTTAAATGTTGGAGCGACCACAGAATTAATGAAAGCACACAAGACATAGCAAGAGAAATTTCGTACCTGTTCAGAAAATGTTATCTTATTTACAGTATGCCTAATAAAGCCGGCTTTGAGCAAATGTGAAGCATACTTTCTGGCATCTCTCCTCTCTTGAAACCCTTCAATATGTGTCAACAGCCAGTCAATCATATCCGTTCCAATAAACGCATTTGGAATGGTTATTTTAAGCCACATTCTATCCCTGATTTCTAGACCACTGTCTGGTCGCTGCATGGCTTGCACAACTTGTGACATTGGCGAGTTTACTGAAAGAGGCTCATCAATACCTAAAAAAAAACAGAGATTCTCGTATCATTCAACATGTTAACTATATAAAAAGTTACAAGCTCCAGCCTTGAATATTTGCAGATGCATACAGATGATTTTCACATGGCAACAAGACAGCAACAAAAGCATCAACATATTCAACATAAATGTTAAGAGCAGTGGTGTTTTGTTTGAATGTGCATATATATATATATATATATATATATATATATATAGGATGTAATCTAACCTCTTGCAAACCCGTAATTGACGAGTGTATAATGCCATTTTATAACAAATTACAGTGGTTAAAAATCTGGAGAAAAAATGAAAACATGTTTTGTTCTTTGTAAAATTCGACAAAATTTTGGGTAGATCCACCCGCTTAATTTCAGGTGACCTGCTCAAAGGAAAACTTGCCGAATGCAATAAACTTTTAACTCGACATTTGAATGAGGAATGTTGAACTGTGTGGTAAATGTATACTTTGCAGGCTGCCTGAGATAGATATTCAATTTCAAAGTGAAGGAAACACCTAACATTGTTATATCCAAACTGCTGATAAAGTCAGAACTAGTTGACTCTGCTTTGAGGCACTTATCAGAATTATCACTGGTAAGAAACAAACGACACAAACACTATTGAAAAGAGAAACATTCATTCGAAATTGCATATTGTTTTGAAAAATCACGGCCATTTCAATGATTCAGATATCGGGTGAACACTGTTGCTAAGCAAGATTCTCGCATGCACGGTTTACGAACAAAAGTTTGTTAGATTCTACTAGTGGTTTCTGTTTGGCTGGTGAATAAAAGATCGTAATTAGCTTGTACATTATTGTCTTTTGCTGGCTCTTAAAACTAAACACCGAGCTGTTCCGTTCGTATTTTGAAGAGTAGAAGACAAGAGGAATCATTCATCGCATTTATGAATGAAGTAGTAAATTTACATTCTGGTTGGAGTCGCCAATCATTGTGCGGGTATTTTCGTACTAGATATCTAGTGAACGCCCGCACAATGATTGGCGACTCCAGAATCCTACCAGAATTGAAATTTTCTACTTCATTCATGAATGTGATGAGTGATTCTTGTCTTCTACTCTTCAAAAACGCAAGGAACACCTCGGTGTTTAGTTTTAAGAGCCAGCAAAAGACTAAAGACAATAATGTACAAATTAATTCTCCTGCACATCGCGTACTGTTTTCTGATTGGTTGCGAATTACGATCTTTTATTCACCAGCCAATCAGAAAACACTAATAGAATTTAACAAACTTTTGTTCATAATAATAATTCGAAAAAAAATTGGGTAGAGCCACCCGCCTAATTTCAGGTGACCTGCTCACATGAAAACTTCAGCAATTGCCGAATGCAATAAACTTTTAACTCGGAGGAATGTTGAACTGTGTGGTAAATGTATATATACTTTGCAGGCTACCTAATAATTCAATTTCAAAGTGAAGAAAACATCTAACCTCGTTATATCCAAACTGCTGATGAAGTCAGAACTAGTTGACTTCATACTCTGCTTTGAGGCACTTATCAGAATCATCACTGGTAAGAAACAAACGACACAAACACTATTGAAAAGGGAAACATTCATTCGCAATTGCATATTGTTTTGAAAAATCACGGCCATTGTAAAATGACTCAGACAGGGTGAACTGAACACTGTTGCCAAGCAAGATTCTCGCATGAACAAACTATCTTTCAATACAGAAAAAACCCATTTAATATCCGTTAGAAGCTCGATCCATGAACCCTCGTTTCGATTAGGCGTAATAGGAAACAAAGTCTTCACTAAATTTCTTGGTGTGCTGATAGATCAAAATCTAAAGTTTGATGAACATGTTAAACTACTTAAAAGCAAGATCTCATCTGGATGTTTGGCAGTGAGAGTAATTTCTAATGAATTAGGTCCAGACACTGCCAGAATTGAATATTATGCTCTTATAGATTCTCATCTACGTTATGGCATATCATTTTGGGGAATGTGTAACCTTACTAAATTAATTGCATATCTTACAGAAAAGGGCCATTAGGTACATATATAATATTAAACCTCGTGAGTCATGCAGATATATTTTGTAGCTAACAAAATACTAACGGTTATAGCATTACTGATATTGGAGTCGGTCTGTCTAATAAACATAAATCAAAATTTGCCTCAACTCCTAATCAATATGTTACCCGCAACAATAGTTATAGACTGAATCTTCTGTTACCCACAAAAAATCTCCCCAGAGACTCTATATTCTATAATGGCCGCAAAATGTTTAACCACTTGCCAACTGAAATCAGGAGAGCAAACTTGAACGCTAATTTAGAAAAACAGTCAAAAATTTTCTCTCTGAGAGACCCTACTACTCGCTGCAGGAATTCTTCCTCTCACTATATTATATTATATTTACTATTATATTTACTATTATATTCCCATTACTTGTATTCTGATTTATTTGTATTCGTATGGAGTGTAAATACAGAATAGCTTTAAATTTTAATATCTAAATTTTGAATCCAGTTTATAGCCGTTGGGGTGGCTTTCAGGAAATCTTCGGTGGTGCAATGGCTAGGTCTGTTTTCGCAGTCGTATGCTAGATGGTGGATTGTTTGCCTCTCCATACTGCAGTCGCATGTACTGGATGCAGATTTACCCCATCTAAATAATGAGTCAGCACATACTCCACAATTTGTACGGATTCGGTTTAGGCTGGTCTAGGTTTTACGGGGTAAGGTGAAACCAGGAGGTGTTTGATTGATCTGGAGGGTGTAATGGATGCTGGGAGGGACGCTAGTATGCCATTCCTGTTCCCATTCAAGTTCCAGATTGAAGTCAATCAATCAATCAATCAAATTATCAAATTATGTTGTTTCTAGTTTTGAGTTTTGCAGCTACATGGGTTAGGTGTTTTTTAAACGATAGTGTCCTATCTAGTACTACTCCGAGGTATTTTGGAAATTTGTTGTGGTTTAGTTGGGTACCATTAAGATGGGCATTTAGTTCAACGTTGGCCATTTTATTGTTCAGGTGGAAACACGTGTTTCGGTTTTGATAAGTCTCCATTTCACTAAGTAATCATTTATGTTAATCAAGTCTTTAATCAAGGCGTTTTATGTCTCGGCAAGGCTTTGATGGCTGAAGCCCATGGCCATATCGTCGGCATAGAATTTTTTGGAGCTTGTTTTGGGTAGGTCGGATATATTCAGGTTGCAAAGGAGGAGGGCTAGTACTGATCCCTGGGGTAGTCCGTTATTTAGTATCCATCGCTTGCTTATTTTGTCTCCCATGTGGAGTCAGAATGTGTGATTGCTGAGCATGTTGTCAATGATCCTTACTATTGTATTTGTATATATGTCCCTGGTATTCTGATACTTTTTTATGTTAGCTCATTATATTTTCATTTTAATTACCGTCCTCAATATAACATATGAATTATTTATGTCCATACTTTGTTTTATATTTTGTATACACTAAGCTTTGTCAATAAGGTGTCCCTTCAGACAACAAAGCATATTTATTATTATTATTATGAACAAAAGTTTGTTAGATTCTACTAGTGTTTTCTGATTGGCTGGTGAATAAAAGATCGTAATTAGCAACCAGTCAGAAAACAGTACGTGATGTGCAGGAGAATTAATTTGTACATTATTGTCTTTTGCTGGCTCTTAAAACTAAACACCGAGCTATTCCTTGCATATTTTGAAGAATAGAAGACAAGAATCACTCATCACATTTGTAGTAAATTTCAATTCTGGTAGGATTCTGGAGTCGACAATCATTGTGCGGGCGTTCACTAGATATCTAGTAGTAACACCAGCACAGTGATTGGCGACTGCAACCAGAATGTAAATTTACTACCTCATTCATAAATGCGATGAGTGATGATTCATTTTGACTTCTACTCATCAAAATACGAACGGAACCTCTCAGTGTTTAGTTTTAAGAGCCAGCAAAAGACAAAGACAATAATGTACAAATTAATTCTCATGCACATCGCGTACTCTTTTCTGATTGGTTGCTGATTACGATCTTTTATTCACCAGCCAAACAGAAATCACTAGTAGAATCTAACAAACTTTTGTTCGTAAACCGTGCATGCGGGAATCTTGCTTGGCAACAGTGTTCAGTTCACCCGATATCATTAATCATTACAATTGCCGTGATTTTTCAAAACAATATGCAATTTCGAATGAATGTTTCTCTTTTCAATAGTGTTTGTGTCGTTTGTTTCTTACCAGTGACTGTGATAATTATAATAAGTTCCTCAAAGCAGAGTATGAACTAGTTCCGACTTTATCACCGGTTTGAATATAATAAGGTTAGATGTTTTCTTCACTTTGAAATTGAATATCTAGCTCAGGTAGCCTGCAATGTATACATTTGCCACAGTTCAACATGCTACCTTATTCAAATGTTGAGTTCAACGTTTATTGAATTCGGCAATTGCCGAAGTTTTCCTCTGAGCAGGTCACCTGAAATTAGGCGGGTGACTCTACCCAAAATTTTGTCGAATTTTACAAAGAACAAAACATGTTAAAAAAAACAGATTTTTAACCACTGTAATTTGTTATAAAATGGCATTATACACTTGTCATTCACGGGTGCAAGTGCAAGAGGTTAGATTATATATATATATATATATATATATTAAATATCTGTTATATATTCAATAAACTCTACATAAATACACAAAAAAATTGCATAACTCAACAATGTTATGAAAGAGTAATAAACACATTTTTGGTTTTACACTTCTCTTTTAGGTGTAAAAAAATATATTAGAAAAAACATTTTCAGATATGGAAATCACAAACAATTCAGTTACAAAATGATTTTTCAATCATAAATTATTGTATACTAAAAATAGATCGTGATTTTAATATTCAGATATACTAAGATGGAACAATTTGAGTCTTTGTGCACCTTACACACTTTTTATGGGTTTGCTTTAGCGAGTCAAATTGTCGGAATTTTTCATATGTTGTAATGAAGTATCCACTGGCCCAATTCAATTACATGACTGGTTACCATAGAGGGTTACATGTCAAAAATAAAAAATCGTTATTTCAACTTGATTTTTTTGATAAAAAAAAATAATGTCGGTATTTTTTTTAAATAACTGATTGAGTGTGATACTGTTAGAAATAATAAAGTTAACTCCCTTTTCAACATATTAAGGCCCAGTTTCACAATGTCTTATCACCAAATGGTAACGATTTGACTATGGGTTAATGATTAAAAAGTGTTTCACAGTTGTTGATCAAGCAGTTAGTCAAAAGTTAACCACTGGTCAACCTTACTATAAGGCAAATCGATGGTTATGAACTGAGCAAAAGTTAATAACCTTACTTTTACTTTTCTTTTGATAGTGTATTGTTTTCCTCATATATACGATAAATATTCCAAGATAAATTTTGAAATGGATATGTATGACATAAATGCATTTAATGAAGACAAGGAAGAGGTTTGTCGGACAAAAATAATTAGTAATTTGTGAAAAAAGTGCATCTTATCTCAAAGAGAAGTGGAGAAAATTCTTAGTCATACCCCACAATATTTATTTTCCTCTTAATCAGGGGAGGTACATGTTTCGAACCTAAAAGGTTCATCATAAGACAAAAAAAATGGAGACATTCTAAAAAAAAGGGGTAACATCAATGTAAAAATTCATATAAAAATTAAAAATCATTGAAAAACACCCTGATCCTAACATTCTCCAAGCCAACACAAAAATCTCATTTGCTAATCACATAATTAACTCCGAACACAATTATCAAATTGATAATGACCTGAAAATCTTACACATTTGTGATAAAGGCAATAAACTTAATCTTCTTGAAATTTTCGAAATCAACTCCTCCATCAATAACAGTGATGTTACTTCTTTGAATGAACAGATAAACTTTGATTGTATTTAGTTTCTTCAACTCCCTTGTTTTCAATAAATAAATAAAATACCCTATCATCTAATTTCCAACTTCCAACTGCTATCTACTTTGGTTTTATATCCTCTCTTTTTAAATTCACATTCAGATGTCTGCTATTTTATATTCAATAACAACAAATAATCTCGTCAATATTTATCAAACGTTTCTTTCAGTCATGCATAGAGTTGCTCACTGATGGATCGGATATTTTATTAATTACCTGATATACGGCATGCCCTTATGTTTTTATTATTATATTTGTAGTTGTATGTTATATTTTTATATTAAGTGTGATCCTCGCCACAACAAATATGGGAGACTTTTATCGTTTTTAATAATATTTTAAACATTTTACCATATTCTACTTTCGAAATCCATGTAAGTAACAAACTGATATTTGGCTAAATTTTTAATTTTTATATGAATCTACATATCGATGTTCGAAACATGTACCTCTCCTGATTAAGAGGAAAATAAATATTGTGGGGTATGACTAAGAGTTTTCTTGGAAAAAAAATAATTAGGACGAGGCCAAACTTTTCTTCAAGATTAAGATGAAAAAGTTTAGAAAAGGAAAACATTATTAATTGAATATTGATTAGAAATATTTTTCTGTAAATTGAAAAATCCACGATCAAAATGAAGTAACTTTTTGTGAATATACAACAGAAAACCACTTCTTCCTCGGCTAAAGCCACGCTGGACATTGAACTACATCTGATAGATATTTTAAAAGGACCCTTACTCTGAAAAATCTAAAAGTAAAAATTAACATTTTCATTCAGTTTGATATTTGATTTTCTATTCCAGTCTTAATTAAGAACACATATAGATGAATGAGACAAAGAAAAATGTCTCATTCATCTACATGAGTTCATAATTAAGACTGAAATAGCAAATCAAATCTGAATAAAAACGCAAATTTTTACTTTCAGATTTTTTATTTTGAGTTAGATTCCTTTCAAAATATCTATCAGATGCACTTCAATGTCCAGCGTGGAATTAGCTGGGGAAGTAGTTGTTTTCTGTTAGATATTCACAAAAAAGAACTTCATTTTTATCGTGGATTTTTCAAATCACAGGAAAATATTTCTATTCAATTGACAATGTTTCCCATTTCAACATGAATATCCCAAAGAGGTTAGTTATACTGAATGATGGAAGATAGTGACTAAAGTTTATCTTTGAGTCGCAGATGATTCCACATCTGATTTTATGAACACCCTGTTCATATTTTCTAACAAATGAAAAATACTTCTTTGATCGTTTTAGGCTGTCCTCAAGATTGGTCAAAACGATTATAAAAGATATTAGAGATTCAATCAAACATCTGACTGAAAATATTTGAAACACATTTTATACATTATAATATACACAATCATACTCAAAGTAATTTTTTAGAAATTATTGTTTATCATCAAGTGATCAAGTGCTCCTTACATTCAACTTCTATGCCAATGACTAATTTCTGAGAACATTTTACAAATTACCTGGAGAGCAACTCCACAGCTAGTAGGGAAATTAGAAAAGTGAGTATATCACTTGCATCCTTAGGCCAAGGAACACTATTACTTTTCTTGCATTCTACAATTTTTTATATTTTTCAACAAGACTTATTAACATAACATTTGTTCCTCCTGCGGTGTGAAATTGGTACATCTACTGTTTTTATTACCCAGTTTGTCAGATATCACATATTCCAAACAAAACAAAGTTATGTTCATCACATAACCTCACTTTTTGTGGGCGAATTCGATAAAAAGTCCAAAAATAATATTAAATCTGTCGACTACGTCAACATAAATTCTCGTTACCAACCTGCAGGAAATAGCTAATAGTTTCTTGACTAACAGAACTTTTGTTTTTGTGAAACGCTTTGAACCTTAACCACTAGTTAACCAAATGGTCTTTGGTTAAGTGACTAAAAAGATCACCATACATTGTGAAACTGGGGGTAAGAATTCAAACCATATGACTAAATACCACAACCCCACAAGAAGTGTGAATATTCAAAGTACCCCCTCTTTGAATATTCTAAATCCCATATCAGCATTTGTCAGTTTTTACATATTTATGTATAATCTTCCATCAAGAAATCAAACGATTCCATCTTTTTTTTCTTTCAATATTAAGCAATCTATTTACTTGTATAACAGACTATATCTTCTTTGGGTTATACAACAGAAAACAGTACCTAAGTTCTGATATTGTGGATTTATATGTGTCGAGTGTTACATTTGAAAAAGTGATATTCCCTGCATAAACTTCGAAAAGATTTGTTATAATATTTGCAACTGAAATTTGACCAACTTCCACACGTCTAGACTAGGAAATTTCGCATGTATGCATGGTTTGTGCGACAATGCAATTTGACTTTGTTATATAATATAAGAAATATTCAAGATGGCTACTTCAAAGTGGTGGACGTGATTGGTCATTTATGGTCAGAATAGATTCAAAATTGAATAAATAATAGTTTAAAAAAACTAACAAACACGCTTTCATAGAAAACCGGACTAAAAAAATAAAAAATAAGAAAAAAAAAATTTTATTTAAAAAAAAGCGTGGGGTGCATGGTATCGCCTTGGCCAACAATTACCTATGATCTGAGACATTTCTTACTTTACTGCCCTAGGTGTGTAATGTACTATATAATTATTGATACCATGCACCACACGCCTTTTTTTAAATAAAATACATTTTTTTCTTATTTTCTATTTTTTTAGTCTGGTTTTCTATAAAAGCGTGTTTTTAGTTTTTGTTTAACTATTATTTATTTCCTACTTTTTAGTGTGGTTTATTTATAAAAGCGTGTTTTTTTAGTTTTTTTAAACTATTATTTTTATTATTTTTTTGCAAATTAAAAAATGGAATAATCTTATCAAATTAGGTAATCATAATCTCCGACCCCAAAAACCCCCACATACCAATTTTGAATAGAATCAGACCATAATCACAAAACTCGGCCGCCATTTTAAAGCCGCCATCTTGAATTTTTCAATTTTTACAGAAGAATCATAATATTCGACCCCAAAAACCCCCACATACCAATTTTGAATAGAATCAGACCATAATCACAAAACTCGGCCCATTGAGCCGCCATTTGTTTTTTTTTACAAAAATTCTAATCACAAAACCCTCAATACCAATTTTAAGTGGACCATAATCACAAAACTCGTACGCCATATTGAAGCCGCCATTTTGTTTTTTTTTCACACAAAAATTTCTTAATGCATTGTCACCGGAATTATGTACACCTGCCAAATTTCAAATCATTCGGACGTCTGGAAGTGGGTCAAAATTGCGCCCAAAGGAGTCGGTTACAAACCAACAAACATACAAGTGAAGCTAATATAAAGCATGTAAAAAGGAAACATTCTCAATTGAATATAAATATTTTTCTGTTAATATTGTCAGATTGAAAATTGTTATTAGTGATTTTTAGGCGTCAGAGATTATGAATTTTTTATCAAAATTTAAGAATTTGAAATGGTGGTTCCACAATGTCGCGTTGTATGATTATTTGAAAATGGTAATTTGAACTGTAGGTTTCCATTTTTAATAATCACTGAAGCAAATTTATTTATACCCAAACTTCCATGAATTCCTTATTCTTGACTGCCGTATGAAAGGCTTTGTAAGATTATGGTTAAGTACATGTTTTATGTGTGTGATATTAAATTTTATATTGATTCTCATCTCCAAAGTCAGATAGATTTTCGCGAGTGTGAAGTGTGGTACTGTACCTCTGTTTTCACATTTCAGCAAAATCACATTTGCCATCAGTGGTTAAAAATTCAAAATAAAATTTTGAAAATAAAAAAAAATTAAAAAAATGGCAAATTTGTCCAAAGTTTTGGTATTTGATGCATATTTTTTTCTAGCCTATAAGGACTTATCATAAAAACTGTTAGCGGTTGTGCAAAAGTTAGATTACACCCTGCATATTCATTTATTTATTTCATCCCATGAAATGAAACACACAATAGATGCATATAAATAAATTAGATAAAAAGCAAACTTATAGTACATACATATAAGGCTCAAGTACATTTAATTCAAACATAACTATAAAACATACATATTGAAACACAAAAATAAATAACAATTAGGTTCACAAACTAATTATGTGCAGTATTTTCTACAGAGTAATACCGGTGATCTCTGGGTTTTTAATCATTTTAAATGCATTCCATAGTTCCACTGTAAAACCAAGCCGGCATTTCTGATAATTCTATCATTAATATATGGATATATCTTCAAAATCGAAAAAGGTAGATTTTTGAGATGTCATTACAGAGCTATGTAATATGCAACTTACTACAAAGTAGTAACATCAGAATGTTTTTTGGGGAGGTATCAGAATATTGTTTTCCACATTTTGGGTTTTCTCTCCCACAGTAACGTATCTGGGCAAATTTAGTAATTTGCCTTCTTAGAACAGATAATTAACATTTTTTACTTTCAGCAGGAGAGAAACCCCAAAATATGGAAAACAATATTCCGATACCTTCCCAAAAAAACATTTAGACATTATTTAGAAGAAAGTTATGGGTCTTCCTCAAATCAAAATTTCAGGAAACTTTGTAGTAGTTCAACTGACAATTCGTAAGATCCCCATGAGGACTAAAGCTCTTGATCACAAACATAAAATCAAAATACAATATTTTATTACTAAAAAAACAGTAAAAATGCCTTTTCTCTGATTGTTTAAATACACAGTTTCTTAGAATTTGACATTCATTGACTTAACTCCGGTTATAATCTGAATCAAACATAGCAAAAAAAAAATAATTTTGCATTTTAGCCAATATATTGAAAAACCGCTAATAAAAAGCAGACAGCATACATACCAGGACCTAGAAGACACTCACGTTCATTGGCTGGTATTGTACTCGCTATTGATGAGCTCGATACTGTTGAGCTACTAGGAGGTCTTGCCACTGGATCACCCCTCACAGCAGCTGTGTGCGCCACCCAAGCACCTATAAAAAAAATAAGATAAAATAAGCTCCTTAATGTTGATGGTGATTGGCCTACATTTTCATTTACCAGTATTCTCACAGAAATAATAGATAAATACTTTATTCATTTCTTATGAATTTTTCATTTTAACATGACATTTAAAACAAAAGAAGAGCAAATCTTTAGAAAATACAAAGTGAGGCCTGGTCTTTTCATCTCCATAACTAACCTAATTTAAAAAAATAGCAAAATAGTTGCACTCACTGATACAAGGCATACAGGTAGTAAATTGGTGACTGCTACTCAGATAGCCAATTTAATCAGTAAGAATACTGAATATAATAATATTGCATTGAACATGATTAGACTTGCTGATTATCACAAAGTTAGTCAACTTGTGAGACTATTTTATTTGTGAATCAAAATAAAAATTACCCTTTAAATCATAGTTATTCAACAAAATATTACATCAATTAAAAATAAAGTTTTATAACTTGAAATTCTATTAGAGGAACATAATTTTGATGTCTTACTATTGGTAAGCTTTGGCAAGATCAAATTGATTTTATGAACTTTCCTGATTATATTAACATTTATGCAGGCTCTGAGGGGTACATGGTGGAGTAGCCATATTTAGTAAGAATATACTCAAAACTAAAAACATCAATCTGTGTCCAGAGTTGTCTTGCTCTAATGTATTTGAGAGCTTTGGCATTGAGTTAGAAGACATAAATACTATAGTAGTTGTTATATATTGTCTTCCATCAGGTAATACGTATATTTTTTCCAGCTATTTGAAACTCTTGTGAAATTAACAAATACTTCAATATTAACTTCAATTCTGATAATGCACAAAAACGCTTACTAGAATCCAACAATATGAATCATATAATATTTTCACCCACTAGCGAACACCAACCTCACAAACATGTTAAGATGTCTAAAAACCCTGGTGAATGAACCGATTCGATATTGTTTAGATTTTCGAGGGGACACCACCTGTTACTTCAACAGAGCTTCTCTCTCTGTGGTAGATGGCGCCCTCCAAAAATGTTTGTCTATATTCTCGCTTATATGTCAGAACTTAATTTCTGACATCTGCAGCATCTTATATGAAATTATTTTTAGTTTCAGTGTTTTGTCAGTATCTATGGTTTTCCATCTCTTTGATTCAAATCTTGCTTAGCTTATTCCTGAGTTTGTTCTTTAAAAAATCACTCGTTCATCAGTTCATTAGTGCGTGAGGAATTGTTTATTTTCATGTAGTGTAGTGTGTATGGATACTTTTTGTAGAATGGGCCACATTTGTATTTTGTGTGGACAGTATAAAGCCGCAGATTCGTATTTTCGCCTGTTTTCAGTACCAAAAGCAAGTACAAATCTTGACAAATTGACTAATAATATTATATGCATTTATTTTATATTTTCTGCAATTTAATGACAATTTCATTTCCAATTCTCCGTATGCAGCTAACCTCAAATGGTACAAAATAGGAAAAACAACAAGACAGTGCTTTGTTTGTGCAATGTTCGTGGGCTTCTAATTCTAGCTTTGCTATTGGTGAAGTTTGACAGATGTCTCTTTTCAACCAATAGCAAAGCTAGAATTAGAACCCGCGAACAGTTCGCCTCAAAAAGAAATCTGAGGAAATAACTACTAACGAAATTGGCGCCATCTGACACGCTAGTAATCTCTATTATCAAGTAGGCCAAGTGTCGCCAAGTCGATCCCAAACTTGTACAGGTATAAGTGCAAGCACCAGGGTTTTTAGACATCTTAAAACATGTATTAATAATATTATAGTCAATAGCATGTTCATGTATAGTGCTTATTGGCTAAGAATTTGAAAGCTAACATCTCCAATTATTATGCACAATATTTAAAATGTTATAATGGAAACATTCAAGCTGAATTTATGAGTTTTTTAAAAAATTACAATATTCAGAGAATGTCTTCAGAATTGTAACTGGAATACACTACATCAGTCTGGCCACGTTTATACCGTATGTGAATTTGGTAACCTTACCAAGTGTATGTGACCAAATACAAACCAAATGTTTTAGTAATCGTTTATTTACATCGTGTTTTGTCAAAAGATTAATTAACCAACATGGTTCTGGTTTGGTATTTATTTAGTCATGTAACCAAGAGAAAGGTTTGAAACTCCGCTAATTCGGAATTGTGTCATCTTCATTGACAATGTCTGGATGTCAGTGAGCTCAGGCTCGGTCATTTTTAATTTCATTTGTTCAGCAGTTTTTGTAAAGGCCCTACTCAACATGTCTTCTTCAAGGCTCTTGTAAATGTCTAGGTATTTACATTTTTTTTCCATCCAATTGATATAATTTTCTTGTCCAAAAATATTTGGAGAAATGCACTGGTTTTTTCATCTGTCCAATGAATACTTTTGGATTTTTTTTTTAAGAGGTTCTGAACTGCAGCAACTCATTTTATGTAAAAAAATACTAACAAAAATATATAAAACAATTTCTGAGGTAATGATGCGGAAACTAAGGTTAGGAATCACAAAACATATTTTTCACTAACTCTCGCACTCTTTTTTATGGCTATTGCTTCCATTTGGTGCATTCAGCCAGTGCGATAACCACACCACAACAGAATGCTTAGCAATCTTTCAAACCAAAATTTACGGTCACGGTTGGTAAAACTTATACTGTTTATACCAATTTAGTATTATAGTCTGGTACACATCCAACAGCTGAAACCATAATCATGGGAGATTTTAATGTACATAACGCTGCCTGGCTCAAATTCTCTAACAAAACAGATGATGCAGGTCGTCAAGCCGAGGCCTTCGCCATCACTCATGGCCTAGAACAACTGGTCGAGCTACCAACCCGCATCCCTGATGTCAACAACCAGTCTGCCAATACACTAGATCTTTTCCTCACCACCAATCCTGACCCGTATAGAATAGAAGTTTGTGCCCCACTTGGAAACTCTGACCACACCCTCATCTCCACAACATGCTCTTTCCATTTACCATCGAGCTGCACAATACCACCCCGTCTCATGTGGCATTACAATTCGGCCGACTGGGAAGGTCTTCGTATGTTTTTCTCAGCGTTTCCATGGAAGAGAGTTTGTTTCTCTTCAGTAGATCCAACACGATGTGCTGAGACAATTTCTGAAATCATCATGTTGGGGATGCAAACTTACATACCGAATACCGAAAGAAGAACATCATCCGATAAGACCTGGTTTAACAGAAACTGCTCTAGAGCTGTGGCTTCCAAACAGGCAGCATACCATCGATGGCTAAAAAATCCGGGCCCTGAGACCAGAGCAGCATATGTCGAGGCTAGAGGCATATGTAAAGAGACAATAGAAAGCTCAAAAGATGCCCACAAAGCCAAAATAAGATCAAAACTTGCTGAATGTCCTAACGGATCCCGTTCATTTTGGTCTTTCGCAAAGCTGTGGGAAGAAATTTCACTTCCAGCTCATTTCCTCCCTAACCAAAGAAGATGGAACACTAGCAACGACTGCCCAGGAAAAAGCCAATATCTTTGCGCACCTATTTGCTGGAAATTCCACTCTGGATTCATCGGAAAACAACCCCGAACATTACACCTATTGACAGTCACATGCCGAGATCACCTTTCGCCAGCGTACTATCAGAAAGATTTTGCTGGGTCTCAACACCAACAAAGCCTGTGGATCTGACGGAATCCCGCCGATTGTTCTCAAGAAATGTGCCCCGAACTAACACCTGTTCTTTGCAAGTTGTTCAACCACTCTTACAATTTGGGGTATTTCCGTCCAAATGGAAAATTGCAAGAGTACAGCCAGTCCCTAAAAAAAGGCAAAAGGCCCTACCTAGCAACTACAGACCTATCGCACTGCTATCTATTATTTCAAAGGTCATGGAAAAAGCCATCAACATCGAGCTCATGAAATATCTGGAAGACTCAGGAATTGTCAGCGATAGGCAATATGGCTTCCGCCATCAGAGATCAACTGGTGACCTGCTCCTACGTCTCACATATATGGCAGCTATCTATTGAAAAGCATGGAGAAACTTTAGCTGTGGCATTAGATATCTCCAAGGCGTTCGATCGAGTTTGGCACCAGGGACTCCTCGCCAAGCTTCCGTCTTATGGCTTCCCCCCTCAGCTGTGTTCTCTGCTTGCTAGTTTTCTCTCAAACAGGTCTCTCCATGTAGTGGTCGATGGAGTTTCATCTGACACTCTACTCATAAATGCTGGTGTTCCGCAAGGATCCATTCTCGCACCAACACTATTTCTACTTCACATCAACGACCTGTTGAAAGCAACTTCATGTCCAGTACACAGCTTTGCCGATGATAGTACCCTCCATACGCTTCTCTTCCAGGGCCCCTATATCAGCCCGTGAAACCAGAAATGAGCGAGGAAGAAATGTTAATAATATAAATATGGACTTGGCAACAATTCTCGAATGGGGATCTAATAACTTGGTAGAATTCAATGCAAACAAAACACAAGCATGTCTTTTCTCTAGAAAAGCCGATCTCACTGTGCCTAACATAACTTTGTCAGGAGTAACCATACCACTGAAGCCATCCATATCGATGCTTGGTATTACTATCAGCAATAACCTTTCCTGGGAAAATCACGTGAGGTCCATTGCCAAAAGTGCATCCCAAAAACTTGGTTTTCTGTTTCGTGCCAAGAGCTATTTCACCCCAGTCAGCTGCTTATGATCTATAAGGCACAGATCCGACCTGTCCTGGAATACTGTTCCCATATTTGGAGTGCGGCACCTAAACATATCCTGAGGCTATTGGATTCTGTCCAAAAGGGCAATTCGTCTCGTCGGTGATGCCTAAACACAAACTCGCTCACTTGTCTGGAACACCGTAGAAAAGTTGGCGATTTGTCTCTATTTTATAGATATTTTCATGGGCGATGCTCTTCTGAAATATCAACAATGGTTCCTGCTTTGGCAGTCTCTTGAGATTAACCCGTCAAGTTCAGTCATCACACCCTTCTGGTCACTTTGGAAACCTGCAGAACATCACTTTCCAAAGACTCGTTCATCCAACGAACAGCGAGGCTTTGGAACTCATTGCCTAGGGGGGTGTTCCCCGAGGCATACAACCTTCAGAAATTTAAAAGAACACCAACCCCTACCTTCTTTCCCTAGGTTCCCCCGATGTTCTCTGAACATTACAGGATATCCCTTTTCGTGGGAACCAGAACAAAAAAAAAAAAAAAAAAAAAAAAACACAACAAATTTCGGTACCAAACCAAGCTACATACTTGACCAAGTGTACAGTTTATACCACACTGACTAACATAATTTGGTTGGAATATAATCATTAGTCAGCATACCAAGACACGGTATAAACGTGGCATCTGTCAACTACAACAATGTTTTCAATAATTTTTGAGATACCTCAACATGGTACTAAATCTTATTTTCCATCGCGAAAAATTGCAAATAAAGTTATTACTAAAAAACGTGTTCCAGTCATGTCACCAGTATAAATAGAGGCTAAGAACTGTCCGCCACTCTATGCAGACTCAAGCAAGCATTATCCTGTATTCAAGAAAGTATTCAGTAAAGCTGACAATAAATACATTTCAATGCTATCTATGGTTAGAAAAAATAAAAATTATAAGCTCATAAGGGATTTATCGAATGAAAATAAAACAATGTGGAAAATTGTTTGTACCAGACTGGGAAAACAAAGACAGGGTTATAGCTGAAATTTTACAAAATGGACAAAATACTAATCCTTCAGAATGTGCCAATAACCTCAATGAATATTTTACATCCGTAGTTACGTTACGTCTAATGTATATATGAATCCTTTATTTAGCCCAAGACTAATATATAAGTACAGTCAATAAATAAAATAAGTAGAATAAAAATATAGTTACATATAAATACATTGATAACAAACAGATAGTAAAATACTACACTATATATACATTCATATACACACACACATAAATAAAAGTTAATAATAGGTATCATCATCGAGGTTTGCACTCACTCAACAGAAGTCTCTTCAATTTAATTTTAAATACAGCAAGAGAGGGTGAATTTTTTATGTCCTCAGAAAGTTCATTGAACTTATTTAGTCCTCTGAAAAAAACTGAATTTTGCGATGTAAGGAAACTTTTATTTCTTTATTACTTGTGTAGGTAGGGGATTTTATAAGAATTCATTATTAGTTTTTAAGAATAGTATTTATTCTAAGATGTATGTATATGCAAATTAGAGTTTCCTTTTGAATAAATATTGTTTCACAGTTTTCTCTGTAGTCTAATTATTTGTATGTAATTTGATGTAATGGGACTTAATTAGAGCACAAAGAAAACAATGGTTATGATAGTATGGTGCTGTAGCATAAACACTCAAACTAAATAATATGAGTCACGTTGAAACCTTTAAAATATGGATATTTAAAAGAATGCTTCATAATTCTTGATAATCCTCAACGACAAGTGTTCCTAAGTGTTCCTAAAGTTAATGAACTGTGTTCATTGAAAAACAAAGGAAAATATTTGGCAAAACAACAAGTATAATTTACCAAGAATTCATCAAGTAGATAAAATCGATAGGCAAAGAAGAGTTGGAAAAAGAACCTAGAACTTCAAAACACACGAATGTCAAGACCTACTCTAAAAAGCACAAAATGGATAATTGTATCATGAAGTGATTGAAAACTTTTAGGTAAGAAGAGCATCAGAAGACGAGATTAATTGAATTTTACACATTCTTATTGCTTTTTATTATTTCTACAAAGTTTGCAGAAAAAGTACCATCATCATAGTTAGGATAATATCAGTCTGAATTCATTTTTGGATCTGTTCACTTGGACATGAAATATAATTATTTGGCCAAGCATTGAAAATGGTTGTTTTTTTTCATTTCACAATATTTTGCGGAAAAATTAAAGAACATAACCAGTGTCACTGTTCAGTATCAAAAAACTTTGAAATCAGTTAATTAAATTAATCAACTATTGCTATTTTTAACCGACGAAACCAAAAAGGAGGAAGTTCTCTAGTCGACGCATATATTTTTTTTTTATGTATGACCACTTTTTACTGAGACGTCCGATTCCGATCATTCTTTTTTCAGTGGATAGGGTGTACTTCGAAGTTGGTCCCATTTGAATTTAAAAGAGGAAATCCACCCCTAAGGGTAGCAAAATGAAGGATATTGATCACTCACCCTCTGAATTCTGGTCCGTTAACCGATCAGGCATAACTTTGTACTGGATTCTTCGATTTGGATGATTCTTTTTTTATTAAATAGGGTATACCTCATAGTTGATCATATTTGGATTTCGAATGGAATTATCCACCCTTACAGGTAGAAAAATAGGGGATAATTGATTTTTCACTTGTGAACATTGGCACACATATGTAGTTGACATTGACAGATCGCTGTTGTCATTAATTTTGTTCTCCTACATCCGTCACAATCATTATATTCTATGAGAGGATGGAATGATATACAAAGTAATAAAATAAACTAACCAGAACAACAAAAATAATTTATATTACAACAAATAGTAAAAGTAGATAATCATATTATTTAACTGGTAATAGTTGAAGTAAGGTGGGTAAGTAAGTATTTTGGAAGTAATAAAAAAACATTAGGATTTGATTGGTAGATTTCAGCCACAAAAAAATGAAAAATAAAAACTTTTTAACAAAAAATTAAACCGACAAAATACGGAACTGAAAAGTAAAAAATAAAATAAATCTCCTTAGTCTCAATAATTAAGCTCCTAAACTAATGTCTAATTTTGAGTCAGTGCCAAACGAACAATCAACGAAGATCATTAAATTACTTCAAAAAAATTATCAGAATGTCACCGCGCAACTCGATACCATCATTTTACGCCTTATCTAATTCATTTGCTAGTTTGTTTGGCGCCGACTCAAAATTAGTTACTTACATTAGTTTAGGAGCTTAGTTATTGAGACTAAGAAGATTTATTTTATTTTTTACTTTTCATTCCGTATTTCGTCGGTTTAATTTTTTGTTAAATTTTTTTTTTATTTTTGTGATTATCTACTATAAGGAATTCAACAAATCATAAAACTACAGAAGTGGTGAGATTCTGTTGGCAGTAATTCCAATATATTTCTTTGGATGTCTGATTTTTTGTGTTTTTGAGGGATTTTCCCTGACTTATAGTGCATGTTATCTAATATCTTGACTTTTCCATGATGGTGGACATTCTATAATAATAACTGTCCTTTCCTCTGACAGGCTAAGCTTTGGGGTTTACTCTTTCTAGTAATAAAGCCTAGTTTACACGGGTCGAGTAGCCGTTCAATTTACTTGAACAAGTACCTAACTGGAATCAAGTATTCAAGGTTGAGAGGAATTCAAGTGAAGCGTTTACATTTATTCAAGTACATAAGTTAAATTGAAACAGCAGTATAGCGAACAAAGAAAAATAATTCGAAAAAATCCTGGTACAATTTTACGAAGCAGAATATCTCAGTTGTTTATTTCTATAATGAATGCTTGACGTATCCCACAGACATGTATTTTCTTCATATAACTCGACAAATTTCAATAAAGTCTCCTCAGTCCACCTCATCTTAAAACAACGAAAAATACCTGGAAGCACAACTTATTCACTTGAACGACTGTTTACATGAAGCAAGTACGCCGCTCAAGTAACATTCCAGCATTCCGTTCCGCAGTGGGGGACGCCTCCTTAAACAAGTAAGTTGTAGGATTTCAAGTCACTTGACTTGCTTGGCTGCTTGTTCACGTTCTTGGTCAAGCGCTTGAATATCTGTTTATACGAATCAAAGTTACTGGTTTTCAGTTACTTGTTGAAGTAATTTGAACAGCTACTCGACCCATGTAAACCTTTTTTAAGGAAGATTATTACCATTATTGTAACCGGAGGATGAAAAGGCCATATCTTATTAAGAAAATAATAACAGTTAAATATAAGGATAATCTGTACACGAAATGTGTTATGAATAATATTATATTATTTAAAGTAGACAATATAATATTTAAAGTAGACTTAAAATTAAAAAAAAAAGTCATTCATACCTGGGTCAATTGGCCTTACTGGTTCAGTTCTAGGTATAGTAAAGTATCCCTTGGGATTTGGATCCCAACATTTGGCAACAACCAACTTTATGGGTCTGAAAAGGAATACCAATTAATTGCTATGATGTTCCTTCATGATCAATTTCAATCAGATTATTCTTACCCCGGTTTTTGTACAACTTCTCTTAATACTTTAACAGCCTCATCATTTGACATATCTTCAAAATTAACATCATTTACTTGTAATATCATATCACCTGGTTCTATTCTACCATCTAAAGCCACCGCACCACTAGAAATTATTCATATGAATTGTGATGAAAAGGTAAGTTTTTACAAACTTACCCCTTCATTATAGACCCTACATAAATCCCACCATCACCACCTTTATTGCTCTGCCCAACAATTGAGATCCCAAGGAAATTCACTGTGTCCATATTCAAAGTGACTGTTATTATATTCAGAGACATAGTAGAATCTGTAATGCTGGAATATGAACTTGTCCGTGACATTGCCTGAAAATAAAAAAAGATTCTGAATTTTGATTCAACAGGTTGCATTCGAAAGATGCTCTTCCTAAAAGAATTTGGTCAAGAATATGGACATTGTTTGAATTTTAATTCAATAGTTTTTGTTAAACTACAGATCAAAATTTGAATTAATAATCAACTTGAATGTTACTTCGTATCTTTTCTACGTATATAGCACTGAGTTTCACACAGAATGGTGGCAACAGTGACATTATTAGTATTAGTAGCGCTATTACAATCAAAATAGATCCATTCCATGTATGTACAATTTTGAGAAATAAGTCTTTTCAATATGTTTTTATCATTGTTATTATACAATAGCCATATCCGACTATAAAACTGTCGACTTTGATTTGACTAATAATTATGAGATAATATCACATTATCAGTATCTATCACAATGCACTAAATTGATCATAGTTCATTTCTATTATGTTCAATCTAGTCTTTGATCGAGGTATAATTTTATTTTAAAATTGGGCAATATATATATATATATATATATAAATAAATATATAAATATTTTGTATATTTGTTCGTCAGTATTTGTTGTACTTTCTTATATATTTTTTCTACTATGGCAATGGACATGAAAATTATGAACTCTCAAGCTAATTGATAGTAATTTCCCTGGCTTATTTTGTATGGTACTTGTAAATGGCAGCGGAACAATAAAAATTCAGTTTATCAAGATATAAAACCCTTTTTTACAGTGTCATAAAATTAAATGTATATGGAATATTGAATAAATTCTGTTACACTCCCAATTATTGAATTATTGACATTTTATACACAAAACCAACATATTTTCTACCTGCAATCTTTGTTTTCTTCTCCTTTGGGGCCTTTTTCGTCCAGCCACATGCAATCGACTGATGCTGGAACATTCTGATAGAGCAGTGTGTCGTCCTGTCGTTTCTGATTGGAAACTCGTAGTTTCCAAATCTGAACTTACTATAGATGCAGTCTCATATACTCTGAAAATATAAATTGAAAGATTTATTGGATTTCTAGTTTTGATATAATATTTGTTTTGAAGATGTTTGTTATGAAGATAACTCGTAGTTGGTGTTCTTGCCTAGGATGCCAACTACGAGTTATATCGTAGTTGCTTTGCTTTCGTATTTGTGCAGCTACGATTAAATTCGTAGTATATCAGTGTAAAGATGAATAAATGGCCTCAGGGAGAACAAAAAATCATGGTTGGCTTACATGAGCAGAAAATGTATCAATAAATGAACAGAAATTTATAAATTATTATTAAACAACTCCCTCGAGAAAGATGTAAATGTGATGAGTTCGACTCAATATCGGTTTTATTACTAAATAATTTAGACCAATATATCTGTGCAGGGGGCACCACAGGACTGGACCAACCCCACCCCCCTCACTCACTCGTTAGACAAAATGACCACTGAGTCAAAAACTGAGAGGGAAAGAGGACAACTTTTATGCCCTCTCGGTTAATGGTGTCTCTTTCATGGCACTAGAGAGGATGCGATTCTGAGCTTACTATAGGATCGGAAGAGAACTCTTCAGGGTAGTGAACAAACGATTAGGGCCATCCAGATGAACCACCAGCACTGTAAGGTAGCCACGGCAGTACTTGCAGCTGCTATGAGGGACCTCGAAGTGGCCCTTAGTCGGGAACCATGGATACGCCATGGTGAAACAGAAGGTCTGGGAAGGACAAGTGGAGAGCTATTGTGTAGTAGATCAACTGAGATCTCCCAGACCTGTATTCTTATCAGGTAAGATACAATGGGCCAGAGGGCTCAAGTGTCATCGGTGGCTAGGCCAGACAAGCCTACGGGGTGGTGTTTTTAGCGGGTAAATCTGAGGTGAAGGGGCACAAACTCCAGGTCTCAGGGACTCCCACACTACTGAAAGGAGTCCATAAAGGATTTACTCCACCTTCCAAAAAAAAACAAAAAAACTCTTATAAAAGGAACATACAGGCGAACAAAAATTATGATTAATTGAAAATCATCAATGGTCATTTGCAGAGAATTTCAGCGTTGCCAAGCGTTAATCATAATATTTCTTTACAATGTATGCAAGCCAAAAAAATAATTATATAGCACTCGTATACATACATATTATTCAAGAATAAGTAAATCAAGAACAGCTATCAATTACGAAGTCTTCTCTTCAATATAACACATGCTGACACAAGTAATGTTTTATTCATAGGATGAAACAGAACATTTCCTCAGAAGTTCCGCAAAATAGTGACACTGGCAACTCACCGATCGCCAGGATTGCAAGGAATTACAGGGTTGCCAAGCGTTATTCATATTTATTTACAATATGAGCAGACCGAAAAAATAATGGCATAGTACTCGGTATACATTTATATTATTCAAGAATAACTAAATCAAGAACAGCTATCAAATACGAAGTCTTCATTTCAATATAACACATGCTGACACAAGTTCTGTTTTATTCATAGGATGAAACAGAATAATATTTTCTCAGAAGTTCCGCGAAATAGCGACACTGGCAACTCAGGAAGATGCCAAATCAATGGACTTATGACGTCAAAAGAAGCGGCAATAAAGCTGTGTTTGAATGTCTCACTGAATTTGAGGGTTTTAGAGCAGCGTTTATTCGAATATTACACAATATCGTTTAGGAAAAACTATGCATATATAATAATTTATCACTATATTTCAACTTCAAGCAAATTTGCCTTTTGGGTGCATCCAACAGCTTGTAGCAGTTGCAGCCGTTTTTACGCCGGATGTTTTAGTCGGTTGGCAGAACTTCCAGCAGCTGCAAATAATTAAAGAGCTTTATTTTCCATTGCATTTATTTCAAGCAGTTCAGCTATACGTAATTTTCATTTTCTGGCGTTTATTTTGTTGTCCAACACAAATTTGACCATCTAGTAGATTTGAGAAGCGCTCTTAAGCTGAATCCAGAAAAGTGCTTTCCCCTTTGTTGGACGCACCCATTGACTTGACAGATAAGCTGGTTTGCCAGGTAGACTTTTCAACATTCTCTCACGCGTTGCTAGCGGTGAGTTGAGTTTGAATGCTGTCTACGAACGACATAACAGATTCGACTACTGTTATCTGATTGGCTGGTAAATGAAAGATCTTACTTAGCAACCAGTTAGAAAACAGTACGCAATGTCCGGCAATGTTGATGAGAAGTAATTTGAACATTCTTGTCCTTGATTTGTTTGAAAATATAAACAGGGTGTTCATAAAATGTGGCATCATCTGCGACTCAAAGATAAACTTTTCGAGTTTGAAACAATCGAATTTCTAGACATCACCTGAAGATGGCAAATGTGAATTTGCCGAAACGTCGTGAAATCGGACCTTTTGAGGACCGAGAACACAGAACGGGGACAGAAACCCGAGAAACTATCTCAACATATATATATATATATATATATATATATATATATATATATATATATATATATATATATATATATATATATATATTGGGGACCCTTTTGACCGAGTAATTTTTTTTCCAAGTCTCGCATGAAAATATGTTAGTTTTTTGTAATTGAGGAGCCCTCTTGAAATTTTTAGATGAATTGAATATTTTCAAAGGGTCGCTTAGGAATTTTTTAAATTTCGAAATTGGTCAAAATTTGAATATTTTTTTTATTTTTTCTTTCTCATGGCACAATTGTTTGAACATAAAAAAAATACATCTTGAAAATTTTAGCTCAAAGTGATCATTTTTAAAGGTTGCTCAAGAATTTTGAATCTTGGGGAGTACTATAGTTTAGACTTTTCGAGCAACCTTCAAATATTAATCATAAGGGTTTTTTTTTCTAAAATCCATTAACATAATTATGAACAAATATAAACCACGAGATACATAAAAATATCAATGAATATATTGTTAGTAGCATACTTAGTTAATATGGATAATGTAATGAAACTAGACCCGTTTTTATTAAAATATACTCGATAAATTTAATATCCGTTCATTACACTTCGGAAAACAACACAATAATGCATTCTGAGTTTAAAAGCAGCCTAGGCTGACACTCCACCTATTCACCATGTTTTCTACCAAGGCGTTGTACCTTTCATTTTACTTTTACCATAAGTTTTGGCCTTGTATCCTATGGTGAATAAAGACGATTTATTATAATTATAATAAAATACTCAATCACAGTTTACCATTAAAATGTACTGTGTACCGCACTACACTAAAAATTCATCTTGAATTCGCTAATATGAATTACTACGTCTCTCAATAAATGACTCCTCCTTCGTACACCCGATCTTATATATCCTCGTCCTTGGCATCCAGAATCTTCAAGCGGTTCGTGGAACCATCGAGATTATTCGATGGGGAAAGCTCAACGTGATGTCGACCAGTCGGTCGACATATTTCTGGAATTTCACCTGAATAAAAAACCGTCACAAAAAAAAAGGTATTTTCATTTGAAAAAAACATTCGTTATGAAGACATTTTTATATCATTTACAATTGTAATTACACAATTCAATATACATAACAAAAGCTTCTAATTTATTTTATTTCAGTTCCATATTTTAAAGTGAATTAATAATCAGAGAAGATATTCAAGCTGATCAATGAAAAAACAATTTTTTGAATTTTTCTTAATTATCCATATTAATTAAGTATGCTAGTAACAATATATTCATTGGTAGTTTTATATATTTCGTGGTCTATATTGGTTCATAATTATGGTTTTTTTTCTAGAAAAAAAACAGAGCCTTAAAATAAATATTTAAAGGTCGCTCGAAAACGTCTAATCTATAGTACTCCCCAAGATTCAAAATTCTTGAGCGACCTTTGAAAATGTATACTTTTAGCAAAAATTTTCAGGATGTAATTTTTTTGCAGCAACAATACTGCAATGCACTGAGAGCAGCGAATATTAAATTTAATGACATGCGAATACATGGATCGGAAAATAAAACGAAAGCTATGTGGAAAATGATTAATGAATTGAAAACAGGTAGGTATAAAAATAATGAATTAACTATTACACAAAATAACTATCCTTTACCAGATCAGATTGTTGCTAATCAGTTTGCAAACCAGTTCACCATCCCTATCAATAAAAATTTTGAACGTGACTATAGCTTTTTAGATTCAAATATTTCCTTATCGCACATATCATTTTATCTAGAACCCGTTACGATTGTTGAAGTTGAGTCATTAATAAGTAGACTGAAATCTTCCAAGTCCTCTGGCCATGATAATATTTCTAATAATTTATTGAAGAAATGCAGCTCGTGGATTAGTGAACCTCTGAATTACCTAATCAATCTTTGTTTTGAGGAAGGAAATTTCCCAGATAACTTCAAACTGGCAATAGTTCAGCCACTTTACAAAAAAGGAGATCCGAATGATTTTGTTAACTACAGAGCAATAAACCTGTTATGCAGTATCTCTAAATTATTTGAGATGGCAATTAAGGATCGGTTAACCAATTACTTACTCAAGTACAAACTCTTATCGTCCGACCAACATGGTTTCTGCAGTAACAAAAGTACAGAGACAGCACTATCTGAGTTCAGCGGTCGGATCATTTCAAGTATCGACAAAAAAAATTTTGCTTTGGGTATTTTCATTGATTTCTCGAAAGCTTTCGACCTAGTGGATCATCGATTAATCACTGCCAAATTAGAGAGATATGGAATAAGAGGTTTGCCTTTAACTTTAATCGAGTCATACCTCAGTAATAGAAAACAAATGATAAGAGTCAATAACATTTTCTCTGAAAAAATGGATGTAGAGCAAGGTGTGCGCAAGGTTCTGTGTTAGGTCCTCTACTTTTCAACATTTTGCTAACGATCTCATTCTCTATATTCAAAGGGTTCAGAATGTTCATGTTATCTGCTATGCAGATGACACGAATATTTTGGTTGTTGACAAGGATCTCAATAAGCTGAAAACTACTGCTGAAGCGGTATTTGCCAATATTGTAAAATGGTCCAACAATAATAACCTACAACTGAATCATCGTAAAACAATAACTGTTCTTTTTGGTAATGGCAGGACTGATGAAATCAAACTTTTTGAAGGTTCCAATGATGAAATAGTAAGTAGTAAATCAGTGAAACTATTGGGGGTTACCTATGATAGGCAACTTCACTGGAATTGTCATATTGATTGTTTGTGTAAAATTACAGAGTAGCTGTTATAGTCTGAAATTTATGAAGAACCACTGTAGTGAGTACACACTACTGTCATTGTACTATGCAAATTTTCATTCCCATATAAAGTATGGAGTTTTGATTTGGGAAATTGTGCACATGTGAATAGAGTATTGGTACTTCAGAAATATGCGATTAGAATTCTTGCTAGTATCGATACTAGAGCGAGCTGCAGAGATTATTTTAAAAATTCAAAATCCTAACTGTTTTAGCTTATATATACTGGAAGTTTGTACATACGTCTATAAAAATAAAAACAAGTTTTGAATACTGCTGAAGCATGACCATAATAACGTTTCAAAGGCCAACTACAACCTGAGAATCACGGACTAGCTGTACCAAAAAGTTTTTTTTTACTGGCTGTAAATTATACAACTCTCTTGATGAGCATATTAAAAGCTCCCTCAATTTAAATATTTTCAAAACAAGACTGAAACAGCAGCTAGTTCAGAAGGCCTGCTACACTATAGATGAGTACTTAGTATAATTTGTGTTATGTTCGCGATATATGCAATTGATTTGATTTGTATTCAATATAGCATACTTATATATACGATTGTCTCTCTTGTTGTCTCTTGTGCATTCACGTCTTCTACCTTTTCATGATATATTGTCCGAAAAGTATGTTCCTGCAAAGATGATTTTCTCAATTTTTATCATATATTTTAATCTAATGGTATGTATTTTATTTTATTTTGTTTTGATGTTTAATTTATTTTGTTTTGATGTTTATTTGTGACTTGTCATAAACATGCATCTGTCTTTGGTCCTTGTGATTGAATTTATATGTATATTTTATGATGAATAAATTGATTGATTGATTGATTGATTGATTTATATGTACAAACAATTGCCGCCATGAGAAAGTAAAAATTAAAACAAAACAAAATCGAATTTTGACCATTTTTTAAATCTAAAAAATTCGTGAGTGACCCCTTAAAAATATTCAATTCATCTAAAATTTCAAGAGGGCTCCTCATTACCAAAAAACTAATATATTATCATGCAAGACTTGGAAAAAAAAATTATTCGGTCAAAATGGGTGACCCTAATATACAAATAAATATTATTAAATTCAATATATAAAGTATTTAAAAAAATAAATATTTGTTTTTTGCATCGGTGAAATTTTTTTTTTTTTTTCTATTCAGTCATAGTTAAAATTATAACCCTTCTTCTGCCCTGAACAGACAAAAAGAAGGAAACAGAGTGGTATAAGCTGATATCAACGAACACGATGCTTTGTTTGCAATGTATTTCTTAGGCATTCTTTGTTCTTGTGAACAATAGAAGTATCTAATAAAGAAACGAAACAATCATTCAAGTCTCTACCAACCTTGGAAGATGTCCATTAATACGTGATGAGTATTTGTGATGTCTTCTACCCTGTCTTGAACTGATAATACTTTCAGTGTCTGTACAAACAGATTCTGGTGCCGGTGGAGGTAATCTCGTTTCTGATTGGTGTGTAACACTGTCTGTACATTGGGAGCCACCATCCGATTGGTTTGAACCATCTGCTGATACCAACTTGAAAAAGATAAAAACAAATTGAAAGGTCATTCTAAAGAAGTCGCGAAAACAAAATATCAGAATATGATGATGAAGTTACCAATTGAAAATATTTTTTTAGGGAAAAATATGAAGTTACATTAGGGAAATATAATTTGTTTGTCTTAACATACATTTTTGCAATATATTCTTCTCTCCTCAGATTGAAGAGTTAAAAAACCATGACAAGAATAAATAGTTCAATTTTTTTGTATAAATAGTGAATTCTAGAAGTGTCTTCCAACCCCTGGATTGTGGAACTAGAAAAAAGTTGAAAAATAGATTATGTCCTATAATTTCTATATTACTAGTAATATCTCCAAAATAGGATCAGATGTTTTACAAAATCTCTATAAAATAGTACTTTGTTCTACAGGCAAGGCAGTGATGCCATTCCTTTCATTGCATTTGTTTGTATGTTGTAGGTTTTGGATTTTTCTCAGCAGATTATTTGGAATATAATTATTAGATGATTAGTTTAACTAACTGTGAATATATAATATACCTGTAGAAAGAGAGAGAGAGAGAGAAGCTGCTTGGAAAAAAATCTGAAAATTTAATACTTGCAATATGTTCAAGTAGTAGGTATATGAATCTAATTAAAAAAGCTACTGTATAGCGAAACACGTGTCGTGGTTTTGTAAACCCAGTTTAGTGAAGTGTCATTTGTTTACTTTAATATGGATTTTCATCAAGTATCGGCCTCTTCAATTTAAAAAAAAAAAGCGTGAGTTGACAAACTTTTAGGAAAGTATATTTTTATTTTGATAAAAAAATTAACAACAGTGGACAAAAAATATTATAACTCAGTCCACTCACTATTTTGACAAATATGTGCATCTAAAGATTATTAAACAGCATATTTTGTTTTGGTCATTCATATCAAGGGTGAAATCATATCGTTTTATAAAAAGCACATCAACATTAGTCTGAATAACCTTGTAATTGTTTGATGAAAATATTAATATACTTATACATTCAAGAACACACCTCATCAACAACATTAGTGAAAGACATAAGATAAACTAAGCATTATTTGTTGAAACAAAAACAAAGGAGAACATAACACAAAATACAGAAACTGGAACATCCTGCAACAAAACGGAAACATAGTAAACACGAACATGCGAGGAGGAAGTTTGATACTTGTGCATCCAGGGCTAAAAATGATTAAGGAAAACCCTCCCAGAATGAATAACACACTCAATGAGGCTCTGCATTTTTCAGTTCCATTTCTAGAAGATAAACTACACATTTTTCTGGTATATATATATATATATATATATATATATATATATATATCCAAATGGTCCCATCAAACAAACTATTTTCAACAAGGCTGCCACATACAAATATGTTGTGATTGTAGGTGACCTAAATGTAAATCTGAATAAAGCCAGACAAATAAAGGATTATCTAAATAATGCACCCTTCGAAATGGCGATTCACCCCCAACCTTCAGAATGGCCAATGAGCCAGGGCATCGTGCCGACCTTGGAGGAGTAATGATTTTCTAGGGCTAGAAAGCATTTCTCAAATCGGAAATTTTACTTTTGTTTGGGCCGTGAGCTCGACAATATGCTCTGCGATCTGCTGGGTTCAGCGGGTGAGTTTGTTTATTTTATTCTTCGAAGACGCTCTGCGTGCATGCGATTTTCTGCGACTATAGCCAGTCCAGTGGGTATTGTACGAGTGCTTCCTGGGAAAAGCAGCTTATACTTCACAGTTATTTGGAGTTCTACCTGTGATCTCGAGCTTTGCGAAATTTTTTTTAATTTTTTTTTTTATTTCTTACCGGCGCTTCGCATCCTACACCGTCCTGAGGACTAGATACGAGGGTTGATAGCCGACGGCAGCAGATTGAGGGATTTTGGAACGTCAAGTTCAAGAGTTCTTGCCTCCAGTCTTTTGATTAATCAACCTTTTCGTTTCAGCTACTAAAACAGGTTTTTCCAGCGTCCAGCTGACTTCTACGTTATACGTGGATTTGTATACTAATTAACCCTTCTCTTACAGGATCCTGCACCCGTGTGCTTTGGTGTGTGGGGTTGTCTAAGCCTAATTTTTTTCTCCTCTGAGGCTGGGGGAGAGCCCTCGCATCATCGAATGCTCACTGACGTGATATTCCTCACAAACCGCGATTTGTGACAGATACACTGAAGCGAGACGTCAACGATTGAACCCCGAGATCACACACATGTGCGAACCTCAGTGCACGGGTCTTTCTGCGACTAAAAACGCATCAGTTACACTGCGGTGATAGGTGTAAACACGGGTTATTAATAATAAATTCTGTCAATAAAACTCGGTTTTAGTTCATGTGTGTCGAATATGTGTAAGGATCGTAGGTGCCTCTGTATGATCGAAGCCTAAGCTCAATGTCGTGTCTGCAGTTGTACGCGTTAAATAGTTCTGTCTTAGGGAAATTTTATTAAGATAGGTCACGGTACGCGCTTAATTTTTAGGGAGTAAATTCACTCTTGACTTCCCTCCATGTCCTACAATTTACGCTCGAGGACTCGCCCCAAAACACAAATTCAACAAACTCTTGTTTGTTCTCCATGTGAGAATTGTCCGGCTTTTCAGCCCATCCTAACTGCGCCAGTCCGTGGTTCATTTTCTGTTGAAAATATTTTTTCTTTTGGCTCTAGCTTGGGAAGCCCTGAAATCAATAGAGACAATTCTGTCTCAGAAGTATAGGCCCGAAGAGCTCACAGCTGTTTGTTGAATCGCAACGCGTCGAAAATTGCGCTACTGAATCTAGCGACCCTCTAGATTCGCAAGCGGTGCATTTAAATTCACTTACATCTCCTAGGTTAAACCGTATGAGAGGGAGTATGGATTGTATGAATGTGAACAAAATTCACTTTGAGAACTTTCCTGATGAAGACAATGACGACACACCGAATAATTTTTCTGTTGAACAGAATACACTGCGTGATCTGAGTCAGAGGAAAACTTCCACAATTATTTTTTTTAATAGGCCGTTGGGAGCCACAAGTAATATTTTGAATTTAGACCCGCCAGGATAACTCATACACCAATGAATAATGAGTTGTGGAAGCCTTTCAAAATTTAGAATGTAATACGTTAAGTTCAGGGGCCTCCAGCCCACTCATTTTTTTAACCAATTTTTAATAAATTCAGGAATGAATGAAATGAGAATGTTTGAGTCAAACCGCCCCCGCACTCCAGACAATAATTCAATTAGATCAGAGCTCAATAGCTCCAGAGCTAGTAACCAGCCCCCGATCGAAGGGGTCCCGCCTGCACGCGAGGCCGTTCATCAAACGGCCCGCCCAAATAGTGAAATGCCTGCTATTCGGCAGGTGGTATCGCAGGAGGAACAGGAAGAATGGATTATTCTTAAGGTTTGAGAGATTCTGCGAAATGAAATGGAAGACACCGGTAACTAATGCCGATGAGGAAATCTCACCGCCCCTTTTCCCTGAAGATAATCGACCTGTTTCGAGACAGAACTACCAGCATACGTTATCAAAATGATAAAAAATAAAAGGAAAATGCACAGAGACTACCTGAGAAATCCTAATGGTGAAGCAAAGAGGCTACTGAACAACTATAACAAAAGCATTAAAACTCTCATTAATCAATACAAAGAGCACAAATGGATAAATGAAATAAACACTAGCAAAGGCAAAGACTACTGGAAACAAATTAGAAATCAACCGACTACAAGGGCACACCGAAATCACAGCCAAAAGTTGAGTACAATATCACGTATTTCACCAATGAGGAAAAAACAGAGGTATTTGCAAACTACTATAAAGAATCCTTCAGAGAAAACTATGAACCACAATATGACCAACAAAATTATGATGAAATAAGACATTGGCATAATGAATACTTCGGAGGCACACAACATTAACATAGAAGAAATGTATTTTGAAATACTAATTAAAGGAAGGAGCACTACACCAGGAAAGGACCACATTACTAAAGATCTGCTACAAAAACTGAATGAAAAACCCACAGATACCTAATTAAAATATATGGGTATTGCTTGAAGTATCATTACTTCCCTAATGAATGGAAACAGGGAACTATCATCACCATACCTAAACCTAACACGAACAATCATAGTGCTAAAAACTACCGACCCATCACTCTCCTCTCAGTCTTGGGAAAGCAACTCGAAAATATCATGAAGTATCACTTAGAAAAATAAATCGGCCACAAAATACCTAATCACCAAATCGGCTTCAAACTTCTACCATCCACCCAGTAACAATTTTAGCATCCAACATTCAAGCTAACAAACTAATGGGAAACCATACTGCAGCCTTATTTCTGGATATGAGCAAGGCATTCGATAGAATTTGGCACAAAGGACTACCCTACAAACTAATGTCATTGGAATGCCCCCGTTATTTGATCCTGCTCCTGAAAGAATACCTAGAAAATAGAACTTTGCAAGTAAAAAACAACGACAATTTTTCGGCACCATTCCACAACGAACAAGCGGTTCCACAAGGATTGCCTTTGTCCCCACTTCTATATAATGACAACAAGATTACTTCAATAACAACCAATATCGTATGCCGACGACACCGCCTTGAATAATACTCTTCTAGATACCGTAGCAGACCTACAATGACTGCTTGACAGTACCCTGATCTGGTTCAACAAATGGAGGCTGAAAGCTAATCCAGACAAGTCACAATATATAATATTCAATCACAACATTGCGCCAAACTCACCTAAAATAAAGATAGGAGGTAATGAACTTTGAAACGCTAACACAGTGAGGTATCTGAGCGTCGACATACCACAAAATAAATTTTAAAAAACACGAGGACAACATAAAAAAAATGCATCAACAGGAGCAAACTTTCAAAAACTCAGGATTTAGTAAAAAAACATCAGCACACATATATTAAACAATATACCGTCATCCAATATACCTTACCGCGAAGAATGCTACAATTGAAAAACTTCAAACTGCAGAAACCACTTCACTAAGGACCATAACCAAATTAAGGCACCCCTCTACATAATCCACCCAATAAGTTACCATACGAGACGACAGGAATTGCTCCAATAGACCAACACAACCAAGAAATAATAAACCAGTTCTGTATAAACAGAAACCAAGAAAGAAGACCGCACAGAAAATACCCAGTCAATACTATCTGAGAACAAACAAATCAACAATTAATACTCGTAAAATTTCTCTTGTTCTCCATTTTTTTTCAGTCTTATAATAATTACATAATTATATAAGCAACCATGTAATTCAATATAACAGGCTGAAGGTCCTCGGTCGATGGCCTTTTGGGTAATCCAATAAAGTGCATTAATTATTATTATTACTTATACATTCCTACTTTTTGTACCTAATATAACAAGTGGTGTAAGATAATCAAGTTATTGTTCTGAACCTCAATTGTAGATATTATTGTAATTCTGTACAATTTCTTTTTGTACAGCACGGCTTAAGTTTACTCTTTTATTTAATGACTATAAAAATCAATTCAGCTATGAAGATATTGTTGAATTATTCTTCGTTTATTTACTCTTCACAACACAAAACAATAATGAATTATTACAACTAAATAACTCAATAAAAATTCAATATTAAAGTACCGCGTACGTCACTGCACTTATAATCTGAATCAATTAGTTTTTTCAATGAACTTCACCTCGAATTAACTGCCCGTGAGCAATGCACACCGTCTTTCATAGAGGTCATTAGCACCTAGAAAATTCTCGGCAGCTGCTTTTGATTATTGCAAAACTCGCAATCCATCTGACCATACTTTCGGAAAGCTCGCTGTGACGTCAGCCAGCCGCACGACAACATACAGTGTCGTAGTGTATTCGTTTTCTTAACAATATTTTTCCAAATATTTCATCAACTATTGAACATTTCCATTGACCAGTCATTTAAATATTTGTTTCCAATAAAAAAATTAATACATGTGATAGTGTTGATACAATTTTATAGCACCAGTGAAGTTTCCATATTTTTCACTTTGATGGTTCATTACATTGAATTTTTGAGAACAGTTGATTTTCAAAAAAAAATATAATTTTTTATCAAAAACGCGATTTTGTTCTTTGATCTTGTTCTAGTAGTCATTGTTTCACATGAAAAATTATAAGAGTCTGACAAATTTATTCCATTTGTTACTGATCCCCACTATGGTAACATAACCAAAAAAACATTCATTGGCTATTGAATTTTCTTTTCACGCATCATTTGCTTTGATATTGAAAAGCATTTCTACTCGTTTATTTTTTCTCTTCAAAAATTGAATATTTGAAGTCAATATCAATTGAGAACCATGAAATACAAGCAAAATTTATTTAACCATTAATGCTCATTTCAGGTTCTAATGCAACTCCTACTTACATTTCGAACTAACAAATGTTACTTCATCGATAATTTGCTTTTCAAATATCTGTGCATTCATATTCAGTGATTTTGGCAAACAAATCTATTTATATAGTTTAAAAATGGACAAGTAGTGGTCATCTATCTTCCATTCAAATGTAAATAACAATAACCTGAACGTTTTTTTAAGGTTGTAGACACTGGTAACTTAAATACTTTCGTTTCGGAAGTCCATCCTGTTGATGGGCTTGAGGGTTTCAACGATGTTTCGATCGCTTGTTTCTGCAATCGTCTTCAGGTGAATACTGACAAGCTAGGTGCTACTTGGTATTTTATAGGCCTGTCAGTGCAGTGGAGTGTGTAACTTCGTGTGTTGCAATGGTGCATGTGGTTTCGGCCTCTGCAGTCCACTAGGGCGAAGAATGTGCAGTTTCCACAGATTCCTGATCTCAACGCTTAGTTGACTGAAGGTGTCATTGACTTTGAGGTATGCAACCTCCTTGAATTTCCGTTTGAACCAATGCTCCTCTCTATGTAGAATGCTTGCATCGTCCCAAGAATTTGATGCGGAGTCAGTGACTCCTGATTTCAACGTATCCCCACATTGAGTCCAATTTTTGTGTTCTGTTCATTTTACAGATAATGATCTTGTTGTCTTTCCGATATAGGAATCTCCACATTCACATTGGACTTCATAAATACAGTTTTTGCTGATTTCAGTTATATTATCAGGTTTGATGTAAAGTACTGCCGAATTGGAAGTTGTACTTGTTTCTGACCCTTCTGGTCTTCTTGGTGACACCCCTGATGTATGGAAGGTAGATAACTTGATGTTGATGTGGTTCAATTTGGCATCTAATGATACATAAAAGAAACAACCATTACCCTTTCCACCAATGTTCTTACGATCTCACTCTTTGTAGAACTCGGATGATTGGAGCTGTAGTTGAGATACTGTGAGTTTTTTCAACTAAATATTTCTTTTTACTTGGAAAAATTATAGGAAAAGGACCACGCATCTACCTTTTGGAAATTATTTGACATTCTCTCAGAAGGGTCTTTTTGTTAATTATGATTAATGAGATATACATGTTGAAAAGGGAAACATTCTCAATTGAATATTGACTAGAAAGATTTTTCTGTGAATTGAAAAATCCACGATAAATGTTGTTTTCTGTTAAACATTCACAAAAAATTACTTCATTCATTGTGGATTTTTCAATTCACAGAAAAATCTTTCTAGTCAATATTCAATTGAGAATGTTTCCCTTTTCAACATGAATACCCCACAAGAGGTTATCTTGACTATGGAAGATAGTGACTAAAGTTTATCTTTCAGTCTCAGATGATTCCACATTTGATTTTATGAACATCCTGTTCATATTTTCAACAAATCAATGTATGATACCCCATGACAGGTTTTAATGTCAAAAAACACTAATTTCAAAGGGTCTCTCCAAAAGAAATGATTCTAACTTTTTCCATCTTTGCAAAGTGAGATTGCTTCTTGAAAATAGGTTTCCGATTTCTTCCGGTCTTCCTGATGATCGTGGAAGCATGGAATAGATTTTCGTCGACAATAATGTATTGAAGACCTAATGAATGCGATGCCTCTCTTGCGTCAATGATACGAATTATTTCTGGTGAGTACTCTCTTTTGGAAAACATTCTTCTTTGCCTCATTCATCTTTATGAGTTCTTAATTGAGACTGGAAATCAAATAACTATCTGAATGAAAATGCAAATTTTCAATTACAGATTTCTTCTTTTAGTTAAGAGTCTTTTCAGAATATCTATCAGATGTAGTTCAATGTCCAGCGTGGCTTTAGCCGGGAAAGTAGTTGTTTTCTGTTAGACTTTCACTAATAATAACTTCATTTATCGTGGATTTTTCAATTCACAGAAAAATCTTTCTAGTCAATATTCAATTGAGAATGTTTCCCTTTTCAACATGAATACCCCACAAGAGGTTTATCTTTCAGTCGCAGATGATTCCACATCTGATTTTATGAACATCCTGTTCATATTTTCAACAAATCGAGATATACATATTTTGTAGTGTGTGTGCATACCGAAAGTTCAAAATTCAGATGGATACATACATACTTTCAACTAAATTGAGAACTGTTCAAGGTTCACTATTTTATTCTGGTGTTGCTTTATTATTTTGTTTCTTGCGTCCAAGATCTTCTGATATTTCTTGACAATTTTTTTTCCAATAAATCCAGATTCTCTTGATATCTTTTGGTACTATATTTGATGGAAATCACAATGTTTGCTTCTATGTTGGAAAACTATCTATAGAATATTTGTTTGGATATTTAACGTTATATTTTATTTATTAAAACTATTTACATTTTCTTTACCAAAGTCAATTTTCAACATATCCAAGATGACTCTCATATTTTCAGGACTACAAAATAAATACTCAACTGTTTATGTAGCTTTTTATTTGAGGCATTTTTTTTGCCGATATAAATTATCAGACTGATTGAAGTCCTTCTTGGAAATCACTCAGCCAGAATGAAAACTAACACCAAAGAATTATTGGGTTTAATAATTTTTTTAACGATTTTTTTTTCAAATGACAAATTAAATCATCTATACAATAAACCAATGTTTTGGAAATATCTCCTAATTCTTATTTGAAATGAAATATTTACTTTTCCCTATATGAATCTCTCAACCAGTCACATACACGAGAATGAATATATTTTCCTGGTATGTATCATAACATGGACTGAATTTTCGCAAGATTCAATGTTGCAGTTAATTTATCTGCCTGATTCTCCTGTGGATTTCTATTTCGTTTGATAAATTTGCTAACTAAGGTGAGTTCAGCCCAACAACTTTGCTAACTTTTATAACTTCAAGACTCTTTAAAATATTTAACTGTTTATTACATCTTATAAGGTGACACTTTTACCTTGAACAAAATATATGATATACCAATGATCTAATATATTAAATACTGATTTTCAGAAATTACATCAATATTTTCATAACTTGATTGTTTTTAAATGTTATTATGACTCAGCATCATTTAGATCAACTCAAGAAAACACCTGTGCAGCCAACCAATGTATGGAATACGTGTTTTAATTGTAATGAAACATTATTGAAGATGTGTGCAAAAGCTGCAATTCTGACTTCTTTAAAATGAACTCAAAATTATAATTCAAAAATCCAGAAGAATATACTTAATTTATTGTCTCCAAAGAAAAGTTATTTCCATACTTTGTTTTTTATTGGGGATGTAGCAAGCAAGTATGAATAAACTTTGACTATATTTTTTACTCTCCATCAAGATAGTATATTGTAATTTTAAGGTGTCATTTTGTTGTAAGGAAGCAAACATAAACTTATTTTTTTTAAGGAAAAGTCAAACAAATTATAGTTTCAGATAATTTATGAACTATAGGCACACTTAACGGTTCCGAGAGATTGAAAGACCAACATTAACATAAATGTACCTTTTAAGGTAGTTCCGCCACAAGACAGTTGAATTAGGAAATTATTTTCGACGGAATCGAAAAATTTCAAAGGACTTTTCGATTTGAAACGTGAAAAAAAAAAATTTTTAAGGGGGGCACTTGCCCCCCCAATTTCTTCGTTATAGAAAGTCGGCGACTCAAAAAATTAATGTCCCCGATAGGCCCAGCAAAAAAAAAAAATCCGACCCGGGCCCCCCCTCACTAGAAATCATATGTCATGGGAAAAAATTATCGTTTTTCGATAAAACTTCAATGGACTTTTTTGTAGTACTCTTTTTGAACTTTTTTTTTTGGGGGGGTATCGTTAAAATCGATGGGGTCAACTAAGAGAAGTTTTTTTTTTCGCGTTCAGACCCTCAAATGGTCCCCCGTCCTTCTTTAAAAAGTCCCCTGGCACAATCCGCATTTCTCTACAACCCCCCCTTTAGGATGTGTGCTTCCCCGTGGACTATTTTGAATAACGAAGTAGTTTTGATTATATCTGTCAAACTAGATGGTCAATCACTTTGATTTTTTTTCACAATATCTGTGATATCCTGCTCTAGCTCCTCCTCGCTTTTCATAAACTTCTTAATTTTAGTACTAACGGTAGAATTAATAATGTGCGCTTCCCCGTGGACTATTTTGAATAACGAAAGTAGTTTTGATTATACCTGTCAAACTAGATGGTCAATCACTTTGATTTTTTTTCACAATATCTGTGATATCCTGCTCTAGCTTCTCCTCGTTTTTCATAAACTTCTTAATTTTAGTAATAACGGTAGAATTAATAATGTGATGTTTGCCTATGCATGGTCCATATGTTACGTGTTAATTGAGTCAACTTCAATTACATATATCTCGGGTTCGGGATGGTGAAACTTGTTAACATTTTATAGAGGTGTTGTTCTCATGTTAAACAATACGTATGCCAAATTTTAATAATTTCCTAATTTAACTGTCTCGTGGCGGTACTACCTTGATATTACTTTTTTGTTTTTTCTGAAATATGTTTAGGATGATTGTGAATATATAACTAAACCCTATATAATCAAAAATAAATTGATATTTTAACGCATATATGTTGTTCCATTGATTTTACAAAGAAAATTCTATTCGAAAATTCCAAGACAAATACTGATTTGTGAAAAGGATCGAAAAAGGAGAAGGGGAAAAATGGCAACGAGTTAAGTAGTACTTTTTTAAAAATCTATTGCCATTTTCTTTCTAGATATAGGCAAAAATGGGACTGCTAAATGTTCCTAAAAAACCAATATGTCTACCGAGAGAGATGAACAACACACCAGTTTAATGGATTCAAATCTAAAATACTGTAGTTCTGAAGTAGTAAAGTATAAATATTGGTGTTTCTTATGATGCTCGTGGGTCATAGTTATTTGAAAAGACTTAAAGTTTCTGGAGAAGATGCCAGTTGAATGCATTGACCTTCAGGAAATTATTTCTTACGCAGGAAAAATGGCCAGGACCTTTGAAGGAATGTTAAGTGGTTTTCAAAGCTGGACATATTACCTACTGTGGGCTGGATGAATGCAATTTAGGAATGAGAATCGGGGGATTCGGTGTTGTACTGAATACACTCAGAAATGAAAAGATAAAACTGTAGTGGAATTGTTTTCTATAGAATGGATTAGACAGAAATATATCGAGGCAAACCCATCAGATAACTCTAACCCTTTCTCATTAAGTATGGAAAATTGTCTATCTGAAGAACAAGTGCTGTAAAGTTTTATTGTGCTGATTCAATTGAATGGAATTTTTAGTATGGTCCATGAGGAAAACGAAAAAGAGCATGGAGAAATAAACAACTGCTGGCATTTGTATTGATCAGATTATATAATGCAATTTCTCAAAGGCATATAGGCTATTGCAATTGTAAGAAAAAACGGTTCCATCACTTATTTATGAGTTCTCATTTCTGTTTTTATGGCAGGATTATACAGTGTGTTACTGAAAAATACTCTTTTCGAAGATATAAATATATATAACAATTTTCCACTTCTCACTACAATCTAAAATTGCCAATCACAATAATGTCAAAGTGACAAATATCAAAAACAATAATACAAGATGATACAGAAAATATGAATATAGGGTCATTCAGCGACATTCTCCCCCTCGGTGTTTTCTCGCTGATCTTTTATATAGAGCATGAGCAGTTCAAACATCTGCCATATGAACAATTTTATCATCTCCTTTACACACTTCTTCCACTAATCCCAATGGCCAAGCTCCTCTAGGTAAATGTTGTCTTCAATGATGACCATTTCCCCTTCTTTAAGATTGGGTTCATCTTTTTACGTTGGATTAATGTGGGAACATACTTGCGTAGCCAGCGTCACCAGAACTTATCAGTTAGGCTTTGATATATCCGCCATCGCTACTTGAGTATCATATCTCTATCTGTGAATATACCCGGTACAGTAAGAGTGGTAGATTTTCCTATAAGAAGGTCATTTGGACATATGCTGATTTTAGCCTGAAGATCTGTCAACACGTTTTTTAATGGCCTACTATTTACGATATATTCAGCTTCACAGAATAGGGTTCGCAGCACTTCATCTGTCGGTGTCTGTCTTTCATTATTGACATTGGTGTTCTTTTGAAACATCCGTTCATGCGCTCCCAACTGTCGCCGATATGTGGTGTTAATGGAGGGATCAATTTCCACTTGATTCCTCTGTTTGTGACTTCTTCGGCAACACTATTCACATCTAAAGCTTCTAACAACTCACAAGAAGCACCACAAGATTACTTCATCATCTGACCATAATACTTGCACATCTCGTCTTGCCAGAAATCTTCGAATAGCCATTATACTGTACTGAGAGAATGTGCTATTACTACATGGATGGCTCTAATGCGAACAAAACGCCGTATTGTTTTTCAAGACTTCGGCCAATTATGATGAAAAAATGGACCAAAATAATCGATACTTGTGGCAGAAAAAGGTTTATAATAGATAAGAAGTCTTTCTTCTGGTAGTGCAGCCATCTTTGGTTTTGCTCCACGAGCTCGATTCCGTTTACAATATGCACAAAGACGAATGGTTTCTAAATGGGGTATCCAGAATCGCCTGCGTATTTCATTGATAATAGTTTGAAACCCTTGATGACTATTTTTCTGATAATAATGTAATATCATCTTTTGCATATATGCATGGTTTCCATCCAAGACTACTGGTTCTTTTTGTATCACAGAAATATCTCCAATTTTCATTATTCTGCTTGATATTCATAATATCCCATGAATATAAAAAAATAATTATGAAGCCCGCCATTTTTTTTTCACATTTTTCATTAATTATGGATATCTGCCTGAAAACACGTGCTCTGTACTGCCTTCCACCATTGATTTTCATTCCACTCAATTTCTCAATGAAATTTTGGATGATTATTAGGATTACGTTTAATTATTCAAATTTTAACAGGCCTAAAACCTCTTGTGGTGATCCTCAACAATTTAATCCATGAGTAGTGTGATTTTATCTGAGGTAGGCATTCATGGAAACATTCAGTTACCATGATGATAAGTTCTCCGTGTTCTTCATTGGTTTCTTCATAAAGTATACTTTCTGGAATTTTTTGCCAATTTGCTCGTGATTCACACAGAAACTCTGGCCCTCTAAACCATTTGTGTTCCACTGTCTGTGCCTTGTGCAATCATCAGCAACATTTTCTTTTGATGGTACCCATCTCCATTCGCTAATCTCGGTGTATTCTAATATTTCACATACTCTTGAGACAATGAATGTCTGGAGTTTCTTCTCACTTCGTAACCAATGTAGGACCGTTCGTGAGTCACACCAGAAGTATTTTGCAGCAAAATCGGGTTCTATTTACATCATTACTTCTTTCCAAAGTCTTACACCCATTAGAGCAGCTATTATCTCAAGTTTGGGAATGGTCAATGTTTTCAGTGGTGTCACTCTTGCTTTTAATGCGACTAGGATTACATGTACACAATCTTCAAATTCAATTCGTAAATATATTACTAAGGCATATGCATCTTGAATAAAATTTTCCATTTTTATTGTTACATTATATATTCATACATTTGACATTCTATACATTTTACATTTTATATATTTTTTACATTTTATACATCATACTCTATATATTTTATACATTGTGTGTTTTATATATTTCGTACATCTTACATTTTATATACCCATATTTTAGTCATCCCTTAAAATGTATTTTATCTTGTAAGTATGAAGATCATATATGATCATATATGTTTGTATTCCTCAATATTTCATATCACAATTATTGTCAACCTCGATTATATCCCATCACTACAAATTATTTTATTCGTCTATAGTATTTAGGTTAAGGTTTGGACGTCTATAAAATTTAAATTTTCTTGAGACAAATAAAAATGTATGTATGTATGTATGTATCTTCACTGGAGTCTGAAAATATATGAAGTTTGGTTTTCAGGGCTTCTTTTAGCTTTGTCGAATAACAACGGGAAATATCCAATTTCATGGATTTTTTCAACTCATCTAACCATATCAGCCATGAACTAAACATTTTGTCCGAAATGGAGTCATCCCAACCGATTCCGGATCTCCAAATATTCTGAAGGAGCATTCTCACTTTGATAGTTATAATTGACAAAAGCCCAAGAGGATCATAAATATACATCGCTAATTTAAGGACTTCTTCTCTTATTGGGAATTTTCTCACCACTCAGTCCATCGGAGGGTATGTTATGGAACTTCAAATTGAAAATATATTTCTTGCAGTGTCAAAACTTGCCTAAGACTCTATCTTCGTGAATACGTTTATCAACTTCTGAAGAGTCATAGCTCTAAGTTGCTGTGGAATTCCATGGAGAACTTCTTGGTTATTGCAAATGAAATTTCTTATTTCAAATCCTTCCCTAATGTGGTTATTGTAGATTGTAGGGGGGTCGATATGGCTCTACAGCCTCTCCATACCTCGACCTGTAACGCCTTTTGTACATTACCCTTCATCTATTCAAGGCCCGGGATTCCGAGACTCCTTGTGAAGCGTATCAGTTTCCTGTGAGCTAAGTTCCTGATGTCTGAGGGCGTTAGTGAAACCCCTTCGAGGAACTTAAGTCTTTTGCAAAACAGCGCTTGGCAGTCGCAAAGCAGGTGTTCTGCAGTTTCAACGAAGTTCGCGCAGTAACGGCACAGTTTACTGTCTGATCTATCCATTTTTTTGATAGGATAGAGATCTTTTTCCCCCCTGAAGCCTCTTTCAAGGCATTCTTGGGCACAAATTTCTATAGCATGGGTTACTGCTTGAAAAATTGTTGGGGCTTTGCCTAGGGATTTTGTTACTCCCACTCCAGCCCTTTCGTCCATTCTGGAACCATCAGTATACCATACTGATGCATTCCTTTCCAGTTGTGAATATATGGTGGTTGTTTATAACCACTTCATAATTCACTTCAAAGTCGTGCCTAGCTGGCATAATATCTGATGACTTGTACCTGGATTCTAGGGGAATATTTTCCAGAATCTTCAGATTTCCAGCCTTCAAGTTTGATGCCTGGAGTCTGAAGGCACTTTTTGCGCTTCTTTCATTACACACAAGTGCAGTGGCAGAAGATTCAGCATTACCTCTAGTGCTGCAGTGGGGCACGTGAATATTGCCCCTGTGATTCCCAGACAATCTAACCGCTGCACTTTCTGCAGCTTGATTTGTGCAGAGTGATGTTGGGTTTTTGGCCACCATACTAATAAGGCATAGGTGACCATGGATTTGATATAACCAGTATATCATTTTCGGTTTCAAACCCCATGTCTTTCCAAAAACTCTGAGTCACATCCAGGTTGCCGCTGTAGCCTTGGAACTAATATTTTTAAAGTTAGCTGGGTTCCATTAAGGGTTGGGGCTTTCAGTTCGTACTTAGGCCTCTTTGTGAATGGAACCTGCACTGCTTTGCTAGGATTTACATTTAGTCCCTCATTTGCGCACCAGCTATTTAGGGCTGTCTGCATGCGATTGGATATTATCCCGTCATGTTTGCCCCTAATAGTGATGACCAGGTCATCAGCGTAACCTTGAGTCGTAATTCCAGATTCATGTAGCTTCACTATCAGATTATTATATATTGTATTGTATTGTATACACGGTCAGTGACCACAGCAAAGGCGACCTTAGAACCCCACCTTGGGGACAACCTTTTTCTGCTGTCATTCTGAGAACAGCTACAATGATTCTGCTTTTCAGCATTGCATGTATCTATCTGTGAGGTGTTTATATTCCTTTCCTCTAGCGATCTGATGATGGAGTCATGTGAGGTGTTATCGAAAGCACCCTCTATATCTATGAATGCACATAGAGCCATTTTTTTTTAATGCTTTCCACTAAGCATTGTAGAGCATTAATCGTTGATTTGCCTGCTTGATAGGCAAATTGATTTTTGTGGAGCGGTCTGTCCAAATGCATTTCACTTCTTATATAATTTTCTCCATTGTTTTCAGGACGAGGTGAGACTGATGGGGCGATAAGACTTTGGTTCGTCTGCTGGACGTCTCCCAGTCTTTGGTATGAACACCACTGGAGCCTCCCTCCAGGCTTTCGGTAGGTGACCGAAAATGAAACTGGCCTTGAACAGCATTTTCCAAGGAGGGCTCTATTATTTCAAGGCCATTTTGTAATAAGGCGGGAAATATTCCGTCCTTTCCGGCCAATTTAAAAGGTTTGAAGCTCTTAATGGCCCATTTGATCTTTTGGGTGCTGAAGATTTTCCCCGCTAGGCTACGGCTGGTTCTGTTGGGGTTGGTGCCAACCCCTTTCAGCTGAGCACTTTGCAGTTCTTCTTCAAGAACCTTGGACCCAGGAAAGCTGAAAACACTTATGCTTTCCTTCTGGTTTTCTGCATATTCACCGTTCGGCTTTTTGATCAGACCGGTGCCGTTGGTATGTTCATTAGAAATAACTTTCTGGAGGCGTTGGGCTGGGGCTAATTCTGTTGTGGATATAAATAACGTCAGTTATTAATTTGATGGCGTTTTCTGTGGTTTCTGATCTGTGTAAATAATCGTCTACATAATGGTTCTGAATGATGGCTTCTGCAGTTTTTCGTGAGTTTCCTTGTATAATTGAGCATTATGATTCTTACAAACTGTGCCAGAAAAGGAGAAGATGTTGTTCCAAATAACATCGCAATCATTTTATAAACATTTGGGGAATTTCTGGATCGAGATTTCTCCACAAGAAACATTGTGAATATGTCTCTTCTTCTGCCATTTTCACTCTGTTGAACATTTCTCGAATATCACCAGTAAATGCTATTTTATATATACGAAAATTCAACAATATGCCATTTAGGCTCTGTCCATTGCTTTTAGCAGCGACATCGAAGACGACTCTAGTATTTCCTGGATTATTCGGATTTTTCACTGCAAAGCAAGCTCGTTCAGCTATGGAGATTTCTTCGTTGCTTACTAAAGTGGCATATCCTTTTTCGAATCATTTTTTGATTTCGTTACAATAGGCGATGGATGGCTAGTTGTTTGTGTCCCTGAGTAATGTTCTTTCTAAACATTTCAATTTCTGTATTGCCATAGTTTTAGAGTTGGGAAACTGAAATTCATCACTTTTCCAGGGCAGCTTTACATCGTATTGGGTATCCGCGATTGAAATCGTTCTTTCCTCTTCTTTTGTTTGCTTCTTTTCCATTTTCGTGTTTGTTACTCCAAAATTTTCAATTTTCATGTAGGTTTTTACCATTACATGAAGGGTTTCATTTGCTTTTCATAACAGACCAAAAAATATTTTTCAGATGCGTCTTTCTGAGGAGATAAATGAGTATTTCCATGCAGTGTCCATGCCATTCGAGTTTTTGACATAATAGGGTAATTTGGGTGAGGCTGAATGATTTGTCGAGAAACTATCAAATCAGCGTTATTTTGACCAATGAGAAGACAGGGTTTTGCTAAGCCACTCAGATCAGAAACAACTTGCTTGACAAATCGAAATCTCTCAATTATCTGCCGCCAGTTGGAACAAATCCAAATTTTCGATAGTTCTCACATTTTTGAGTTTATAGAAAAAAGTTAAGTTTTTTCTAGATATTTCAGGTTCAATTATTTGTGAGTTCTTATCGTACCGGTATATCTCTCCCATCCATTTGCAGCGTGCAGAAACGGCACCGTTGACACCAATTTTTCTTGCTATGGCTGAATCTAATAAAATCATAGTACTTCCTTCGTCTAATAGTGCAGATATACTTCCATTGGGGCCTTTGATTTGAAAGGGCAAAATTTTAATCACTGTTTTATGGTCGGTTTCAGATAGATTTGCAGTTATTTCAGATATTGTTGAAGTAATTTGATTATTTTTGTGTAGTGAGCTATGATGAAAACGATCACAATTTTTGATTTGTACTGGTTATTAGTGGTTGTCTTCCAATCTCTCTCATATAAGGGTGCCTGGTGCCAGAAAGCCTTTTTCAACTATCGGTATTCAACAATCAACATCATTTATGAAAAAAATCATTGTAGGGTAAATATATAGTTAGTCCACCCATGCTCCCTGAAAATAGCTGAAATACTTTTCTTACGTGCTTTTGCCTCCTGAACACAAATCGGGAAGAAAAACGTAGCAGTCTCATACAGTTTTGGAGTTAGAGCCCCTTTTTTATTCTAGCACGTAATTTTCAATCACCTTTTCTCGTGAAAAAAAAAACACTCAAAATGCTTCCTTCTTTCAAACTACGAACACTAAATCACTAATAATAATAAATGTATTTTATTGAATTGATCTGATCCAAAGGGCTATCGACCAAGGTTACAGTATTTCAAATTACATTGTATATGTGTTACAGTAAAATAAACTAAAAAACAAAAAATATAAGTAAATATTCTATAAAAGTTTCATTCATTTCTTGATCGTAGCGTAGCGTTTGAGGATATGTTGGTTCATGGTGAGGGTGGCATAGGAATTGTTGGGTCGGTGGCATAGGAATATAATGAATTGTGACTTTGTGGGGTTGGGTGGGAGACGCCATTTATTGAACCAGTTATTAGTGTTTATGGTTAGATTTTGGAAGTTGATCTTGGTTTGTTTAATAGTTCTGTCATGTGCTATTAGAGCAGTGTCATCGATGAACTGTAGTATATATCCAGAGTGATTGAAATATCAGAATCGGAATATCGGAATTTTGTTGTAGATGGTAATCGTGTAATTATTGTAAATTGTTAACTGAAATTGTTAATTGTTAATTGTAATTATAAATTCTATTGAATCTATGCAATGGGGTTCAATAAATAAATAAAATAAATAAATATGTATATATATATATATATATATATATATATGTATATAGTTATATATATCAGAGCAATATATGTTGTATAAAACCCTTATTACACTATGCCTTTTTCGTGCCTATTTGTCTGCCTGACTGCCCGTGGCTGAAATTTTAAACAAATACGCATGCGCGCGTGGGGATTTTGTTGATTGTTTCAGGCGTGAAAATAAATAGGACTGGTTCTATTTTTTCCGCCTGAATCGAGGGGATTTCAAGGACGTTTGTGAAAATGTCAGGTTTGCCAAAACAGGACTTGACATAACCAACAAATAGATTAAATTAATCACATAGTTTTCGTTTTGTTCAGTGTGACAGAAAATAAGAAAAAATCGTGTCCAGGTAAAGAAAAAGTTGAAACAAATAGTCCAGGTATACTAATTTACTTAATCATTTAAGGTAAATGTCAATTTTCCTTAGGTTTGCAGCTCTGAAATTAGCGCCTGAAACAATCATCAAAAAGGCATGGTGTAATAGTGCCAGTTATTTGGGGAAATTCAGCCAACAAATAGCCATGAAAATAAGCACAAAAATAGGCACGAAAAAGGCATAGTGTAATAAGGGTTTAAGACAGGAGATAATGGTGATCCATGTGGGAGGTCCTGTTCTGGGGAGAATTCTTCGGATTGAGTATCCAATATCTTCACTCTCATTTTGCGGTCCAACAGGAAGTTCTTAATCATGTTCAATAAGGGTTTGGGATAATCGAGTATGTGAAGTTTGAAGAGAAGACCTTGATGCCATACGCTGTCGAATGCCTTGTTTATATCTAGGAATACTGCAGCAGTCTTTTTTCTTGTGAGCTTGGTCAGTTCTATGTTGTTTGCCAATATGCATAGTGGGTATAAAATTGAGTGAGATTTTTTGAATCCGTACTGGTATCCAGGTATTTTGTTCCCCTCTGATTTTTCAATTCTGTTTTTTATAAGAGTTTCCAAATTTTTGCCGAAGACCAATGTGATGGGCCTGTAGCTGGATGGACATATTGACTCTGTTCGGTGAAATTGAAAGCTTCAAACTCTACGAGTCAAAATTATTTGATCACCTATGTACCAATGCTTTTTATTCTATGGATGAATTCCTAACTTCTCAATTATAAGTCTTTTTTACAAGTGTAAGTCTTGTTTGGGAATACCAACAAATGTTTTGATTCATATCAAATTTTTTTGCAGTTATTACTGTAATTTTTTGTGTATGTATGTGTGTTGAACTGACTAGTCTGATAAGTTTCATATTTACACATTTATAAAGCTTTAATGATGAATAAATTATCTATCTAGTGCTAAATCACTAATTTTCGGCAAAATTTGGACCAAAATACAGCAGGTTCTATACAACACGTACATCCTAACAACTCCTCACTTCATCAACAACACCTAACCTCAATCTGAGCCAGATGTTAGAGGTTAGGGTGTACGTGTTGAGGGAGGATTGGAAATGAGTCATTTAGTGTTCGTAGGTTATGCTGTTTGAAAGAAGGAGGCATTAGAGTAGTTTTGGCTCGAGAAAACGGTGCTTGAAAATTACGTGTTTCATAAATAATAATAAAAGTACTTTATTGGTTACCCAATAGGCTACCGACCGGAGTCCTTCAGCCTACGTGTTTCATATTGTTTTCAAATATTTATAAATGTTGCCAATTTTCATAAATTTTTTTAGATGTACAAATATGTAAAACTTACCCAACTAACAACTCTTCCATTGAAACAGGGTAAATGTGCAGAATCATCAATGATTTCTTCTTTTACAACCCTGAAATAAAGCATTAATAGAAACTACAAATTTTATCATTTTTCTGATATATTTTCTGAATTATACATTGACATTGAAACGGGGCTAGTGGCTATTGTGCCAATTGTTTTGGATCCCACTATAAAAGAAAAGCCCCCCCCCCCCCCCGTGATCTTAACTCGTACAAGTTTTCATTAATTTATGAGGGTTGGTAAAACAACTAAGAAAGTAGTTAACAACAAAATTCTTAATGAATCAGATGGGAAAACAATCCCAATAGGCATATCCTGAATTAAATTGAATGAATCTGCTACTTGCATTAATGAACAACTACAATTGTAGCGTTAGTTGCAAATGTGGCAAAGTATGGCAAGATTTGACAATTGTCTCACATTCATGTTGGTAAAAATGCAGTTTAGGGAGAATTCACAAATTACCAAAATTTTGGTTCAATTTAGTTAATTTCTCTAAAAGCTTGAAAACAAAATAAAATCTTTGCGGTCCCGTATTTTGAAGAAATTATTAAATTTTAAAATGTCCCCTTTTGTTTGAATCTATGTGCCTGTGGAAAAAGAAACAGCCAATCATAAGATATCAATTAGCGTAGGAATTGCCTATTGGTCGACTTCTGTGATGTAGCATGTACTTGTGAATGATTGTCACTATTGTGCCTCAATAATCATTCCGAAAAACCGAGAAATGTCACGCTAACGAAGCGTTAATTCGTAAGGTTGGTTGGCTTGCATTCAACTTCGATAGTAAAGTTAGCCAAATTAGGTTAGGTTGTGTTCCCTTCTTTAATGTAAGATACTGATCGGGTTCGTTTTTCTGCAGACTGGATGAAGGCACTATAGATTGGCGGGTCAACAACATGCAGCTATTGTAGCGTTTGACTTTTGAGCGTCGAGTTAAGGCAATAACATCGTAAATATAAAAATTACTATGCTTTTGGTAGGTAAACGTAAGAATCGTATCTATTTACATTCTGAAGAAAAGTGGATATTCTAGAAAACGGCAGTCTTTCATACAAAAAAGTACTAAAAACACGTGAATAAGGGTGTGTGTGGCGAAAATAGTTCTGAAAAATAAGGCCGTTTAAACTTTTGGAAGCTCGTATCTCAGAAAGTATTTGAGAAGTATAGTTTCACCATATGGCATGTCCCAAATCGTGCGAGTCTAATTACTGTATATTTACAAAAAAAAAAACAAATCTGTGGATTTTTCCTAAACTGCATTTTTCCCTTCATGTTATTTAAATAAATAAATTACTATTAACACGTTGAGAGACACAGGGAAATCCGAAATCATCCGTGCTGTGACACAGACAGATTTGTATCTTTGTCTTAACATTCAGAACTCAAAAAATAAAATATTATCCCAAGTATCTTTAGGAAAACATTGCACTAAAATAAATTAGTATATTCCAAAAAAAAATATGTGATGAAATGGAGCACTGTCAGTGACATAATCTGACAGTTGTCAAACAGCTGCTGAGGGGGCAAGCAAAGCTTTTTTCCATTAGAGTACGTGTGTCTTTCTTGTAAATTTTCTCCGAAAAACGATATCCTAAAAAAATATTGTTGTGATCCTTGGTTCATAGTGAATATTGTGAAGTGCAAAAGTCTATAGAAATGTTATAAACATGGATTTTCCAGTTTAAAAATACGTCATCTTAACAACACACCAAAATAGTTTTTTTTTTCAGTAGTAACCGATCTAATCAGGATGAGCACGTAAGATTATTCCGATTTCCTTCCAGAGGCATAATTAGGAAAATTATTGGATTTTTCAATGGAAAAAGGAATCTTACCACATATTAACAGATAATATGCTCACCAAATATCTACAAAGTTTATAAAAATCACAACAAATCACTAACAAACACAAAAAACAATTATCTCCACATACACTCAAATGCTTTGTTGCCCCCAAATCATCTGATGACCGTCATGTGGTGACGTCAGTTGACAGTGCTCTATTGCGAGGGACAAATTCTGGCAGGGTGGAGATTTAAACCGATATTTTATGCAAAAAAACGACACAACATGAACCTATTGCACACAATCTGTAACAGTAATCACGTGTCTCCTTTAATAACTATGCAAAATTGCCGTTCCTCGTTCTGTCCAATTTAATACCGTTGTGTGAGGATGCAGTGCGGCGTTGTGTTGAATTTGTCACCGACCTCTATGATGCTGTATGACTTTAGTGTCCATCAAAGTGTTAAGGTCCAATCTGATATTTTTACAAGAATCATCCGTTCAAATCTCATAGATTAGATGGGGAACAAAGCCCCCTTGCGAAAGAACTTCGAGATTAAACATTGTCCACATACTCATAACACCCTGCCTTTTGGTCTCAAAATGATAAAGAGTAGAGAAGTAAGTAATGAGTTAATATTGTGGATAACTCATTATGACAATAAACATCAGACTTCACCTCTTAGTTATGAAGCTGCAAAGTATCAAATAACAAATCAAATGAATATCCATAGTAGTAATTGAAGAATGTCAAAATTTGTTATAATAAAAATATTGTAATGGGACTTATTCACAATACATTTTTACTGAATTTTGATCTGAGGAAAAATGGTAATATGAAATCGTAAGTAGAATGAGGATAAAGGAATGTTTATCTAATGAATAATGGCTTCCACTAGATATCAATAAATCACTTTCTATGATCGTTGAGAAAATAAAACATAAGCATGCAAAATATAAATGAATAATATTGAATGACTTCAGAATTCGCAGATTTCCTGGATAAAACAATTATCAATACCCAAAATCATCATCCATTGACTTGAAGAAAAACTTGTAGTTGGGTCTGTTCAGAACATTTTTGAAATCGGATAGGGTCACTTTGTCCGGTGATATTGGTATTTTCACTAAATATGGGGTTTCTTCATCATCTATATGATAAATAACTTTAGTTTCTTCCATTGTATTCGCTAATTTTTAGAAAAATCCATTAATTTGACAGGAGCAAAACACCACTACACAACATGGCGGACATAATAATCATTCTATCTTTATCCCCACCCATTAGCCCATTAGCCAACCGGAGATTTGGAAAAGTTCAGTGACATGAGGAAAGATCGTATTTTCCTTTTTTATTTTTTATGAAAACAATTGTAGCAATCCTTTGTGATACTATTATATTGTCATAAAATTCAAAACCATTCTCTAATACGAAAAAATATTTCCAATATATTAAATATACAATTTTATCAGGGGCGTAGCGAGCGTATTGAGTTTTGAGGGGGTAGTGAGTATTGTCATAAATGCCGACTCAATAATTGGAATTTGCCGACTGTGAAGATGTATTGTGTACACATTATAGAAGTGTATGCATGTATCACATGTAACACTATTTATATGAATAACATATTTTTATTGCAGAAAGAGGGTCAAATCATGATACTGGGGACACAAACTGGTACAATTTGAAAATTAAAATTGAAAGGGATTTTGCCCAAATTTTGGTTTTTGGCCCAAAGGTTTCGGTAGCCTTGAGACAGCTCTTCCAAATTATGATATAACCATACAAAATTCTTTCACAATAAGACCAGCAAATGAAATTAAATATTTGGGAATAATGTTGGATCGTACTTTCAGATGGAAAACTCATGTGGACTACCTATAAAAAAATTAAGGTGTATTTTATATAGATATAAAAAAATTGTTGAATTCTTGAATAAAAAAGAAAAAATAATAGTTTATCAGAGATTGGTGGAATCACATTTGAGTTATGGAATCATAGGTTGGGGAGGTGTTTCAAGAGCACACTATAATGCAATACAGGTTTCACAAAATACATTTTTGAAATTACTATTGAACAAACACCGTATCCTACTGATCAACTTTTTGCCGAAGCGAAAGTATTAGATATCCGACAGATATATTATTTGCACGTCAATTTGCAAGACAATACTTAAACAGAGGTGCATTACACAGTCGTACACATGGCTATGAAACTAGAAATAACTAAAAGTATGTTACACCCATTATAAACAAATACATCGGACAGAGAAGTTATTTGTACTTAGGGACTAAATTATACAACACATAATACCAAAAAGGAAAATACAGTCAAAGATTTAAGACTGAAGTAAAAAGTTATATAATGACTAGGCCAAGAAGAGAGGTAGGTACATGAATTAATTGACAATCCTTGATTAAAAATCAACTGATTTCGTGTTTTGATTGTGATGCCATAGTTATACAATTATGATTTTTATTGATATGTGAAATCACTTCTTTATTTTTTGTTACATGTTGAATCATTATATATATCATCTACTGAATTTTTTCGATGGATATTCGTTGAATAAGTTTAGATTTAAGTGAAATCACTTTTTTATTTTTTGTAACATGTTGAATCATTATATCATCTACTGAATTTTTTCGATGGATATTCGTTAGATAAGTTTAGGTTTAAGTACTAAATTTATTTTATACATTTTGATTATTTATTTTTAATTACCTCACCACGTACAAACTGTCGCCCAGATAGTTTCTGTGGTTTATATGTGTTTATTGAAATGTTTTAAATTTTATGTCAATAAACATACATACTTCAATCGTTTAGAGTTGCAGTTATTTTTCAAGAAGGAAGAAAGTGAACTTGTAGGTGAAAATTATGAAGCAATCTATTTATTTTCCAGTAAGTTTATGTTGTAACATGATATGATTTAATGAATCGTGATATACTGATACGATTTCGAAATTCACCGATAGAAAGTACAAATTATTGTTATGTAGTTTCAATTTAATAACTTCTCAATTTTGTAATAATTTTTTATTCGTCTACATAAAAAATTCACAAGTACAAATAGAACTCGAAAATTAAGGCGATTAAGTTTGCAGTATGATATTCGACTCAAAAATTTTTGCATAGTACAACTCAAAACTATGTCAATTCTGAATTAAAACTGTACGGTATTTCAATTCAGACCACAGGCTTTCACGATATCTTTCAAAGAACATCGAAGTAACATCAAAGAATCCAAACGATCATCTGCACCAATCGTCGTTCGTAGTAAATTCATGACCAGCTTCAATTTACTGAAAGATCTTCCACAGGATGCCGAAGAAATTGGAGAAGTCAAAACAAATCTTACAATTTTCTGAGCACATGGGTATTTTCCATAATTTGTAAGCTTTTTTCGAAATATCTATAAAATTCTGAAAATCTCCACATGACTCAAAAGGTTTTACTCTATATTAAAAAATTATTAGATCTGTTGCATGTATTCATAAAATACTATACTATATAACTATATGTTGATAAATACCTAGTACCCTTTGACAAAATGAATACATTTTCTTTCCCGTTATAGCATGTTCTATTCCGTTTTTTATATTCAGGGATAGAGACACTTTGAACACCAATGTTGTGAAGTTAAACGTTAAAAAGAATTATCGTGTTGATGTGCGCGTTTACACGCGTAGAGGTAATATTTATAGTCAGGGAAATATTTATTTAAAAGTCACATACCTGAACAAAGCACTATTGAGTATCAGCAAAACGTAATTACTAACTATTTTTCGGAAATTTTTTCAACCGGTTGACATTAACATTTTTTTCCTCAAACAACGTATATAAGGCAATCCAACAACCTGTCAAATAAATTCAATATGGCGCTTGGTTGGCAAACAATAGAGTAACACGTTTGTTTACTTGTGGAAGGAATTTGGAAGCTTTTATGAACTATTTAAGTATAATTTCGTTTATTTCCTGTCGGATTTGTAGTAAATAGTGAAAACTAAGTTGATCTGTGGAAGAAACGTGTATTGTGGTTAATTGTGGAAGCCGTGCAGATCGGGACCATTTGCTTAGTTTTTTTCGCATACCTACTGTGAAAAACTCTGTGCATTACCCACATATTAATGATTTATCAAGAAAAAGAAGGGAAATGTGGTTAGTCATCAAAAACAAATTTCGAATTCTCAAAGGACCATTACTAATAAGCATGCTAAAAGTAGGAAATGAAGAAATATGTATCCTTGATAAAATAGTCACAGTTTGCAGTGCATTAATTAACATTCTTCCTCCAATAGTTCCTCAATAATTTTCAGTTTTATTGTGTTTTTGTATTTTATAGATTATATCATTTACAGATTTGCATCTTTCTGTGATTCAGATTGAATAATTATACTAATACAATATATAACATTTACAACTTCTATGATTTATTCAACAATAAATGAATTAAGGACAAAAATATTGTATTATTCCACAGTAGGTATAATGATATACTTCATAAATTCGATCTACATATTTTTTTATAAAAAAGGAAAGTTCTGATATTCAGAGGTTCTGACTGAATAAAACTCATCAACGATATCACAGAGCTTCTTTATTAAACTCAAAAAAATGACCTAATCATTTACAAAATTCACATAACCATTGTGACTTTGGAGTATCCAAAAGGCCTACACATTTAAAATGGAACCATTTAATCTGGCACTCATCGTTATCACAGCTAATCATTGGGGTTCCATCATCAACACTCTTACATTTGCACCAATAGTTTATTTTTGCAGAGCCTTCCCTTCTGGTGAAATATCTACCCAGAAGTTCAGGCATTATAACTTCAGCATGAAACTTTAAAGCAATTCGGGAATTTTGTTCCCAAAAATCAAAATCTGGGAATACCCGTTCTTTGAAGAAAATGAATGGAGACCAAATAACAAAATCACAATATTGCAAATTACAAACAAACATTTGCATTTGTACTTGGTAGTAATATGAATGATCACGATTCAATGTGATCTTACCATTTTTTTTAAATAACACAAGAATTCTTGAATTTAGTATATTCCTTGATGTCTTTGATACCATTTGTATATAAAAGGTAAGGACATTTCACTTCCAACACCCCCCCAAACAACATTCACAAAACACTATTCTATCTGGAGATGCTCCTAATTGTGGCCACCTTGAATGTATTACTAGACCCACTTCATCAAATAAAGTCTTCATGATTTTCTTCCATCGTTTTCTTATATACTTCAACGGCAACAGATTCATGCTCTAATCCCCAACCAACGTCTGGATTTTCCTTCAATAACTTCTTCAGATATGAACTTTCCATATTGAAGCAACGTAAATACTCAATAAATATTCCTATTAACACGTAAGACTCCTTCAAACAACTAAAAAATAGTCAAAATTCTCAACTAACACGACAAAAATACCTCAACAACTCACGAAACAATGTAAACATAGGAATCTATAACCTTTGTTTGCCAACCAGACGCCATCTTGACAGATGAAAAGTCACGTGGTTTGGATTGCCTTATTGGTAAACTGAGTAAACTGTATGTGAGTCGGTTTTCACTAGGCCTCAGGCCGAAAGAAACAGAGAGAGAGAGAGAGAGCAGTGAAAGGGGCTCCCAATGATTATTATCGATGGGGGCTCACTGCAGGGTCAAGAGTCGGCGTTCAGTCCAGCCAAATTTCCAAGCGTGCGCACTAATACTTATTCTGCCGTCTGCACGCGTAATTTTGAATAAAACGAATCGATAGAGTACAGCTCCTTACATAAAGACTTGCAGCACTTCGCAGCGATTTTGATTTGCCGACTAGTTACCATTTTTTGCCGACTTTATAGTCGAATTACCCGAAAATGCCAACTTGACACGACCATTTGGGGAGGGGATCACCCCGCTCCCCCTTTGCTACGCCACTGATTTATTTACAGATTTCTGTAACATGTTAGAGAATTATTTAGCCAAGCGACAAACCTATATAAATGTGGTCGGTGGTCCGTCAAACGTCAAAAATTAGGTCAATATTTTATATTTTACCTTTCATCTTCCAATACGTGTGTTCATATGTTGAGAAAATTCACTGAGATTCTCTAACGACTAGTCAAAAACTCAGCCATGTAAGGGTCAATAGACTTAAGAACTTCTGCGATTCATCTTATTCTAAAATTATTTATTAATACAATTCTTATTTTGTACCATCCGAAGTTAACCTTATTTAAAAAATGAGAATGGTTTGAAAAGTAAAATATGGCTGATAAATTAGGTTTAGGAAACGAAATAAGGGAGCTGAAAATAGGACAAAGTTTTACCAACCCAAAAACCAAGGCTTTCCATACCCTCAAATGTAAGTTGCCCAGTTGATCATTCTGAGTGTTGTATTTGATTTTGAGCATTCTGTAGATGATTTCAAACCAGCTTCTGTCGATACTAGCAAAAAGGCAACTGTAGAGCTACCAGGAGTCAATCAAGTTACTGTCACAGTACCACATCTAGGTGAATAGTCATAAGAATTTACAAAAGGTTTTCCTTCATTTTCTTTTTTTGTTTCAGATGGTGCTGACATTCCACAAACAGTATTCAAAGGGTCCCAGAAGCCTTACACTAAAGAATGTGTTCTCATCATAGATAGGGTAACTGGAGAAATCACATTGGAAAAGTTGAATTGCAATATTCAAGTAAAGAAAACTAGGAGTGAATACACTAAACCACTAGCGTCAAAGGGTTGGTATAAAGTCCCTTCAATTTAAAGACAAGTAGAATCAAAACAAATGCATGCCGTTAGTGCGTGATGGATATCAGTGTGCTCAAATAGCAGGGCCGCATTCAGGATCTTAAGAGTATAATTCTGATTAATTTTTGACATTTCTAGAAACCAATGAAAACTTTCAATTCAAATTATTCATGTTTTGGCCAATCAAAACATTATTATAGTGAGAATAATCTACCTAGAAAATTGCTGCGGGAATAATTTGAGGGATTTTGTTTTTATTTTTTGACAACCTATATTTTTAATTTGACGTCTGTCATCATACGCATGAAAAGTGAGAAATGAATCAAAACCGGTTTAGTTCATTATATCATTTTGCGAGGAAGGCTGTTTGTGATCGTAAATTCAAAAAATAATCTACAGAATACCACACAAGAGTTCGATAAAGTAGAAAATAATTTCTCCAGATTTCTTTCTCAAACTTGTTGCCATTTGGCAATAGTCCCTGGAGCCCGTCGGGCTCTCGTGTGTATTGCCTGGCAACAAGTTTTTGAGAATCTGTCGAATTATTTTCACTTTATTCTCACTCTCTTGTGGTATTACAACTGAAAATACAATTTTTCTAAATTACTCTCAATTTGAGTTTTGGTGTATTGAAATATGGGAAAAATTAAACGCCGGATCCCGCAACTTCAACAAATTATAACACTTAACCAAACGATAAATCTATAATAAACGAAAATAAATCAAGTCAACATTCAAAACCGATATGCATATGCATTATCGCAAGTCTGTACCTGTTGGAAACTCTACCGAAGGCATGTCTTCAGAGGACTAATAGCAGCACGACTTTCTTCAATCACGTCTCACGCAATTACCACGTTTCAATCATTGTTGTGTTATTTTCTTTGCCGTGAATGGTCTTTTGTATCTCATCCTTAACATTTTCAGATATGCCCTTTATATTGTAAATTCGATTTCCCAGGTTATTCCCACAATCTGCAGTGTACCGAAAGACTATAGATTGGCCTCTAATTTATCATTCGATCTGTTGTACCTGTTTTGAAAACTGGAAATTGGCCAGTTTTGATTTGTCAGGCACTGAGCCTGTCGAGAATGTTAAATTTATTAATACACTCGTTAAAGGTGTAATTTCTAATTTCACCATTTTTACAATTTTGTAGTAATAGTCTCTTCTATTTCTTGATCAGTGGGTCTCATTGACGATAATTATGATTGAATTGGAATTTATCTTTTGGTCATGATATCAGGATTACAAATCAGGACCAATATTAATGAAATAATCATTCAACTCTTCACACATTTGTTCTTGGCTATTTTTTCCATTCTTCAAGATTTATCCAATTTTATTGCTGCATCTGCATTTAGTTCATTCAATGAGTATCAAACTGATTTTGTCAAAGCATTGTTGAATTTTTGTTAATAATTGGGGGATAGGGTTGCGCTTTTTTTGTAGTTGAATTAATGTGAAAATTACTGACTATTGAAGTTGAGAAAAATGGTGGTTACCAAAAACGCAGTATTGTATCTTTTGTGAACAAATAGCAGTATACTTCGACGGCATATCATGTCTTGTCTGCGAACGTGTTGAAAAACATCAATGGTAATTTACAGTGATTTTCTGTTTGTGTGTACATGTTAGAGAAAACTTTTCTGAATGAAAGTTGTAGAACTCAGGAAGCTATATCAAATGACATATAGTTTTAAAATGAAAAATTGTTTTTTTCATCTTTCAACAGCCGCCATTTGGAAACTACCCCACCAATTTGACCCATCTTTGACCTTAGCTGAAATATTTATAAAAAGTATTTTTGTGCTGAATTTCGTTTCATTCGGTTGAAAACTGTGGCCTCCAGTTCATATATAAAATAAATTGTAAGTAAATCATGGCCACCCTAATAAGTTTGTTAAGTTTGCATATATTTATATCACAGTATTTACAAATCATTGCTACACATGAAATAGATGGAGAATTTGAATGAGATATTGGTTCTAGCTCTCTGAGTTCTAAATAGATTGTGTGATTACTCCGAGAATATTCATAGAAACAGTGGAATTATGCAATAATTTATAGAGAAAAATCATAAGTTTATTGCTTAAGTAATTCAATACTAGATATATTCTCATTGAACCAGGTTTTTTAGCCTTCTTATTTTGTTGATTCTTTACCGGAACATTTCAAGTGCTGACAGTATATCATTATAAATTTCATTTGGTGTATCATAATTTTTGTTTAGAAATTTTGAACTTTCTTGTGTTTCATCTCATTGAAACTGGTAACAGCTTTGAAATTGAACTTGTTCTTGAGTAGTTGTTATTCATTCTGATTTCAGTAATTATTAATTTATGACTGCTAAGAGCACTATAATATATATTTCACATTCCTTATTATGGAATGTAGCAATTTTGTTTTGATAATTTTAAAATTGGTCGAATGTCACGAAAAAGGTTAGTTTGTTTATTGTATTTTAAGATATCTATGTACATATCACCAAAAAAAAATCAATAGTTTTGTTTGATGTTACACATATTTTGAAGTTTGACATCCAAAATATTGAAGAAAGTCTTTACATTTTCATTTCGTGATCTGCAAGGCATAATATTTGTTAACTTAGATGGATATATTTATCTGATCATGTTATGTATAAATTACATTTATAACAAGCCAAAAAAACAAATAGGTACAACGTACTGAGTAGTGTAGATAAAAAACCAGTAACATCCATGGTAATAGTACAACAATACAAAACATATCTAAAAAATGCATATGTACAGTTTATAAAATCTTTTAAAATCTAAAAGTGCTAATCAAGTGGTAGCTTCAATCAAGTTCTAGCTTATCCCTGAGTTGTCTTAGTTTTTGTGCATAGGGTAGGGTAATTGTGGTAGTCTGTGAAAAATTTGCACGTTTATTCTTATGAATCTAAAGCAGTATGTGGTAGATAAAGATGCAAGGCTGATAGATAATAAACTTAAATTTTATATAAATATCACAACTTATATAATTGTCAGTCAATAATACAGACTCACAAGATATTGCAGAAGATAAGTAAAATAACCTTGCCTATAGTAGCAGTAGTTGCAAAATAACGTTATTGGAGCTTATTCAAATTATCTTACTCTTCATTATCACAAATGATATATGAATAAACTAACACCCTACCTTTTACTTATGTATTGCAAATTGAAGAAAGTAAATTAATGTAAAATGTAAATGATGGAAAATTGAAATGTAATTATCCTTCAATTTCGTAAATTAAATTCAGAACTACAATGTACAAACATGAACAAATATTTTCCTAGAACCAGTAAGAACTTACATTGGTCTAATAAACCAATTACTAAATGTATGGAAATTTACAAAAAAAAAAAATAAAATAAATTCAAAAAAAAACAAAGGAAAACATGGAATCTTAAAAATTAGTTCAAATAGCTATAATTACTTTATATTCAATACAAATGTTTGATTGCTCTTTCCGATAACAGAGAACAAAAACATCAGATTTCATTAAGGTGAAAAAAAAAAATTATTTAATATTTACAAGACCAGGATATCCTGCTACTTTGGATTAACCTAAAACTCAAGTAGGTGTATGTTGTAATCCAAATTTGTAAAATAGTTATTATTTTTTATGAAATGCATGGTTTGAATAAAGGAAAAAAATCATTGCGGTCATAATTCTGGAGAATTTCAACTGAATCAGCCTAGTAGGTCGAAAGATACGAGTTGGTTCGGTATTTACATATTTGAATTTCAATTCACTCAATTCGCTCAGTAAGCATTTACAAATCATATCCATTTTCTCTATTAGATCTGATGGGTGTTCCTTAACTATCACTCAAATGAACTCAAATAAAACTCAAAAAGTGATATATTGACCCATCTCTCTTTTGACACAATGGTGATAGCCTGAATTTAATGGGTATTATATTGGATGAGAAATTGAGTTGGCATCATCATATTGAAATCCTCTGGAACAAACGTACAAAAACAAATTTCCTACTCAGACAACTTAGAAGTCTTGTCAATGTTAGAACCCTGAAAACCATATATTTATCTTTATTTCACTGCTATCTAAATTATGGTATAAATTCTCAACAGAAGAAAGCACTGAGAATATTGGCCAACGTACACTATAGAGAACATTGTAAACCACTATTACAAATGGCATCATGCCTTTGCTAACATTGTAAATACACAAGCAATCAATCTCACAAGTGGTATTCATGACTATGAGACAGAGGTGCAAAGCAAATAAGGAATCCTCGATTCAGACTTGGTATATCACAGAAAAATTCATTAAACTTCAAATTATACAATATACTTCCCCCAAGAATAAAAAACCTCTGTTTCCTTAAATTCAAAAAGATAATGAATAGACATCTCCTTGAACACTGTTTCTACTCACTGGATGAATATGTACGGTCAAATCACGATGAAATTACTTTCTGAGATTATTGAATATAATTTGGAATGCAGTCTTGTCAACAATTGTTCTATTTAACTTTAAGATTGTATTACATGTATCATTCTAGATGGATTCTATGTAAAGAAATAGTAATGTTCAAATATTTTATGTGTACTCAATGTACCTGATTTTTGACCTGCTACAAATATACATGGTATATGATGTAGTTAAATAAACTATCTTTCTATCAGAGCGAGTAGAAATATGTGCTCCAAGTTTAGAAACGGTGCAAACAGATTTGATTAGTTGCCACTTGTCATAAATGTCATTACCTGAAACAGTTATGGTATTTCCTTATATTTTTCCGAAATATTCAGCAAGAACCTCTGAAATGAAATTTTTATTATTAATTTAAGTGGTGAAAACTTGTGGAATACATTTTTTACCTCAGTGAGTTTACTTTGAGTGCTTGATTCAGTTCTTCTGGTTATAACTACTGATTCTCAGGGAATGGGAGTAATCGATTACAATGAATTATAAAAAAAGTATAACCAAGAGAACTATGGAAAATAAAAAAGTAAAATTTGGTTAATTATTATTATTTTGAAATTTAACGGAAAAGTGCCAGATCTCCGGCTCAGATTTTCTGAAACCTATAGTTGACTGTTTTTTTTTGAGCTTATGTAGTGTTCGATCGAATTCTTCTTTGGAAATATTTTTAGGTAATTTAAATATTAATATTTCCATATTTAAAAAAGATATGATTCTAAAATTTAATTTGATCAAATATGTTTAGGTGCTCATTGGATCGGCAAAACTCCTTGAAGTCGAATCATATTTCGACTCCACAAGTTTACAAGTGGACTTAAATTTGAAAGAAAGAAGATAAATCTTCCAGGTTTCATCTCAGAACACCAGTGAAATATTTCATTCTATGGTGTTGAGAGTTTTGATGTTCAATGCAAGTCTGAAATATTTTGTTAGATATTTTGAAGTTGAATGTAATTTTGAAATCATGTTTTTCTGGCTCATATAAAATTGAATCACAGACGATCTGCAACAAATCGAAAACTTTTTTATTATTGACTTCTCAGAAAATTTTATTCTTCATAACAATTGGTTCCATGATGGGCTTATATCTCGGCTTAGGCTTAGTTAACGAGATAAAATTGATCCTTTCAACAATGTTTCAGAAGTTAATAAATATTGTGTAATGTGTATTATAATAAACATAACATATACTGAACAATGTTGTTTATAGTGATTTTTTTTATAAAGCAATGAATCAATATTAAATGTTTCCATTTGGCGCACTGTATAAAAGAAAATCGGAATCATTCCTTTGCATGAATTTATTTCAAAACTGTTTCAATTGTTACAGTTGCACATTGCAGTAAACTCATGTAACCATAAATATTACATCTTAATGATTGACTGTTAAATTTTGTAATAATTTTTGAAATTGATTTGAAAATATGAACAGGATGTTCATAAAATCAGATGTGGAATCGTCTGCGACTGAAAGATAAACTTTGGTCACTATCTTCCATCGTCAAGATAACCTCTTGTGGGGTATTCATGTTGAAAAGGGAAACATTCTCTTGAGAATGTTACCCTTTTCAATTTTTAAATATTTAATCAATATTTCCTTCACCACGCTTTTGAAGCTGTCTGATTCTCTCATTAAATTTGATGAACATGAACAGGGTATTATATTCAAGATGAGGACTGATAGAAATTGTATATCCTGAAAGAAACAATATCAAAAACAATTTTGCGAGTTAATACAGTGGCTAAATGGAATACATTAAGTTTTTCAATTATTTATTTTTTATTGCTTTATTTAACGTCGGCCTATTATTTTCATTCTTTATTCAAAAATGCTATAGTTTTGAAATTTATTGCAAACATTAACAGGAAAAAAAATCATCCGATTAACAAAATTCGGGGCAACAAACTAAAACTCAATAACTAATTGTGTTTTGTTCTTAATAATGTAATGAAATAAAAAACAAATCACTTTCAATATAGGTGATGTTCAAAATAATAACTCCATTCAAATTTCTATCAATAGAATATTTATTTAGCCAATAGATTACAGTGATATAGGTTATGTCAAATATATAAATATAGAATAGTATAAATATAATAGTATAAATATAATAATATAAATATAGAATACTATAAATATAAAGTATAAATATAAAATAGTGTAGATATAAAATAAAATTGAAACAGTCACACAAATGGGTTTACTAGGTTCAAAATAAATGAGTAAATTTTTATTAGATCCTTTGATCATGCAAATGATATAGAACAGGTCGATATCATTTAAAAACATATCAAAACAAATAAGACAGAGCATGGTACAAATATTCATCAGACTTAGAAATCTTAGAGTACTTCTACACTTCTTAGTTCAAGATTGCAGTTTAAGTTACATCCATAGAGTAGAATGCTTTTTTCAGGAGTAGGTGTTTTATATATTTTTTTTTATTGGTGATGTTCTCATATTGGTTGGTAATTTGTTGAACAGTTTGATTAACATATAATTTGGACTCATTTCATTTTTTGATTGTCTATGTGCTGGTACTTCAAGTGTCGCTAAGTTTCTTGTATCATATTTATTACTTATCGGACTTTTAAATGTTGTGATGTTTGCTTTTACATACATTAGTACTTGAAATATGTAGATGAAAGGTATCGTAAGGATCCTGCGCTTGATAAATATTTCTTTACAATGCCCTCAACGCCCTTTTTTGTAGAACAAAAACCCTTTCTGCCTGAGATGACATTCCCCAGGGAAGCATTCTCGGCCCCATACTCTTCATTATATTCATAAATTATATACAGAATTCAGTGTCTGATAAATCCACTAATCACGTACTAAATTATGCAGATGACACAAACTTTTTAATAACTTGCTCAGATTTTAAAGTTATTATGGAACTAGGCAGTCGAATGCTAGAAAGAACCATAATATATTTTGAGGAAAATAGGCTTGTTTTGAATAAAGATAAAACGAACTGTATATTATTCAAGGCGAATAACAGCTTTGAGATCACCAAAACAATTACATTCAGCGACACCAAAATACCTTGTGAACCTTCAGTAAATTTTCTTGGAGTTCACATAAAGGAAATCATGAACTGGATAGGACACATCGACAATTTATGCAATAAAATGCTAACAGTACCTGGAATATATACAGTGCAGTTTTTTATAGCTCCCCCCCCTTGTTAACTTTTGAACGGTTCGACGTAGAACAATGGGACAAAAACCATTTTGAAAAATATCACAGATACTACTTTTTGAAATAAAATAAATTGTGATTGCTCAATAGATGGAGCGGAGGGGCACATCAACTTAAAAATTTCAAATAGCATGGGGGTCAAGTGGCACATCGTTGAAGAGATAACTCAATTCTCTTTTCAACCATCTAGTTTTTTTACCCCTATGCTGTTTGAAATTTTCAAGTTGATGTGCTCTCTGCGCCATCTATGGAGCAATCACAATGTCTTCTATTTTAAAGAGTAGTATCGGTGATATCATTCTAAATAGTTTTGTTTCCGTTGTTCTATGTCGAACCATTCAAAAGTTAACAGGGAGGAGGGGACTATAAAAAACCGCACTCGCAATTTTGATTCCGTAGAACAACCATAGTTGAAAGAAAATTGAAATACCTTTTCAACGATGTGCAACTTGACCTCTATACCTTTCGAAATTTTCAATTAGATGTGCCCTCAGTGCCCTCTGTCAAGTAATTGTAATGTATCTCCTCTCCAAAAGTAGGACCGGTAATACCATTCAATAAATTTCATGTGTCATTGTTTCACATCAAACCGTTCAAAAGTTATCGAGGTAAGGGTACCATTCAGATCCGCACTTATACTTGACATTTCAAATACATATGGTGAAAAAACGTTTGAACATAATTCGAAAAAAATATGATGATTGAAAAGATAATTGAATTATCTGTTCAACGATGTGCCACTTGACCCCCCGTGCTATTTGAAATTTTTAAGTTGATGTGCCCCCCCACGCCATCTATTGAGCAATCACAATGTCTTTAATTTTAAAAAGTACTATCGGTGATATCATTCAAAACGGTTTTTCACCGTATGTATACAATTTTTAACTAAGCAACCAAAGTAGGCGAGATCTAACAAATGAGTTGAAGAGGGTGATTAAAGTCTTTGCACTTTGAAATATAAGCAGCAGATATACTTTTTTCTTTGTGGAAGACAAATGAAAGTTTTGTGTCAAGATAAGTCTTTACAGCCCTCAGTTCTTTATAGTAAACAGATGTTTATTGAATAATCATAGTCAAGGATGTTATGTTTGTTGGAAAAGGTAGAGTATTTACATTTGTGTATATTAAGCGATAAATTGTTTGAAGAACAGCTAATTCATAGAATTCATTTTATAATATTTGATAGTCATTCGGTAACTTCATAACACGAAAAACTGTCATATCATCGGCAAATAATAAAAGACGAAAATGTTGAAGGATCTGTGATTATACAGTTCTCGGAATCCTGTATATATTGGGAGTTCACTACTTTTATTTCAGATTTAATTTGTTTTCTCAAAGAATTGAATTGGTTTCTATTTAAACATTTGAATTTCTTCAGTTTCTGGAATAGTTTATTCTTTTTCTTGATTTTATGTATAATATTGCTTCGGGTGACATAGAACATGCAGATGCCATAGAACACAGAGTAAAAATTATCTAGAGCTACATTTACATCTGAAATATTGAGTAGGAAGTTCCAAGCCTGAGTATTATGCAGGAGAGTTTGCTTTTTTCAAGTTGTAGTTATAAGTTTCTGTGTTGTATGAAACTTTAGAGAGATATTCATAAAGGATAACAAATAAATTTACAGCATGGTGATATTTGTCCTCTATATATGGTAAGATGTAATATGATAGTTCATGTTAGAAAATATCAAGTCCAGTAAACACCCAGAATTACTCTGAATAGTATTATGATGCGTGACTTAAAAAAAATCGTAACATGACCTTGATTAATAAATGACTGCCAAACGGGTATTCTAAAGATTCAATTATTTCAAAAAGGTTATGAAAGTGTACAAGATCAGTTAGTAGCTGGTAGTATACAGATAACAAATACATAGATGTCTTACGCTTATAGACTACTTCAGCTCTGACTATGTCTGAAAAAGGTATCATATAGCTCGTTGAGATTGAGTTCAACTGCTTCACTAGGCACCTCCACCATGAGTAACACTGTTCTCCTTCAGGTTCCGATCACATCTGAACACAAAATAATTTCCTCCAAAGAGCTCACTGATGATCACACTTGATTGTAACCAGATTCCTGTGATTCCTACTAGCTGGAATTCAGATAAATATGATAATTGGATAAATTCTGATGTTTTTTTATTTGTTAAGATTACTACGAAAATGGATGTATTCTCACTGAAATACTCGGAGGGTTCTTATATCTTTATGAAAAGGTAAAACATGCAAAATGTGTATGACAATACTCATTGACAAAAACTATCAACAACCCGGCATTTCTACATATAAAAAAAATTATCATCAAAATACATAATAAGAAAAACACACTTATTTTGTAGTTGTTAACCTCCACATTATCGAATTCCTTCCCACCGTTGCTGAGGAACTCTGCAATTTAGACGTTGGCAATTTCAGCTTCTTTGATAAAACTCTTCAAACATAATGAAACTTCAGCCTTCGACTTGATGAAGAACACTCTTTTGTATTTTGAAAAGTCATCTTTGAAACAAACAAAGTACTTCGCTCCTCCTAAAGAATTTTTCCTGCATCGGTCCGCAGACATCGGCATATATCAATCCTCCTGGATTCGAGTGGCCATTCTGGCGAGCCCTAAATGGATACCTGTGCCGCTTTCCATATATGCAGCATTCACAAAATTCATCGTCAGTTGTCTGAGCAACATCGATACCATGTCGTTTCAAAACTTCATTCACATGTTTCTTGTTTTGGTGACACAATTGCACATTTTCAGTAGAGGATGAAATGTACGCTTCGGCAGCTTCTTCAGGAACACATACCCTCATGTCAACTACGTAGAGTCCTCTTCTGTTCCTTCTACCGCTTAAACAAGTAACGCTATTTTTGGTAACCACACATCCATTTTGATCTGCATTGAAATTGAAACCATTATTTATAGTTTGTCCAAACGAAAATAAAATGTGCCCTACTTCCGGAATGTACCAAACATCTTTTAGATGATTTTTGTACCATATTTTACAAACGTTCATTTACACGTTTATTGTTCCATGACCATATGCAGAAATCGTTGTACCATTGCCAACTTGAACTTCCTTGGGACTAGTAAATGGTTCATATGTCAAAAAATAGTCTCTTTCTTTGGTCATGTGGACGGAAGCACCTGAATCCGCAAGCCATACATCATTTTCACACAAACTATTCAAATCATTCTTGAATATGCATGAAAAAGCATCTCCTTCAGGTTTACTTATCCGCTTTGAAGAAACAGCATCTCTACTTTCGAATTTCTTCATGCAGTTCTTCGCAAAATGACCTACTTTAGGATACTTAAAACACTTCCTAACTATTTTTGGTTGTTTTACTTTTTTCTTGGTCACGGATTCTGCAACAAGGGCTGACGAATCATCCTGTTTCTTGGGCAGACGCATTTCAATGAGCCTCAAACATTCAGTCAATTTGTTTATTGTTCTATCTTCAACAGGAACTGACTCCCAAACACTCTTGAATTCAAAATATTCCGCGGGAAGAGTGGAAACCACACGACTCATAAGTAGTAGATCGGGTAACTTGGTACCTACTAACTTATCCATTTCATCCTTCCTCTGAAGACGTGCTATAGGAGTTGCAATATCGTCTGTGGAATATTTCTGAGTGGTGAAAAACTGTCCTATCAACTCGTTGACCTGAACTTTGTTCATATACCGACAACAACTTATCCCATGTGACCTTAGAATTTTCACATGTTGCGGTTAATTCAACGTTGATATCATTCATGCTCCCGACAAGGATGAGTTGCGCGAGAGAATCATCGCTTTTCTTGAATTTTGAGTTCGAACATTCTGATTTTCAGTTGCCCTTGGTTCTAGTGGCATTTTGCTATCTCCTGCAACCACTTTGCTAGCTCAATTTGTCTTCGCCACCTTTGCTAATTCGACGTTCCCTACAACTTCTCGATATGAGCTTTAAAATCCATTTTGCACACTCCTCGTGAACGTAGTATTTCGAAAAAATGTCAATATGCATGGCCTGGGCCCATAACCTATTAAGATTACTACGAAAATGGATGTATTATCACTGAAATACTTGGAGGGTTCTTATATCTTTATTAAAAGGTAAAATATGCAAAATGTGTATGACAAAAACTATCAACAACCCGACATTGCTGAGTATAAAAAAAATTATCATCAGAATACAGGGAATGATAAGAAAAACACAATTATTTTGTAGTTAAACTCAACAGTATTCAAGCCATGGACATTCTGATAGTAACAGTGCATTCATTACCTGATTGGTCCTCCATTTGGACAATTCTACAAGTTTTTATTATATATTTGCGGGACACCTCTCACATATTTGATGAACACCTTTACAGTAATAATCTGCACATTGTTGTAGTCTATTTCACATGAACTCATCTGAGCTTTTAGCGTTTCTATTTCGGACTGCTTGATGTCAATTTGTTTCAACAATTTAGGTATTAGTTTTATTTCATAGTCTAGACAATAATATTTCAATAATCGTTGACCTTTGAGATCAATTTCTTTCAAGTTCAGATGCAACTGCAATCAGGACGGACTTTATTTGTGCAACTATCACACTCTACTGTGGGTCCGTTTAATACTTGAGCAATTCATTGTAAAAGATCCTGAGGCCTGTCCTGGTATTCAAAAGAAAGCAGATGAATTAAAATTTTATGGTGTTAACTTTTTATCACCGAATCAGTTTTTGTTCTCTTTTTATGTAGGGAGGAAGTTTGATTTGTTGCATTCAATTGCATATCTGCTTGAAGTTTCAGAATGATTCACAATTTCAGGTGTATCAAATTCTTCTACAGAGTTTGATACCACTTTCTATTTGTTTAGTGAAAATTCAACCAGTGAAATTAGCGAAAATAGCGTATTGCTGCTCAAGCATTATATCCAATATGGAAGATTTTTTATCTAGCGTACATGTCCAAGTTCGCAAAAGTGCTTTTCAGTTTTACTCATTTTCCTTTGAATTTTTATTGAAATAGGCGAGCAACTTCGGCCTGTGTTATATCTCTGTAATATGTTTAATAGAGAAGTAATGAAAGTACAAAAGTAGTTTCTAGTAGCACATGCTACAGTCTTTATTATCTTATAGGTTATGACATACATCGAAGATCATGGAACCTTCCAAGAGGCATAGCACATTGTTTACAGATATTGTGCACAGAACAGTATACAAAGACTATAATAATACTAATCATATTACATCTCCTCCCTCAGATAAAAGCTCAAGACATATCAAAATCTGCAAAACGATCTGGTAACCTCATCGTCCTTTTCCCTCTGGTGCCTTTCACTGAGTTAAAAGCAGTTTGAGATTCTTCAGTTTCAGATTTTTTTTAAGTGGTTGCTCACCTTCTGCAAAGCTTTCAGTTGTGATTTTTTGGTTCATTGACTGAGGATCGAAGATGAAAACTATTTCTTCGAACTCTCGTCCCATTTTATTTTTCTACAATATATGATCTTGGCTCTGGTAATTTCTTTATAATTCTTGCTGGTTGCCAGTCCTTTCCTTCTCTCATAACGACGCCGTCCTTTTCCTCAAATTCTTTTATGTCTGCAGTTGTTCTGTCATAATAATATTTGTATAATTGCCTTTTCTTTTCAATTTTTCTCTTTTCCCCTTCAAGGCCAACTTCTCTTGTCTGAAGCATTTTGTCCATGATTGGAAGTTTGCTTCGTACATGTCTGTTGTTGAGTAGTTGAGCTGAGGATTTATCTGATCCTGATATAGGGGTGTTTCTGTACTCCAGCAGGGCTAAATGAATGTCATCACATTTTTTTAACATGTTCTTTGCTATCTGAACGGCTCTTTCTGCAAGGCCATTTGATCTGGGATAGTGGGGGCTGGACATATTGAAATGAAAATTCCACTGTTTGGCAAATTCTCTACACGCCAACGAATTGAATGGCCACTATCTCTTGTGGAATTCCATGGGTGCAGAAAATAACTTTCAGAGCTTTTATGACAGCCGGTGATGTTTTGGATTCTAAAGCAATAATTTCTAACCACTTACTCAAATAATCTATCACAACTAGGTATGGATGGCCAGCGAAATCTAAAATGTCAGTGGCTAAGCGTTGGAATGGCCACTCAGAGGTCTCAATAGCAGTGGCTCCTTTTGGAGAGATATCTGATAAGTTTGGTATGAACTTTCTCAAATAATTTATCATTCCTAATATCCTTTGTAATTCCTTCCTATTTTCAGGTTCTTCCAATTCTGTGATAGCTTTGACTTTATTATTGTCAGGCCTCATACCATACTTATCGAATATATTTCCTAAATACCTAACTTGTTGTACTCTATACTGAATTTTCTTAGCATTAAATTTCACATTGGCTGCCCTGGCTCATTCTAATACTGTATTCAAAAATTTTTCATGCTCCTCCAAATTTTCCGCAGCAATTAACAAATCATCAAAGGAAACAATCACCCCAGGGATGTTCCCAAAGTGATTATTATTGATTTTCTGAAAGTATTCCGGAGCACAATTAAGTCCAAATGGTAAACGATTGAATCTATAAACTCCAAAAGGACAGCCAAAAGCACACAATCTACTTGACTCATCATCAAGTTCTACCAGATAGAATCCCTCCTTAAAATCTAAAACGGTGAAATAACATTTGTTTTTCAATTTTGAGGTTATTTCCTCCAACATTGGTATTTCAAAATATTATCTTTCTAGCACATTATTGAGATCTCTAGGGTCTAAACATAGTCTAAGAGTTTTATCATTTTTTTCTACAATGACCAGGTTACTAAACTACTCAGTTAGCTCTTCAAACTTGGAAACAATCCCTCTATTACACAAGTCCTCTAATTGTTCCTTCAAACGGTTTCTAATGGAAAGTGGAACTCTTCTCGGTGGCCTAGCAACAGGAGTAGCATCTTTTTTAATTTTTAATGTACATTTATTTTTAAATTTTCCTAATCCTGAGAACATTTCATTATTTTTTGTTTTAAACTCTTCTTTATCATTAAAAAATACAACCGAGTCTACTTTGGAGAAAATATTTAGATTCAGACAAGATTCAAGTCCAAGAATTGGGGTGGAATCATTTCCTACCACGACAAAAGTCGGATTATGAAGGTTATTTTTGAATTTTTTTAACAATACCCATAGGTCTTATTTTATGTCCAACATATGTTTCTAACGTAATTTTTAACTTTCTTATTTCTAATTTTCCAGATGTGACTTGGTTTAATAATTTTTTTGAAATAATATTGACTTGATACCCTGTGTCAATCTTGAATTCAACTTCACGTCTACTTGACACTAACCTCTCTACCCACACATTTGAGTTCTTAATTTCATTTACCACTACTGTGGATACCTTGAAGTCTTCTTCATCTTCACTGGGATGACTTTGGGATTAAAGTACCTCTCTGACTAATTTATTTCTACAGAACTCCTCAAAGTGCCCATAATTCTGACAATGGTTACACTTACGCCCGTAAACTGGATAGCTTCTTGGTTGGTGTTTTGAACCACATCTTCCACATATATAACCTCCTTTGCTCGCTTTACTGTTACCCTTTTCTGGTTTCCTGCTACGCCCCAAAACTACAGCAATCTTAGCATTTTGTCCTTGTACTTCTTTCAAATGAGCTTTGGTTAGTTCATTCGCACGGCACATTTCTATTGTTTTCTCACAATTTATTACCATTCTTTTAAGATCAGTTAAGAAATTATCAAAGGGCTCGCCTTCTTCCTCCTTGCGATTGTACAACAAAAATCTTTCATATACCTCATTTTTCTTTGAAACCATATATTTTTCCAGCTCATCTACAACAACATTATATTTCTTTTTCTGCTTCTCTGTGAGTTTCAATGTATTGTAGGCCTTCTTCTCCAATTAAGTTCAACAGTACGGCTATTTTCAGCTTGTCCTCTTTATCACTTTTGCCACTAGCTAGTAGGTATGTTTCAAAACATTGTTTGAATCTACGGAAGTTTTCCGCTACATTTCCTTCGAATGACAGGGGTGAAGGTAACCTTACATCCATTTTATCTTGCTTTTAGGGTCCACAATATGATTTGAACCCACTCCGACTGCGCCATGTAAAATGTTTAATAGATAAGTAATGGAAGTACAAAAGTAGTTTCTAGTAGCACATGCTTCAGTCTTTATTATCTTATAGGTTATGACATACATCGAAGATCATTGAACCTTCCAAGAGGCATAGCACATTGTTTACAGATATTGTGCACAGAACAGTATAATACAATCTCTAACCAACCATCTTTCATGCATTTCTGTTAAATAAATCATGTTTCTGAATTGCAGTTAGCAAAAGTCAAGCAACAGGCACAACACTAACAACTACTGTCATGGCTGTCACAATCACACAGCCAAGTTGCTACGGCGTTTTCAACAATAGTAACACTGTCAACTATGAAGAATGTTGATAAGTTTTTTTGTCTTCTTTTCAGTCGGGTTTTCAGTTTTGCAATACATTTTGAAACCATAGCATTTTTGCATACAGAATAACTGTAGGGGGTTCAATTTTGGGACGAAATTTTTCCGTTGACATTTTGAAATCTAAAATTTATCTCAGATTTTTTATAATTATTTACAGTAATTGAAATACTGAATTTATTCCATTTGGTGTTTCACACTGTATATATCAAATGAAGAATCTGGTTCTAGATTTTGAAATACTTAAAAATAATTTATCCATAGCTGGCATGTTATAAAATCATAATGCTTCTATTTACGACTTATGAGGTCAATAAAACACTAGTGTCTTATGATCATAAGACACAGTCTAAGGCAATCTAAACTCACATAATAAACAAACCTGTTGTCATAGAATCCATATCATAACTTCAAACAACAGATTTTATAAATTTTCAGCAGCTGTCATAAACATCAAATAAGCCCTCAATTTAGGAAAAGTCTTCGTGTCTATGACGTACCAGCTGTGGATAAAATATTGTATTGCATTTCATGTCATATTAGCATATAAAACACTCAAGAAAGCTGCGCTTTCATGTTGTTTTTCTTTCGTGTTTTATATGGCTAATAAGACACTCATAAAATAAATAACTATTCCAAAAGTGGTGAAATGAAAACATGCTAGGAAATAACACATGTACTTGTTTCAGCTGATAAATTAAATCAAAGCAATGACAAATCTGGAAGTACCTCATCCAAAAGTCTTCAAGCGAGGTCTCAAACTCCCCCTGCAGGTGTAGGACACCGCGTGTCGAATAAAACGAAAGTGGCTAGTGGTAGTCGAAGGGCTGACCGACAAATCACTCATCTGGTACCAAAACATTCACCATTGCATGCAAGTCCAAGTTACCCTTCTCCAGGTCATCATGTCAAGAGCCCCAAAAGGGAACTGCATAGTAGTGTTAATGAGTAAGTTCATTTTATGTTTTTATATACCTAATTTAGTCGATATGTCTAGAAAAATGTTATATATCAAGCTAGAATTTCTGAGTGTGAAAAATATGTGGAATTCAATTTTAGATGGTGTGAAAATTATCCATGCATAAACCCGTAAAATTATTATTTTTTTTTTCTTTAAGGGGATTCAGTAGAAGGATCTTTCAAACTTCCCATGAATTTATATTGAAGCATTTCAACAAAATAAACATACAAAATTTTACAACAAAAAAATAATAAAAAAAACAAAATTTATCAAAAATCCATGTGCCAATCTTTCAAATTCAAAATATACTTTATTGTCATAAATATTGATCTTAAAACGTAACAACCAGATGCCAGTTTTTTATTCAAATGTGTTTTGTGCTCTTCAAATTTCTCACCAAAAGTAATCCCAGAAATTTTGCTGAATTCTTGTTTTCTATCAGTTGACTTCCTATGTGCACATTTGATATACAACCTTTGAAAGAAATAAACACTAGTCTTTCTGGAATTTAGGGAGAGTAGATAAGAATCGAACCAATTCTGGATTGTAACTATGTCAGCAGATATTATTTCCGTCAGTTTACTCACTCTTATCTTTATGGTGCCACAGCAGAGTGGTGTCATCGGCAAATAATGTGAACTTTCCGGAAATTGGTAACATGGCCAGATCATTTATATATATAGAAAGAATAAAACTGGACCAAGTGCTGAGCCTTGGGGTACTTTAACCTCATTATAATATCAAAAGGTTGGGGAAAATGTTATAAACAATTATAAAGGAATTTCCAATATTTCTTGAATTCCAGCATTATCACTGATGAGCATATTATTTTGGAAGAGCAAAATAATTTCATAAAAGTCAACCACAGCTGCATTTTCAAGGTGTTTTCTAGAAAATGATTTGTAATCCATTCTAGAAGGTCTTCAGGTAGAAGTCATCTTCACTGATCTCACCAAAGATTTTGACTCGCTTAATAGTCCAGATATATTAGATATTGGGTGATGTGAATAAAAGGTAGCAAATGTTTTTACTATTCTTTATCTATGTACTATATCAAAACAAATATGTATATCTGAAAAAAGTGTAGCAAAAACCTGTGCTTCGGTTTTATTCATAATGCCTAATAAGTGTGACTTGGGTCCGAATGTGATGAAACCAATGCTAAAATGTAGTGAGTTACAAAAATGTGGAAAAAAGCTACCCAGATATTTATAATTATATATTACAAAAGGGCTCTTTTTCAGGAAATTTACATTTAAATATTGTTCAATATAAATAAGTTAATTTAATATTCCATTAAATTTTGGACTTTTCTTCAATAAAAAATTGAAAGATGGGCTCTGTTGGATTCTGTAAACCACTTCGTTGATCCTCTTCTTCACCTCATACAGTCCTTCCCAAAACAATGTTAGTTTGGGAAGAACAATTTTTTTCCTACGTGGTTCATTCTTCATCTTCAAAAAGGCAGAAGAAATGAAAATCCGTTTCGGGACAAAAATACAGGGTTTTGTATTTGAAAAAAGGAAAATTCAAGTAGTCTCCCTTTCTTGAAGCACCCTGTATCGTTGAGAATATTCCTGAAGAAGGCAAATTTGGTTACTGAAAAAAGGTTCATACATTACAGCTTTCAAGATATCGAAATAATTATCATGGGGTTCTAGTTATTGATGTTTTTAGTCGGAAGGTTTTCCAGGTAATGACTTTGTTGCTTCCAGTGGAAATAGCATAATTATCCCTCAGTCCAGAAGTTCTTTCCTGATTCGCACGGATGGAGGTTATTCTGATTTTATTTCGTTCATCAAGTCTAAATCCATTGAAATGCTCCCATCAACTAATGTTACTGTTGAAGCCCCATCATATACCGCTAAGGTCTGCAGAGTTTCTTGAGGTCCATCAACTTCAACTGGTACCTTAATTGTTTCAAGTGTGCCAGATCAAGCCATAAAAATGTGTCGGTAGTAGCTGCATTAGTGAAGACTTTTTCTGGTTGATAGCCTCCGAGAGGGCGAGGGTGATAGAAAAATGTGCAATCATTCATTTGGCATTCCTGTATTTTTTTGCATTTGAAGTTATGATCCACCTCATTGACACAAAAAGCCTGGTTTCTTATGTATCATTTTCCAGACATCATCTGACTTCATTGTGGAAAAAACATTTTCTTCGTATGTATTTTCCGAATAAAAACAAGAAGATTTCTCTCTAGCATAATTTGTTGAGAGAACAATCTCATTTCTTTTCGAATAATATTATCTTTCGGAACTGAATTTACTTTGTCATAGTTTCTTGCCTCGGGGAACTCACGGGATATGCTGCAATGACTATTTTCCCGTTCCAGGTTGAGGAATCTCCTGAGCATAAAGTCTGTTTTTGTATTATAACATCACCTTCATAATATCAGTCAGCTGTGAGCTTTCTGAGTAGTTGGAGTTTCTGAGGTCATCCGAAGACAGCAAAGCTTGCACGGTCGCTATGATATTTGTCGATTCGATTGGAAACAGAATGAGAAGATTTCCATTGTTAGTAATGGTCATAGCTGGGAATGCTCGATCTTTATAATCATGCTTCCTATGACATACTCATGTCTCCCAAATCACATACGTGATGTATCTCAAACTCACATAACTAGACGTTGATAACATTCCTGGAACAAAGAGCTCTGCCTAACATTTTGTATGGTTCACAAAAATATTTCCTGTGGTGTAGTCGTACACTCTGGAAATGTATTCGAATAATTGGTAAAACATGTTAATCTTCGAAATAACAATCAAACAGAAATGTCAGAAATATATGTGGTCTCTTGACATGTTTTTTGGGTAACCTTCCACAGTCTGAAAATGAAAATATAATCAGGAAAATCTATACAAGTGTAGAAAGGGCAAACTAATTAGTTCACCCCGATAAGTTATTGCGTTCACCAAATTATATTTCCTATAGAAAAATGATTCAATTAGTCAATAACTTGTCGTCTTCTGAATTTGCCTATCAAAATTTAAAAAAAATAATTCAAAAGATACTTTTTTATATAGTTTTTGATTGACGTTTCGGGGACTATATCTGCCCCCATTCTCAAAATCTTCTAAATCTCCTTTAATTGTTTTAATAATTTGGATTTTTTCTTGCAGAGTCTTTTTCGCTTTTCTAACTGACGGATGTCAATTGAGATCTGCCAAAAAAGTTTGAGAGTGACGTATTGCTCATTTGATATATGGGGTATTGTTCAGATCACTTTATTAGCATTCTACCATATCTCACTTCCTCTCTGAGTAGAGGTAACCATGTATGATCCATTTCAACAGAATTTGTTGAAAAGCAGTTGTTATTGGAAAGAAGAATACAGGCCGTTTCTTTCAATTTTCTCCTCTCTTGGTGTGGTTCATCAAGATTTTTGTCCTATTCCATTCAATCGTATGATCGCCATTGGATGTGAGGATATGTTCTGCAATTTTTGAGCCGGTTATTTGTCGATTTCTGATGTTCACTTTGGCGCACTTCCAATGGTCTTGACGTTTCACCTATATAACTATCACCACACGAACAAGGTAAACACAGTTCTTGGTACTTTCTTCTGCGTTTTTTTGTTTTGTTTGTGTTAGTATAGATCTCAGTGTGTTTGTTGTTCTAAATGATGTTCTCACATCATACCTATGTCCAATTCGTTTGATCTTTTCAGATAATCCGGGGACATAAGGTATTATGTTGGTTGTGAAATGTGTAGGTGGTGGGAGTACTCCTGTTGGTTGTGTTAATTGGTTGTTTGATGGATTGTTGTTTTCAATGTCAGTGATTGTTTTTTCCACAAACTGATCTGGATATGCATTTTCCTTGAGAACAGATTTTATGAGGTTTATTTCTACCTGTAGATTCTGGTTGGAATTGCAAACTGTTTGGGCTCGATTATAGAGACATTTAACTATGCCTTTTTTCACACTGGCATGATGGTTTGAGTTGTAGTGTAGATATCAATTGGTATGTGTCTTCTTTCTGTGTACAGATGTTTCCATTCGGAATGATGATTTTTGGATCATGACATCTAAAAAGGGGAGTTGGTTGTTTTGTTCTGCTTCTAACGTGAATTTGAAATGTTCAATGTTTGTACGGATAAATACAGTTTCGATCAGTATGAAGTTGAATACTAGGGTTACGTTACCAATGAAGATTGTTTGCATATTCTCCAAGATAAACTCCTTGAATTAAGAACGCTCCAATACCTGAAAATATCATCTATTGTCCTTAGTAATCATAATGAACAATCAGTCGTTTGAATCCTAAATTTACTTTTTGAATCATAACGAGCTTTCATTGTGTCCTTTGCCAATATTAATCTCTTTCGACCTGTTTCGTGAATTTTCAAGATGTAATCCCCCAGTTTATTTGCATAGTCCTGCACTTCTAGCTCTTGGTTGATTGGTGATCTGAAAACGAAGTCACAGGGCGATCAAAGTACCCTTCCGGAGATAATGCTAGCCGGAGTAAGCTTGGTTGAATCATGGATAGATGTCCCAGTTCTATTGATGTTTTTCCTCAACCGCGGAAATATTAATTTGTTTGACAATATGTTCATGAAATCAAAAAAATATTTCTCTTCAATTGAGAATCTTCCCTTTTCAACATGGAAATATGTTCTTCCGTAGTTTGGTTGAATTTTTCAACAATGCCATCTGACTGAGGGTGAAGCGCAGTAATCCTGGTCTTGTTGATACCCATCAGTTCACAAACTTTCTTGAATAACTTTGACGTAAATTTTCTTCCTTTGGTCGGAATTTAACATTGGTACTCCAAATATTGAGATCATGTTGTCCACCATTGTTCGGAATGGCATAGGCTTCTACCCATTTGTTATAATAGTCCATGGCAACAAGGTGTTGCCACACCTTCAAACTGTTTATGATATAAGGACCATGGCGACTGCCCGTCAAAAGTTGGTGATTTCATGGAATTGTTTGATGTGGCAACACTAAGACGGTGCTCTTGGATCTTCAGGGAAGTTCCATGAAGTTGAATAAAATCTTTCTTTTTTTATCATTAATATTCGAGTTGAACATAGGAATATTAACCCTGGACTGGTATCGTGTTTTCCCGAAACATATCTGGTATTGTGGGGTATTTCAACACCCCAATATATATATATTTATAATTTCAAAAGAAAACTCAGTACTTTTTCAAAAATGTTCTAATGTTGTGAAAAGTTATGATTACAAAAACTGTGAAACACAAAAAATTTGATTTAATATTTGAATTAACAGAAAAAAAAATATTTCGTATAAGTATTACTCAAAAGCAAAATGAAAATCCATATTCTTTTGGAGGCTGTAAAAATCACTTGAAATGTCGTGTGAATGAGAGTCGCTATTGCAGGCTTGTCCTTCAGGGTTCACTCTTGACGTCTCTAGCAAAAAAAACAATTTTCACTTTATAGTAAAAAAACTGACAAGGGTGTTTTTTTTTCAAAAATATCATGGATTTCTTAAATTCTTAGCGTGATTTTTTTACCAAATACACAATACACCTATGAATTGATGATGTTGATGATTATGATGATTATGATGATAATAATAATAATAATAATAATAATAATAATAATAATAACCTCACGGGTGTGGGGAGAGGTCATTGGTTTATGTAACCAGCGCGCCCTTCCGAATGGGTCGGAGCTTCGGAAGTAAGGGCCTGACTGGATCAAAATACCTACAAAAGGAACTGTGACAAGCATACTCACGATACTAGGAAAAAAGAGAACTTTCAGGTACCTTTCAGGCACCTGGAACTATCCAAAAAATCACCGAATACTTTTGGTTTGTACTTGTACAATTTACTTCCACAGAAGTTGAAGAGTTTATCAACACATATTTTAAGCGAAAACTAAAAATGTTCTTGTTGATCTATGTCCTTATACAACACAAGAATTCAGTAGCAATTTAGCTTTAATTTAGTTATACAACATTTAACAGATTATCATATAGAGTTTTATTTGCATGTTTGTATGTTTCTATGACTTATAATATTTGTAAGTGTTAGACCTTTTTTACTGCTTTTATTGACTTTTTACTGTTTTTATTGACTTGTCCTATATCACATGTGATCTTACAGGATGAATAAACTATTGTATTGTATTGTATTGTATTGGTAGTGTTCAAAACGATAATAATAATAATAATAATAATAATAATATACGTCATAGAGTTTTCGGCTCCGGGCGAGACGAATATCGTGCGAAAAGAGGACGAGAAACGGACGAAGTATCGAGATCTACTCTTCGAGCTCCGCAGACTCTATCCAGACCATTCTGTAAAGATAGTGGTTCTGATTATAGGGGCCCTTGGTGGAATGATGCCACGCTACTCTCAAACCTGGAAATTATACGGCATGCGTAAATCGGCAGAATCTCTAGCCGGCCGCATGCAGAAGGCAGTCATTCTCGGATCGTTACGTCTGCTCAGAACACATGATTCTCGGACCCAATGATCTCTCACCTCACGGGTGTGGGGAGAGGTCATTGGTTTATGTAACCAGCGCGCCCTTCCGAATGGGTCGGAGCTTCGGAAGTAAGGGCCTGACTGGTAGTTTTTAAAACGAAATAATAATAATAATAATAATTTTAACTCAGGGGCTCACAACTTGTGAGTACGGGAATGGCAACCCCGAGGTACCCTAGCTGAATACACATCCTTCTTCAACTAGTCTTGGGTGATATTCCTCCTATGATCTATTCTACTGGTCTCCCTTGACCAACTCTTGTTATTTCAAACCCCCGGTGACTATTAGGGTATCCGAGGGTACGGGGGTTTTTCTCTCTTCACCCCTCATGAGCTTGGAATCCTAGGTGATTCCAAGTACGGATGTAGCGCTCCCGGGGTGCCCGAGCTCGGAATCTCAAGATGTAAACCCATCGTGTCGAGGAGATGAATAGTTCACCGTTACTGAACTGCTAACGATGTCCTCCGGATACCAGGCGTCCTCCGGTTGTAGATAGCCTTCTTGTGATAACCAGTGCTCTGTCACAGGTGACTTTTATTTCCTGAATACTCGTGGGACCAAAATGAAAAACTCAAATTCGAAAAATCCCCCAGTGGTTTCCACATCTACCCTCAAAGATGATGGCATGTTTCAGGAGAAGGTGGTTAGTCCCCGGTTCCTGATCGTGAAAAAAACTGATGGAGACTTCTCCAAAACTAGTCCTTTTGTTATCGAGAAAACCTTATATGGTCTGATAGGTGAAGTAAAAAGCTTAAAAAAAACTAAAGATGGTCTACTTGTGGAAACAGCATCAGCCGCACAATCAAATAGGCTACTGCAAATTCAGAAAATGGGAGAGAGTAATGTGGAAGTTACGGCTCACAAAACGATGAACTTGGCAAAAGGTGTTATTTATCACAGAGATCTACTTAATAGTTCAACCGAGGAAATAGCGGAAAACCTGAAGGATCAAGGTGTAACTGAGGTTAGGCGTATCCGTACTAAAATCAATGGAGAACTGAAAGATACTGCGAACCATATCTTAACATTCGACAGACCCTCCCTACCAGAAAAAGTTAAAGTTGCTTTTTACCGATTGAATGTTAGACTGTACATACCATCACCAATGCGTTGCTTTAGATGCCAGAAGTTTGGGCACACATCTGTGAGATGTAATAACGAACAGATATGTGTTTGTGGAAAGGCCTCACATGAAGGAATCCCATGTGAAGAGCCTTCAAGCTGTGTGAATTGTAGGAAGTCATTCTGCTCGCTACGAGCATGTCCCAATTTAAAAGGAAAGTGCTATTCAAGAAATTAAAGCAAGAGACAACATTTCATACTTTGAAGCCAAAAAAGGTAACGATTCAGACACCGTCACTGGTGTCTCATATGCCTAAATCGGTATCGACTTCACAAATTGATCTGTCTTCGCTTCTCAAAGATTTAGTCCCCTCACTTGTGATCGCTTTGAAAGACGTATTCGTAGCTAAAACCGTCAGTAAGCAACCAGCAACCCAAACATTTACCCCTCCACTACTACCTAACTCTGGATCAAAAACTGAAGTTGAAAATAACCAAATCCAAATTTTTCCTGATGCTGACTCAGAAAAATGCAGAAGAGAAAAAACTAAGGATGAATCCTCATCAGATGAGGAATACTCATGCTCTACTGTTAGCGAAAGAGAAAAAAAAAGGGGGAGAGGCTGGCAAAAAGGAAGGCCTCGAAAGGGTCAAACTTCATGATCAGCCACAATTTTTGTGTGATATTTCTGTCACATTCCTGTGATATTTTGATATTTTATGATATTTTTGTGTCTATCTATACATTTTATATACTGTACACAATTTTTATGTTTTAACTCAATAATGAATTCTATAATCCAATGGAATTGCAATGGCTGTATATTTCTAGCGGTGAACTGAAGTTACTTCTCTCTGAGATAGACCCAATCTGTGTTGCTCTCAAGAGACTCACTTCAAACTAAACCACCCTCTCTTTCGAGGGTACAACATATTTCGAAAAGATATCAATCATGTGATTCGTGCAAAGGGTGGTGTAGCTCTCCTGATCAGAAAAGATATACCCCACTCCCCTTTCGTACTGAATACTGTCTTACAGGCAGTTGCGGTTCGAATTTGCCGATCAACATAAATATATGTAGCCTATATCTACCTGATGCAAATTGGCGGAAAGAAGAATTGGAAGACCTCATATCACAACTTCCCATTCCATTTTTACTGGTAGGTGATATGAATGCACACAACCCCTCTGGGGCTCACTCAGACAGGGACATTCGTGGATCCATCCTCGAACAACTGCTAGATAGGGATAATTTGATCCTATTAAACTCTGGTGCAATGACGTATTTCAATGCAAGATCCAGAGACTTTAGTGCGATTGATCTATCACTTGCATCACCCAGAATTGCCACCCGTCTTTCTTGGAGAGTCCTCGATGATTCATATAATAGCGACCACTTTCCAATAGTAATATCGACGGATATTCCCGAAACCCAAGTCGTACCACCTCCCAAATGGCTCGTTGAAAAAGCTCAGTGGTCCGTCTTTGAAGAACATTTAGATCTACCAGGCGAGTCGGATGACATATACCAGGAGGTTGAAAATCTCACAGCTTGTATCAAACTAGCAGCGGAAAAAGCCATTCCAATGAGAACACAACTCCCCACTAGGCGCTTAGTTCCCTGGTGGAACCCAAGAAAAAGAAAAGAGCCTTCAACAGATTCAGAAGATATAACTCTCTTGAAAATCTAATTCTCTTCAAAAAAGCTAGAGCAGAAGCTCGACGAATTATTGTGCAGAGTAAACGAACATCCTGGAATATATATGTGTCATCAATATCATCACACACGCCAATTTCGGAAGTCTGGTGCAAAGTCAAAGCTATAGCTGGAAACGGCTTTTCTCAACCACTTAAATACTTACGCACGGAAACGGGAGATATTTCGGACTCTCCATCAATAATCGCTGAATGTCTGGCAAGACAATTCTGTACTACAAGCAGTAATCATAATTATGAACAGGAGTTTTTACGATTGAAAGCCCAACACGAGCTTCCCCTAGAATTCGATACACCTGAAGATCTTCATTATAATTCACCATTTACACTAGCTGAATTTGATTATGCCCTATCATGTACTAAACCGACAGCCCCAGGTCCGGACTCCTTGAACTACGAAATATTGAAACACCTCTCCTATGAATTCAAAATATCGCTTCTCACTTTATATAATAAAATTTGGAATACAAACACTTACCCACCTCAGTGGAAAGAAGCCATTACAGTTGCCATACTGAAAGAAGGAAAAGATCCCCAGCTTCCTTCTAGCTACAGACCCATCAGTCTTACTTGTTGCATGGGTAAGATCCTGGAAAAAATGATCAACAACAGACTAGTATGGCTGCTCGAATCACGAGGACTCATAGTTGACCACCAAGCAGGTTTTAGGAAACATCGATCAACAATAGACCAACTTGTTTACCTCGAACACATGATACAGGAGTCGTTCAGAAAGCGGGAACATACAGTAGCTGTTTTCTTCGATCTTGAAAAAGCTTACGACATGACCTGGCGTTATGGAATCCTGAAGAAACTCCATGACTGGGGTTTCCGGGGTAACTTGCCTTCACTTATATCTTCTTTTATGTCCGAGAGAACCTTCAGAGTGAGAGTGGGAAACACATTCTCCTCGCTCAAGTATTTGGAAAATGGAGTCCCGCAAGGTTCCACTTTGAGCGTAACACTTTTTGCTATCGCTGTGAATGATATAGCTTCAGCAGTTGATCCAACAGTGGGAATATGCTTGTATGTTGATGATCTGGCAATAATTGCCTCTGCACCTACTGTGGGAACTGCAACACGTAAATTACAACAATCTATAAATCAGATCGTTCAGAATACCCAAAGTGTAGGTTACAAATTTTCCAGGGAGAAAACAAGTTGTGTTCATTTCTGTAGGCTACGCAGGCCTCACTATGATCCTAGATTGACTCTAGGCGATACTGTCATTGAATGCAAAGAATCTATAAAATTCCTGGGGCTGATATTCGACTCAAAACTAACATGGCAAACATATAGATAGCCTGGTCGATCGATGTAAAACGACTCTCAATGTGATAAAATGCCTTTCCAACACAAACTGGGGGCCGATGCAGACACTTTACTGAATGTTTACGATCTTTAATACTGTCGAAAATAGACTACGCTCTATAATCTACTCCTCAGCCCGGAAATCTACACTGAAACTAATTGATCCCATACACCATGCGGGACTCAGATACTCGATAGGTGCTTTTCATACAACTCCTATCATGAGTATTTGTAGCGAAACAGGTTTTTTACCTCTGAGACTACACCGTCGAAAATTATTAGCAAATTATATCGTCAATATACGAGCACAACCCAATCATCGGAATTTCCAAATATTACTGAAAGACCACTGTGGATACACTAATAGACCTACTATTACGAGGCCAGCAGGAGTGAGAGCACATGAATCTCTAACACCACTAGACTCATAATTTAGACATACTTCCTCTAAATAATTATGAAATCCCCCCTTGGCTACTTTCAAAAGTCTCTATGCGTCTAGACTTAACCTCCCTTCCTAAAAATGAAACTGCTCCAGTGATCTATCGTCAGCTGTTCTTAGAGATTATAAGCGAATTTCCACAATCCTGTATACGGATGGCTCTAAAACAGCAACTGGAGTTGGCTGTGCCTTGTCTGTGGAAAATGAAATACACACTTGGTCTCTTTCCTCCTGTGCCTCTATATATACAGCAGAGCTTTACGCCATCTGGCAAGCATTACTATTCTCCAGTACGACTAGAGACAAACAGAAAATTATCATTGTTTGCGATTCCCTTAGCGTTCTCCAGTCCATTTCAAATCCTTTCTCCGAAGACCCACTTGTGCGAATGATAAGACTTTCAATTCATGATCTGCATGACAATGGGAGAAATGTAACATTCATATGGGCGCCAAGCCATATCGGAATAGTAGGCAATGAAATCGCAGATATAGCAGCGCGAAACACTGCTGAAGCCGAAGAAGTAGAAGCTCGAATCTTGAGAGCAGATGATGTGAAAATTGAATACAATTTCCAAATGAAAGCAGACTGGCAAAGAGAATGGAGTCGAATAGACAACCACTTGAAAGCAATGAAACCTGATGTCCAACCCTGGCGTCCCTCCGGGAACCTGCCAAGAGCTGACAGGGTTAAAATACACAGACTTAGGTTTGGCCACACTTTATTAACCCACGCATTCCTCCTAGAAGGACAAGATCCTCCGATATGCAATCATTGCGGTGAAGTAATCACCGTTTCACACATTATATGTACATGCCCAGGATTTGGAAACATGAGACAACTCCTTGACATATCAGAACAACTATCTGAAAATTTTAGAGACGCTACCACGATTAAAAACTTGACGAATTTCTTAAGAGCAATCAACCTCTTCACAAAAATTTAAGTAATATAAAATATGTCCTGCCGAATTGATGGTGCCAATGATCTTAGTAATCGATGCACCTTAACCTAATGAAAAAAAAAAATAATAATAATAATAACCAGCGCGCCCTTCCGAATGGGTCGGAGCTTCGGGAGTAAGGGCCTAACTGGATTTGGTCAAAACGAAAATAATAACAATAATAATAATAACCTGTTTTGGCATTCCAAACACTGCACCACTTGTTGGGAATGGTCCTAACAAACGGCTTTTTGGTAATTTACTTTTCTGTCCTTTTTTCTAGGGCATAAACTGCATCGCTCGTATCTCCTCTCTTGTCCTGCTGGTTGCTTTCCATCATCATTGCTAGGTTTCTCACCCAATATAGTACTTATAATGTTCATGTAAGAGTGATCTTCCCAACGTAATAGTAAATTTCCTCTGTGTCATATTTAGGTTTGCCATTGGGTCCTTCAAAAGCACATAACTATTTGTTCGTGAGATGTCCAGCATCGCACCAAATATTGCCATAGGCCATCGTCTGGTTCGCCTCTGACAGGAGTAAACAGCACATTTTTGGTCTAATGAATCTACACAGCCTTTAGTAGAGTTATAAAACTGTATGATCTCAGGTTTGCTTTTGTTCTCGGTCAATGATTTGTCGTGATGCATAGACGAAATCAGAACAACACTCCTGTTTTTTTTTCGGCACATACGATACCAATGTCTTATCACGTGTAAGTAGATATGCTAGGCGGGTTCTGGCGCAACCCCTATTTTGGGGTGGGTTTTGGCGAGTGAGTGAGGGGGTGGTTTTCGGGTGGGGGTAGGGATGATGGCGGTCATGGGTGGTTCGTTGTGGGAGGGGTTTGTGAAAAAGATGGCGGTGAGAGGGGTGGGGATGGTTGTATGTGGGGTAGGGGTGGGGGGATGAGTGGCCTGTGATTGGTCGGAATGGTGGCAGCCATGTTGTGTATGGGGGGTGTGATTGAGAGTGGGAGGTGGGGAGAGCTGTGATAGGTCGTGGGCGTGGTGATAGCCGCCGGCCGTTATCCAATAGCCGAGCAGCATATTGAAATGGGGGTGTCAACCAATATCCGTCAACGGCATTGGTTGGGAGGAAGTGTCACGTGATCAGTGAATGGCGGCGGCCATTTTGGAAAGTGGGAGGAGCCAGCGATGATGCGGTCATGACTCAACCGACAAGTCTTTGCAGGAATATTATCTACGTCAGCACTTCTTATCAGTTGTTTATTTAAGCGACCGGATATCGGCGGCATCCTTTGTTTACATTGAGATAAGATATCGGCGGCGGCATCCTTTGTGAAAGAGTTTGTTTACATTGTATTTGACTAAGCGGACTAAGGCACTGTCGGCGACATGGAAGCGGGATGGATCCGTTTGCATATTCAAGGTCAAATGATTTGCATCATCCAGTTCTGAGAATTTTGTCGAGTTGACAGTTTTCGAATTGCGCAGTAGGAAATTGATGTGGGTGACCGATCCCCACCGTCAGCTTCATTCTTCATCTGTCCTCTGAACTGTGAACATCGTTCTATTCAGTGCTCTCTTTCTTGCTCTCTGAGTTTGTGTGTTCGTGCATCTACCAAACATCTAAAAACGTAAGTTTTTATTTTATTGTTTTCCTTTTTTCAAAACCTTTTTTTTTATGCCAAAGGGGGACTTTGAGTTTTTTTTACTTCATATATCGAGGGTGGGGTTTTTTCTATTTGTTTGCGGGGAGGGACTGCTTTTTCTTTAAACATTTTAAAGGGATTGTTTATTCATTATAGATGAATCTTGCAGAAATAAACGCTGTTGCGAGCAGTAGCTACAGGGAAACCGTAGCTCTATCAACATTGCCGCTAAACAAGCCCATGCTAATCGAGAAATTGAGAGCAGTCAAAACGAAGTACGGGGACACAATAGTAGCCGATTTGGAAGCCAAATCAGTCTTCCTACCAAGGAAGGTATTCAAGGTGTTACAACCGAAAATTGACGAGTTCAAACCTCGAGAATATTCAATCATCATAAAACCATCCACAACGAAGATACCAGTCTTTGAATTCATCAAAAACTAGACCATCATCAGCATCAACAAAAACTAAGGCCCCCCATCCACCACGACGACGACAACTGGGACGGCTGTATTCCATTAAATCAAGGTGAGAGAGAGAGAAACTATATCTGTATTTTGTGAAAAGCATTCATTCTTCTCGTTTTTTTTTAAAAAACCATGAATTCTGAACAAATTGCCACTCTCAGCGATGAGATGATTATTAAATACAGGGAGGCTCAAAAACTTCTCAAACAAAAATCCAGTCCAATGGAACGGGAAACATGGCTAAAACATTTAACGGATAGTAGTCGGCTTTGTACAAAGGGTATCAAAATTTCTGCCAACAGTTCCATCGGAATATTGAGGAAATTGGAAACAAATTTGGGGCATTTAAAACATGTCGTAATTTCATTAAACATTTAGGGGTGGAGGGTCAGGGGTTGGCTGTCAGAAAAAATCTAAAAGCAGAGTCATTTGGGAAGATTTAAGTCGACGTTCCGGGGACGAGTTCGTACAGGGGTAATCATAAATTTGACACATAAAGATACCATTCAATTTTTCAAAGACGCCTTCAGCCTTTCAAACGTAGAATCAATAAATGTTGCAAAATTCCCCATGCTGAAGGTTAATACTTGTTTTTGCGGGGAATTCGTCAAAATGGGCTTAGATGAGGAGAAACTCGATTTAAAATATTTCAATACTAAAAACGAAGCGATTGATAGGGGAACAGATTTACAGGGGTGGTTCCAGGAATTTGTTGTAGATAAATTGGGTAATAAATTGGAGGAATTTTGTGGGAAAGAAAGCGGGTGGGCATTACAAAAAATCGTAAATTTGGAAGTTAATATCAATCAATCAGGTTTGGGCAAAGGGGGCACATCTTTCATCGAACTTCCACAAGCCATTGCTACAAAAAAGGCTTGTATTAACGTGCGAAATACCGACGACAACAATTGTTTCGGATGGGCAGTCGTGTCCGCTCTGTATCCTGTAGAAAAAGATGCACAGCGTACATCAAAATACCCTCATTGGTCAACCGTTCTGAATATGGAGGGGTTGGAATTTCCCATAACTCTCGGCCAAATTTCAAAATTCGAAAAACTTAACAGCATTTCGGTGAACGTATATATTTTGGAATTGGTTAAATCATCAGCGAAAAACGATGACGATGACGCACATACATTTTTCACAACTGTACCGACAAGACTCACAAAAGAAAAATTAGCTCGACATGTCAACCTACTCATGATTCAAAATAAATATTCAGTTAAATTAAATGATTACGAGGCACCGCCGGAAATTGACGAAGACGACGAACAGACAGACCTTGAATTCCACTATTGCTGGATTAAAGATCTTTCCCGATTGGTTAGCTCACAAATCAGTAAACATAAGGCAAAATATTACATTTGCGATAGATGTTTGAATTATTTTGGTAGTCAGGAGAAATTAGACAATCATACTGTTGATTGTGAAAAAGCTAATCACTACAAAATTTCCTTCCCAAAATATGACCGTTCGAGTTCAAGGACTTTGTTCATAAAGAAATGGTTCCATTTGTGATATATGCTGATTTTGAATCGATTTTGGAACCGTTCACTGATGATGAAACCAAGTCCAAAACGGCGAAATACCAAAAACATATTCCCTATAGCGCAGGCTTATATTTTAAATGTAATTATGATGACACTCTGTCATATTACGATAACCATCGAGGATTGGATTCGATGGAATGGTTCGCGGAACAATTGAAAGCCATAGCCCAATTCGTTGAGGGAAAAATTTTAAAAATCGTCCCCATGTCTGTCAATCCCATAAGAACGGCAGCGGATTCAACTTGTCATATTTGCGAGAAACCTTTCCAAAAGATCAAATGATTGTAGCCGACCATAATCATTTCACAGGTGCATTTAGAGGATGGGCACATCAAAACCCATGCAATCTAAACTATAAAAATCCTTTGTGCTCCCCATTGTTTTCCATAATCTTAGCGGCTACGACAGTCATTTCATTATTCGAGATATTGCGAAAAGAGGCAGGGTGAGTCTTCTTCCAATAAACAAAGAGAAATATATATCCTTCACACAATACGACGAACAGACAGACATTAAATTCCGTTTCATTGATTCTTTTCGATTCATGGGCGCTAGCCTGGACGAGTTGGTGCGCACGCTCAGAGTGGAAGATCTCTGTAATACAAAGCGCGAATTTCAAAATTTAAACGATCAACAATTTTCACTAATCACGCGCAAAGGGGTATTCCCCTACGACTTTGTGGATTCCATGGAGAAACTCGAGATTACAGCGTTGCCAGATATCGATAAATTCCACAATCAGCTGAACGATTGCGATATCCCCGAGCATGAATACCAACATGCCCAGAAGGGTGGCAATCGTTCGATTTGGCAACACTGGGCGACTACTCCCGACTTATACATGAAAACCGATATTCTTTGTTATGTGATGTCTTTGAAAATTTCCGCAAATTGGGTCACGACACTTATGGACTCGACCCGCTTGGTACTATACCATGCCTGGCTATTCATGGTCATGCGGAGAGGTTGATCCTCAACAACCCTCCAAATATTTATTGGTATAAGTCAGTGTTGTAACCGATTCTCTCAAGCTAATAATAAATATATGGGGGAGAGGTATGATCCTCAACAACCCTCCAAATATTTATTATACTTGGACGTGAATAACCTCTATGGATGGGCTATGAGGGAGTATTTACCCTCTGGAGGATTCAAATGGGTCGAAGATTTCGATAATTTGAACGTTCTGGAGGTGTCGGATACTTCAGATATCGGCTATATTCTCGAAGTCGATTTGGAATACCCCGAAGGAATACATGATGAACATAAAGATTTTCCACTTTGTGCAGAACATCGAACTCCTCCAGGTTCAAAATTACCAAAATTATTGACCACCCTGTACAACAAGGAAAACTATGTCGTACATTATCGAATACTGAAACAAGCTTTAGAAAACGGTCTTATACTGAGAAAAGTTCACAGGGTGTTGCAGTTCAAACAATCGGCATGGCTGCAACCCTACATTGAATTAAACACAAAATTACGCGCCCAAGCTTCAACCACTTTCGGAAAAAATAACTATAAATTGGCTATAAACAGTATTTTCGGAAAGACCATGGAAAACATTAGGAAGCACAGAGTGGTGAAAATGGTCAATAAATGGGAGGGTAGGTATGGGGCGAAAAATTTGATAAGTAACCCGAAATTCCACAACCGAACCATCTTCGATGAAAACTTGATGGCTATCGAAATGAACAAGTCTGAACTGCTATTCAATAAACCCCTCTATATCGGTATGGCTATTTTAGATATTTCCAAAATTTGCGTTTACGATTTTCACTATAAATTCATGTTGAAAAAATTCGAGACCAATCAGTGTAAGTTGATGTACACGGATACGGATTCTCTCATATACGAAATTAAATGCGATGATGTGTATAGAGATTTAATCGGGGAGAACTTGGAAAAATTCGATACGAGCGACTACCCATGCGAAAACTCGTACGGTATTCCGCAGGTAAACAAGAAAATTCCAGGTTTGATGAAAAATGAACCGAACGGATGTATAATGACAGATTTCGTCGGACTCCGTTCAAAATTATACACCTATAAAATTCAGGGTGGAAAATGTGTTAAAAAATCCAAAGGAGTCCGATATAATGTTGTGGAAAATAAAATTTCCTTTGAAGACTATGTCGATTGTCTTAGGGATCAGAGGGAAAAATCGACTAGTCAACGATGCATCCGTTCATATGCCCATAATGTTTTTAGTGTTGAACAAAACAAAATCGCTCTAAGTCCATTCGACGATAAAAGAACACTCATCCCCGGATCGAACGACACACTTGCTTGGGGCCATTATAGCATCATGAATGAATAGCCAGCCTCCACCCCCTCAACCAACTTGTATTTAATAATCTTTCTCTCCAAATTTCCATTTATTGTGTTAGCGTGATAACCGAAAAATGAATGCTTTTCTCCATCACTCTCTCTCTCACATAGCCATTGTATATATCGAATCAGCCAATATATTATTATATCCATTATACTCAAAATATATATGTATCAATAAAATAAGTGTATAAAGACTTTGATTTTTATTTATTATACAGAACCTAGAATAAAATGATGGCAGCTCTGTGTCATCACTTCATTCAATGGTTTCCTGAATAGAGACCAGTCCAGACAAGTTCAGACAAGTTTAAACTTGTTTAAACCTGTCTGAACAAGTCGAAGAAACGATGACGTCATTCAGTCTCACCCTCGAACATCAGCGTTCTTTGTGTGTGTGAGTGACATAACCTCACTTTTAGAGGAACCATAACCTCAAATTTCACATGAGGTGGGGATTCTAACCCTACTTTTCCAAACATAACCTCAAAGGTATGTGGGATGAGACAAAATACACAAGTTGATTTTCACATTCTATATATTGAATCATCTCTCTCTAAGATACAAACACTTTCAAATAGTATTGAATTGGGGCTCTGCACACAGCACAATTGTCAATTTCATTGAGCATTCCGAACAGCAGACCAAGTGTTTGCACGGCATGAAAACCACGTTCATATCCTTTTCCAAACAAACTTTGCATGTCATTGATGAGGAGGATGGTGATGTATCTTCGTGAACGCTGCTGCTGTTGGTAGGTGTGTTCGTTGTTACCTCGTCTCTGGGTAAAAGACAATCTACGAGCTGCATACGTCTCCTCAGAGTGGCAGCTTCTTCTTCTGTGAAAAACTCACAATGTGGACTCCAACTGAAGTGATCAAGTTGAGCATCATCTTCCAACTGCCATCTGAATCCTTCAATTCGACATTTCAGACAAACAACAATGTCTTCTCTCTGGGTATAAATGAATCCAGCTCTGGCCAATCTTTCTTTGGGATATGGGTGATGCCAATTTTGAAATGTCGCTAATCTGTCTTCATACACATCCATATCGAACAACAGTCAAACTTCGAATGACGGAACAGCTCTGTTCAAACACCCAACTGTCAGCTGTCAATAGTCTGTGACATGAAACGTTTTGTGTCAGTGCTGCCATCTAGGATGACATTTGACAGTTCTGACACCTAGGATGACATTTGACAGTTCTGACACCTAGGATGACAGTTTTGAATTCTATGTGACGGTGCTGCCATCTATGAAAATGTGACAGACCAAGTCGTGACGTCACAGCCACTTTGATTATTGAATGAAAAACGATTGTTGTCACTTTTGATTATTTTTTCTCAAGTATTTTCTTTTTTCTCAACTTTTTTTTCTCAACTTTATTTTTTTTAGTTTTTTTCTCAAGTATTTTTCTCAATTTTTTTCTCAACTTTTTTTTTATCAACTTTTTTCAACTTTTTTTCTCAACTTTTTTTCAATTTTATTTTTTCATTTGGGAACTCAACCCCACCTGAAAGAGAAAGGAGGAAAGGATAGTTGGACAGAAACACTGAAATACACACATACATTTATTGAAGACATAAATCATTCACAACTTTCATTCTATAATAGAAAAGGAATTCTTTCAATGCATTAGACATCATATTTTCTGTTGAAAGTTCACATAGTTTTTGGAAAAGTTCCAATTTCCCGAAACATACTTGCGGTTGATTGATGAAAAATGTATTTATAACCTCAATCATATTTTTATAATGAACACAAAAGTATATATTCTCCAACATGGTCACTCGATCGGACACCAAGCTTCGGTGGACTCGTATCAGCTGTTCGACTTCGTCCTCGTTGAGAAGAAAGTTCACTCCATGTTTTCAACTGAACATATTTGCAATCTTCCCAAACTGATTGCGTAACTTTGCAATAGTCTCCACACTGGTATTCCACATCATGTTAGTCGGAGGATATAGGAAGCGGGTCTAAAAGAAGTCATCCCTGAGGGTTGCCAATAGTTCGGTGAACAGGCCCCATTCTTCGGTGCTGAACGATATTTTCTTGAACTGGTTCAACGGACGTAGAAATATGGCTACGCCAAAGGTTCTTGCAGGTGACAATCCAATTCTCAGCTCATAGCCAGTCATGGGAAAGGAGGTTTCCAATAGGAAGTGATCCTCCAATTTTGCTGCCATTTCGAAACCGTCGCACATGTCATCTATCTGCTGATTGTAATTTTCAGGTGATAGCGGTGAAACGGGGCTGGCGAACGTTATGGTTGATAAATCGCTCGAACAATAACCACTGTCTTGACTCATGGTGAAGAGATGAGACTGATGACTGACGCCGTCTCGTTGCCGTGAAATGAATAAATAAGTTTCCCCACCACTACCACCCACGCCAGACATGTCATAGCTTGTAGCGCGCCGCCGATGCTAAACTATTGCATCATCCTCTATCCAGCTGTTGTCGTGTTATCGAAACCGAGGCCATTTAATGTACATCTTCTTTCCTTGTCTTTTCAATACTTTTCCACGAGATAGATATCGGATTCGCGGTTTTGCAATTCTTGTTCGTAAAAGCCCCTTAATGGATGTACCGTATATATCTTCGAGCATATACGTATTTGGATAACCTATTTGAACACGAGCTATTTTGAATAATTCCGTTGTCCAATTGGGCGTATAACCTTTTGAAAAATATGCTTTGTCTTGGAAATGCGAACAATGTCCCCACTTTGAATTTTCGCGGTTCAACGCATTTTCCCAACGATTCCTCGATAAATTCGATGTAGAATACGGCTTCGTTCTGTTTGTTCACTTCATTCGGTTTGAATTTAATTTTTGTATGTTCGGTGTCATTTGATTTTTCGTGATTTCCGGCAGTATGTCTATCCATTTGTATGTACCGTTCAAACTAAAGTATTTGTACAATTGGGACTTTAACGTTCTGATTACACGCTCAGCTATGGCCGCTTTCATCACCGTAAACGTATTGTAGTGATTGATTTCGCGTTTTCAATAAACTTTGAAATTTAGCATTAAAAATTCCGTACCTTGATCGGTTTGTAGATTTTTCGGACACCGTTTCGTATGATTCAATATATCATTGAAAGTTTTGGTGATTTCCTCCCCGTTTTGGATTTTAGAGGACGAGTCCACAAAATTTGGAAAAACAGTCGATGACAACCATAATCATTTTAAAACCCCCATTATCTGAAGAAAACATTCTCATTTCGGCCAAGTCCATTTGCCATAGATCGTCCAAACCTTCAATTACCGTAGGTCGTCAAAGATAATTTTTTCTAGCCGGTTTATGGAGTTCTGCAACAACTTGAGCTTTCGACATCTTCAACGAGAATGTTCGATATCGTACGAATACATTGTATTTATTCTTTCTTTGATTTCAAACAGATGCTTGGACAATTCCGTAATTTTACCCTCCAAAGATTCATTCGATCCGAATCGATTTTCATATCGGCAGCCATTTTCTTTATGGTATCCGATGTTGCCGTGTCTTGTACAGATACGCGAGTCGAGATTTCTTTATAGTGTTTACGAAGTGTTCTCTTTGTTTGAAGAATGACATCATTCATGGATTTTAGCGAAGTTTCAGCCAATGTGGTAACGTCGCGATGCAGTTGAGACTTTAATTCAGACCCAGTGGTGTCCACGTATTTTTTGGTAGCCGCATCACTATCAAACGTAGGATCTTTTAAATTACATATTTTCAAGTTATCCATGTCGATATCGCCTTCAGGGGTGTGCGGTAGAGAGGGGGTACGAGACAACATAGGTAGTTCCCTCTTACGCCCCCACCACCACCACCAGAACGATGACCGAATTTGTCGACACTCATGATGCGAATGAGTCTAATGCGCATGTCATTACTCTATATAACCGGCTTCACGGAGTTCATTGATTATGGCGACGATTTCGTTTCGATGTGAATAATCATTTCCAGCTATCTGATTGCCTACCAAAAGTCTCAAACGGTCCACCAATTCGTTGGGATCGTCCCAATAGATATAATCCGTTGGGTTGTCATTGTATTCCAATTTATCGGTGTTTATACCCTGACCGACGCGTTCTCTCCTCATTAAATATTTTATAACGTGTTTATATTTCCAGCGTTGAGTGCCTTTCAAACGACCGTTCGCACTTCTATGACATCCAGTCAACTCAATATGTCTTGGTAGTCGTTCAAGTCATCTTCGCTATAGTTCCGGGGCCTGGTGTAAAAATATCAGTTGATATAGTCCGGGAGTTGATTCAAATTTTTGAAGCCCCGTTTCGATGTATCCTTCTTCAAAGCGGATCGACTTGGATCCCAAAAACCAACCGGGAGAGCTGACGTCATACACAGGTCCATATACCTTATCTATACGTTTGTCATTTTTCCAATGTTGAGCGATGTATTCACGTGACATGATGGGATATCGATTAAGATGTTCGTTCATTACAGCTGCAGAAAAATTCCGTGGCAACATGCTGTCATCGTCAGAATAATATTCGTCGCTGCTTCTCTCGCTTTGAGAATTCTCTTCTTCTTCTTCATCTTCTCCTTCTGACTCATGTTCATCTTTAACTTCAGGTTGCTCCTCCTTCTTGACTTTGAAAATGGATTTATTTAGGGTTTTCGACGACTTGGCAATTTGTTGTAGCGGTTGAGATATCGGTTTGAAAAGTTTAGTCAGTGTATCATCTCGTTCGTTTTTTCCAAGTTTCAGGGCTAGATATTTTTCCGCAAGTCTCGTCGAACTTCCGACAATTTTTGTCGCGCATCGCTCTAACAACCTTCCGTCCGACATCTCGATGTTGAATGACGTGAAGCGTCACGCAACTATACTTTTATGTACATGTCAAAGTTTTTGCGGTACCTGCCATTGTTCAAGTCAAAGTCCTTGACTATGACGAGGGCATCGTATTGGCTTTGAGACCAACATTCGGAACACAGCTTTTTGAATTGTTCGAAAGTCATGTCGGGGGAAACGTGTTCATCGAAAACGTGTCGCAAGTTGATTTCGTCCTGTTTGAAGAGCGCAATCATATTGCAATTGTCACGTATGAGCTGTTTGGGTACTTTCGAATAAGTCTGACAGAGATAGATGGCATCGATGTGTTTGTGCCTGCACATTGAGAAATATTCGCGAATTTTCTGCTGTCCATCACAGGCCACATCGTCAAAGATGAATATAGAGTGAGACCGAGCATCTTCCATAGAGATGATTTCATCGTTGTCTCTGTATGGGAAATAGTCAATTTCATCCATACCGTTTAGCGCTTCTTCTAGGAATTGATACTTGGGCTGGTACAAGGATTTCGAATAGACGTAGACATTTGCGAATTTGGGACCGTTTTTATGCATCAGTAACGATAGCATAAGGTTCGTTTTTCCTGATCCGCTCGGACCACAGATAACGGTTCGGAAGGAATTTGGGAATAGGCTACCATGTTTACTTCCCCCTCCATCACCACCGCCCCCTCTATGCCCCACATCGTAAACGTCAAAGTTCTCGATGGGAAGCGTGTGCTCTTGCTGAACGATCTCCATGTTCTGATCGCAATCTACAGGGTGGTCGTTATTTATTTCCACTTGAGTGGTTGTCCTTTTCAGTACTGTACCCCCTTCTTTGGTCTCCATTTTATCTTTGAAACAACTTGGAAATTATATTCTTGTATTTCCATGAACTATTACCATTAGTTCTTCCATTAGTTCTCTTGTGCATTGGTTAGCATCAAAATCGTTTTATAGTTTAGAATATCCTGTTCGGTGAAATTTGTGGGTTGATTTTTGGTTAGGAGTTCTTTCAACCCATCGGTCAGTTCATAGGTATCTCGACCCAGTTTTAAGGTATTACCTTCAGTTATTATTGGTTCTCTCCCAATGAAATACTTCAATCCGTTCAGACGGACGCCATAACAGTTGGGATCAGGTACTAGCATAGACATGTTTACACTTCGACGTCTCAACTGCAACTGACACTCGCTGCCACATCAATCATGTTTATAGAAAAATCTCCCTATCTCGGTCCACCTCGGGACACCTCGGGACACTTCGGGACACCTCGGGACACCTGGGGACACCTGGGGACACCTGGGGACACCTGGGGACACCTGGGGACACCTGGGGACACCTGGGGACACCTGGGGACACCTGGGACACCTGGGGACACCTGGGGACACCTGGGGACACATGGGGACACATGGGGACACATGGGGACACCTGTAGGGTAACCACTCGCATACATCTCTATATAACTAGTGATGTCATCGCTGTGACGTCAGTCTTCATGTTGGTGTACGAGGGTGAAGGTGTGCTCAACAGTCTGATAAACAAGCTCCCGTTCGAAGCTCATCTCCTAGGTGGCTATCAGTATTGTGGACGTAAGTTTCATATACCTATAGTATTTCGGTGTCATCGAATACAATTTTTTATTTCGGTGCTCTCGAATGCATTTAATTTTATTATTACAGCTGGAACGAGGCTACAAGAACGATTGGCACGAGGCGATCCGGTATCAATCCATTGGACGTTGCTTGCAAACATCACGACATTGCTTATTCGCAGAGCAAATTGCTTGAAGATAGACACAAGGCGGATAAAGTGCTCGAAGATAGAGCTTGGGAACGAGTCAAAGCCAAAGATTCGGGTTTTGGAGAACGTGCGAACGCCCTCCTCGTCACCGGAGCCATGAAAGCTAAGAGAAATCTCGGTATGGGCATGCGCAGTAAGGCCTCATTCAAACGACATGTTATCGAAAAATCGCCAGTCCCTGAAACCGTCTCCCACATTGAAACGGGCTGCATCTAATGCTCTGAAAGCGGCTCGAGTGGCCATCAAGAAATTGGGTGGAAACGACGAGTCAAAGTACCCCGCATAATACCTTTCGAAGCAAAGTCAGGTGGTGTCCTACCTCTGATACCGATATTCGCCGGTCTTAGTGCTTTGGGAGCACTGAGTGGCGGAGCATCAGCCATTGCCAAAACGGTCGTGGATGCTAAGAATGCACAGAAGAAAATGGAAGAGGATAAACGTCATCACAAGGCCATGGAATCCATAGGCAAGGGGTTGTACGTGAGGAAGAATGTCAAGGGTGGCTATGGACTCTTCTTGAAAAAGACAAAAAACTCTCAATAAAGCTACCCGATAGAGCGCTGTACGACATCGATATCGTGCGATATGCCAAACAATTGAAAATCCCGCACTTTCGGGGAGTGTTCATGCGCGACACCCTGCCATCTAGCGGTCCTCGAAAGAACGAATGTGCCATCGTCAACATGGACCTGTCACGAAACAGCGGTACTCATTGGGTAGCTTATAGAAAAACCAACGATACAGTAGACTATTTCGATTCGTTTGGGAATTTGAAACCGATGCTGGAATTGGTCAGATATTTGAATGGTGGTAGCAGCGGCAAAGTCAGGATTTTCTACAACAACCGTCAATATCAGACTTATGATGAAATAAATTGTGGTCATCTGTGTTTGAAATTTCTAATGTCTGAATAAATAATGTATGATTGAAAGTGTGTGTGTATTTAAATGCTGTCACAGCAGCGGTGATGTCATTCGTCATCATGTCGCTGTTGCTGAGAGTTAACAGTCACAATCACGTGTTCTCCTTTGTCCTCGCACCCTATCGAATTGAATGCGAAAAGAATATGAGTTGTCGCTTCGATCTTTTCACCTCGTACAATACCATACCGAACATTGAAAAGGGTCGGAAATTCCGCTATTACGATAGATCTAACGTGTTGCGTACCATTGAATTTCCGCAAGGGTGTTATGAAATTGCCGATATTGAGGCGTTCATACAGAAAGAGATGGCGCTACCTGCGGAAGACCGCGAAGCCGCCTTCTCTCTCAAACCCAACAATAATACGTTAAAGTGTGAGATTTTCAGTAAATACTTTGCCATTTCATTCGTGGAGACGGATAGCATAGGTGTTACATTGGGATTTTCTCCGAGGGTGCTTCAACCGAACGAAATGCATTATTCCGATCTACCTGTAAACATTATAAAGGTGTCGACATTACGATTCGAGTGCAGTGTTACTTCGGGAGCCTTCGATGGTGACACGCCTGCGCACACGATCTATGAATTCCCCATAGCTTCCGATCCCGGTTACGCGATAGACGAAAAACCTTCGAATTTACTCTATCTACCTGTAATACCGCAACGTGAAATCCACAACATTACGGTGTTGGTGGTCGATCAAGACGGTAGGCCTGTGGATTTTCAAGGGGAAAAAAGTACTTTGGTTTTGGAACTCAGAGTCGCGAGAACCAAATGGGATTAATAATAGACAGTGGTAGCAGCAGCAGCAGAGGCGGCGGTAGTAATAAAAGGGGGGCGAGTGACGTCACAACGTCATTATCGCAGAAACCTTCAAGCGAGCGGGTCGTGCTGCAGCAGTTAACCTCTTCGAATAAATCCTTTCTCCGTTCCATCGATTTAATATTGATTCATCAGAATGGACTTCAAAGAAGAAGAGGCAACGATGATGCTTCCATCTCAGCACCCATGTTCGATTTGTATCGGTCTCCGAAATTTGACGAGTCCATTCGTAAAGCCGAATACAGAACTTATACTCCGTTCGTGAAGGCATTCAATTGCAACGATATCGTGGAATTTTGCATCAATCAGGTGGACTCGTTTTTTGCCATGAGTTCATCTCTGCTACTGATTAAAGGTAGACTTGAATTAAATAATGGGAGGTGACGTTACATTGGCTCCTAATGTGGGTGCTTTCCTTTTCGATTCTTGCACTTATAGCGAGGTGCTCGGGAAATTGAATCGGTTCGAGATCCGGAATTGTGAGTACCTTTTGAATGAAGATGACAATTCTTTCAGTCTTCTCGTACCGCTCCGTCATATTCTCAATGTTTTTCTTACGAACCTATGGATTCTCAGCATTTGGCTATAGGCGGTTGGAATTACCCCAATTTGCCTTTTTTGAATGAAGATGACAATTCTTTCAGTCTTCTCGTACCGCTCCGTCATATTCTCAATGTTTTCAACGATTATCCGCTGATTACGTGTGGACGTCAAACTCTACGATTTGTCAGAGCCCGAAATGATAATGATTGTGTCATTATACGTGAGGCAGGTAATAATGCGGTGGGAACGACTACGGCTCGAATTGTGATTGATAGTATTGAATTGAAAGTCAAACACATTTTTCCTAATGCGGAAATAAATGAAAAATTAATGAGGTCTATACAGACAGACAGACCGATAGTGAAACCGTTCCGAAAATGGGAATTGAACGAATTGCCTTCGATAACGCAAAATGCTCAACGTGAAATATGGTCGGTTAAGACGAGTACCAGTGTTGAAAGGCCACGCTATGTCATCGTGTGTTTCCAAACTAATGTACGAGATAACGTTTCCGTCGATCCTACCACCTTCCAACATGTCAACATTCAAAATATACGTTTGTCTTTGAACGGTGAATATTGGCCCAACGAACGTCTACACTTGAATTTCGCTAATAATCACTATACCGAAGCGCATTTCAACTATACGGAATTTCTCGGCAGCTATACGAATTCCATGAAAAGTCTGCTCTTTTGGATTACCTCGGTTTCAAATATCGCGCCTTATTCGTCATTGATTGTTCAAAACAGGAAGAAACTATGAAATCCGGTACGGTTGACGTACGATTGGATATCGAATCGAGCGCGGATTCCCCGATCGGACCTCCGAAACGATGAGAAGCCTGACATAGATCGCTACGGCGCGGCGGCGGACTCGTGTCTATTGCATCATCATTCACGATTGTATGATGGAATATCATCCCCTCTCCGAAACGATGAGAAGCCTGACATAGATCGCTACGGCGCGGCGGCGGCGTTCATTCATCATCCAGCCATCATGCGTATCGCATTCGTTGACATTCAAGCCTTCCAAGTCAATGGCATCTTCTATCCAAAGGAGGTGTCCATAATCGTCGGCAGTCAGCGACACAACTTTTTGTTCAAGACACCTGTGCCGTATACCGACCTGGATGCCCAAGACCGCCGCACCGTAAGATATTTGGAAAAATCGATGCATGGCATTCCATACGACACCGGCTACATAGCTTATGAAGACATGGATGACATCCTACTGAGACACCTATTCTACCAGGCTGATCGGATTTATGTGAGAGGGAACCAAAAATACGATTTCCTCAAGGAAAAATTGTTGGAAATGGGATTGTCGTACCAAGTGGATATCTACGATGTGGCCTTCTATGATTCAAGCCATTGGTCGACAGACAAGTTCGAGCCTACCCTGGACCACTGCCCCTACCACAACACCGGAAGTTCATGTTGCCCAGAGGAACACCCAGTATCTTCACCATTGGCTGTGTACATATATTTTACCAAATTAAGTTTTCATTTAGAATTGTTTTTTTAGGAAATAAATATGTATGTGTGTATTTCAGTGTTTCTGTCCATCTCTCCTTTCTCCCTTTGTCTCTTTCAGGTGGGGTTGAGTTCCCAAATGAAATAAAATTGAAAAAAAGTTGAAAAAATAAAGTTGAGAAAAAAAGTTGAAAAAAAAAGTTGAGAAAAAAAAGTTGAAAATACTTGAGAAAAAAATAAAAAAAATATGAGAAAAAAGTTGAAAATACTTGAGAAAAAAATTGAGAAAAAAGCCAAGTTTGAAATGAAAACAAAGAGGAAACCGTCAGAGGTATTCTCTCTCTCACACAACGGTATACGTGACTCACGTCACGTACACCGTTTGAGAAATAAAAGTCAGGTTAGACTCTCTATTCATTTATTTTGATATTACATGACGATTCCAAGCTTCTTTTTACAGTTTTGAATAGGAATTTCGCCAAAGCAAAAGACATTATGGTTATAACAACACATGAGAGTACAAAAATCTTATATATTTCATGTTCCAAGGGTGGTAGTATTGGTGGTGGTGGTGGCGGCGTTGGTGACGTCATCGCTACTGCTGCCGTTGGAAGCCTTCTCCATGGCATCACTGTACTTGTAGAATCATTCATTTCAAACTTGAGCTGATATTTCTCGATTATGGTGTTGTTGTTGTCATCGCCTTCGAGGTGGGGTGGCAGGTCTGTGGTGAAGAATAACCTTCGAAGTCCTGCTGTTCGATTCATTGGAATCCAAGACTGATTGCCTTCTTTGAAAGAAACCGCTACTCCACGTACATCATCATCATACGGTATGTCTACGTATAAGATGGTGTTCAGAATCAAAGTCACTAGTACCATTTGAATCATATTTCGATGTTGATGGTTGTGTCGTGCAGAGATTCAACTTTTTCAATTTTCTTGTGACGTTTCGTTTCTCTTCATAAAAATGTAACTCTTCGTTCAGAGTTCTGACTTTTCGATGAAACTGTTCCAATTTCCGTGTATACTCCTCTGTCATCGACAACATAACCTCAACTGACGTCATTTCAACAAAAAACTCCAATATATACTTGTTTCGTTCTCCTCCTCCTCCTCTAAATACTCTTTCGATCCACCCTGTATATTTGGTGACGTTTTAAAAGTTATCTGTCCTGCTTCCATGTCGCCGACAGTGCCTTAGTCCGCTTAGATACAAATACGAATAGTAATCATACGACTTTGAATATGAATCCCACGGTTCGAGCTGCAGCTGCATATCTCTTATCTTGTTAATGTAAACAAACTCTTTCACAAAGGATGCCGCCGCCGATATCTTATCTCAATGTAAACAAAGGATGCCGCCGATATCCGGTCGCTTAAATAAACAACTGATAAGAAGTGCTGACGTAGATAATATTCCTGCAAAGACTTGTCGGTTGAGTCATGACCGCATCATCGCTGGCTCCTCCCACTTTCCAAAATGGCCGCCGCCATTCACTGATCACGTGACACTTCCTCCCAACCAATGCCGTTGACGGATATTGGTTGACACCCCCATTTCAATATGCTGCTCGGCTATTGGATAACGGCCGGCGGCTATCACCACGCCCACGACCTATCACAGCTCTCCCCACCTCCCACTCTCAATCACACACTCCCATACACAACATGGCTGCCACCATTCCGACCAATCACAGGCCACTCATCCCCCCCACCCCTACCCCACATACAACCATCCCCACCCCTCTCACCGCCATCTTTTTCACAAACCCCTCCCACAACGAACCACCCATGACCGCCATCATCCCTACCCCCACCCGAAAACCACCCCCTCACTCACTCGCCAAAACCCACCCCAAAATAGGGGTTGCGCCAGAACCCGCCTAGCATATCTACTCGTGTAAAAGCAAACTCAGAATAATGAAGAGGGCGAGTTCTTTTTGGCAGAAATTCATTTGGAATATCAGCCTTCGAGATGGTGCAGGTGGATTTCTCGACCATTTGTATCTATTATGACCATAGTAGTAGTTGCCAGAACCTGATTCTTGCTCTTGTTCCATTTCTGCTTCATCTGACTATTGTTCCATTTCTGCATCATCTGGCTCTTGTTCCATTTCTGCGCCAGAGCAAAGTTCTATTTCCGATTCTCTTCTCTGAAGTTGTCTGGTGCGTCATCCTCGCTATCACTTTCACCAAACCTTGCGGCAAATCTTTCCAGCTTAGCCCCGTTCAGATGTCGGCGATTCATTTTTTACAGGCCATATACGTCAAATAGTATCGTGGGGTACTTGTACACCCCAATCACTCTTTATTTTCTAAACTAGTCGACTTTTGCAATAAATTTCACTATGATTCCCGAGATATCACCAACTTAGGAGAATACTTGAAATAACAAATCACCAAGTTAATTGAAAGTATGTTATTATTGCGGAATCATCACTAGTGGGGTGCCGAAACACCCCAGGATACCAGTTAAGGGTTAAAATCTCCAGTAAACAAAACATCCTTTTCATCAAGATAGCTCAGCAAGCTTACATTGAAAAACTCTTCAAAATCTTCAATGGTAACTGTAGGCGGGATGTAGACAACCAATATAAAACACAAATTATTTCCAAGTATCCTTCCAGCTACTATATCTATGCACGGTGTTGTAGAGGTAATAAACGATAAGTCTATAGGTCTAAATTTCAGGTGACTATGAAGGGCGAGTGCTACTCCTCCTCCCTTTGATGTATTTGTCTCCCCAAATTGTCTGTCACTTCTTAGAATATTGTAATTGTCTGGAAAGAGTTCTGCATCAAACACAGCGGGGGAGAGCCATGTTTCAGTTGGGCAAATTATATCTATTTCTCTAGAAGAAACCGAATTATGAAAAGCACTCATTTTGGAGTTGAGACCACGAACGTTCTGATAATAACACGTAAGAGAGTAATTGGGTGTAGTTTCTAAAAATTCACTATTTTTGGTATGCCATTGAAATGCTTAATTTTAATATTAGCTTCTCCATTGGTTTTTCTTTCTATGAGCTCCTGTTTGATTTGCTTGTAAAATTCTAATTGTTTTGGTGTTTTATCGAAGGAAATAGAGATATGCTTAAAAGGGGAGTTTCTCAGATTTGCGGACTTTTTTATCAACTCGAAAACCTCTTCATGACTGTTCAATGTGGTTTTGATTGGACGAGGAGTTCTCCTGTCCTTATCAAACTTTCCAAGTCCAATATGAGTTAGTAATCTCAGTACCTCTGTTTCTTCTGTTGATATGCGTTCCTCTTTTGAAATAGTGGATGATTGTTCATTCATTCCAAATACCAACAAATTACATCGACGATTTTGCCGCTCAAAGACTTCTTGAACAACTTCCTCGAACTGGACATTGTTGAGCGACGCATTTTCAGCAGGTTTACCATTCCTCACTTAGTCTTGCAGGGCTACTATGGCTGCTTTTAGGGAATTTATATCAATGCCAATTTGTTCACATTTTCCGCAAGCCCAATTAACTGATTTTTTTGAGTTGATCAGCCTCGTTTCAAACGAAGTAATATTAACACAAGCGTTATAGAAAGATTTGAGACAAACATTTCAACAGTAAATGCAGTTCAACCGATTTAGAGCAACAGCTACAGATTTCCATCCTCGAAGAAACTTATGCAGCACGCCAATGGTGTACTGAATCTATTTGTCATATTTCGAATAAGGGAAAAAAAACTAATCCACAGTGGCTAGGCGATTGCTGAGCAAAAAATAAGAGACTTTTTTGGCCTGTTTAATCTATGTCTGACCACGTTTTCACTTGAGTATCGATCAAATAACTTCTTGAGAACAACTGTCATCAAATATGCAGTACGACAGTTAAATGCCTCGCGAATTCAGCTCTCGATTCATACAATTTCCGCCCATTATCTACAGATATTTACCACAGAAAACTAGCACTAAACGGCAATGTTCAGATACACACCTATAGACACCAACACTTTTTACTTCTTAACTCTTAACTCAAGTAATCTTCTTGCCATCAAGTGGCATGACAAACGTGAAGTAACTTTGTTGAGTACATTTCATATTTCAGAAATGGTTGTTACAGACAAGAAATATTCTAAAACTATGAATATCGAAAAAAAACAAAAGCAGTGATTGATTATAATGACAATATGGGAGCGGAAGATCGCACTGACATGTTGCAGAGCTCAATTGAATCTGTCCGCAAAATAACAAAGTGGTACAAGAAGGTATTTTTCCACCTTCTTGATATGTCATTATTGATTGATTGATTATTGTATAAGATGAAAACCGGAAGCAACATACCCAATAGCCAAATTCCAACTTTCAGTGGTCAAAGCCATTCTTGAAAAATACCATACAGAGAGACCCTGGACTTCAACAAGTCATACAGCTCATGAAAATTCCCCATTGAGGTTAACTGGTCAGCATTTTATATCGCACAGAAATTGGCAAAGTATAAAAAGATGTATAGTCTGTTAAAAATTGAGGAAAGAAACAACATATCGCTGCCAACCTTGTGATGTGCCATTATGCGTCATACCATGTTTCGAAAATTATCACACCAAAAAGATATCGGCTTTGAGATTTTTTCTTTGTTTATTTCTTATTTTCTTGTTTATTTTTGTCGTTGTTTTTGACAATAAATGGCAATAATTCCTTGGCATGTAATTTTTATTCTCTTACTGAAACATTTAATCAGAAAAGTATACGATTTCTTATGCTGATTTGATTCTGCGCATTTAGACGCGAACGCGATCGAGTCTGAAACCGCAACAACGCGTAAAATCGGTAAACGGGAGACGCACGCAATCGCGAGCATGAAAAAACCCCGTTGTATGGGCAGTGACGTGAAAAAAATGCCCGATTCGAAAGGGTTAATGAAATAATTTATATATCTTTAATATTTCTTTGAAAATAATACAATGATAAATTTACACATACAAGTGTCTGTGCACACTTAGGTGCATTAACATAAAGCTGTTGTAAAATAAAATATATATATTTGTAATAATTATTATTTACATTTCTGTAGAACTAATGTATGTATAGCTCGTCCAGTATTGAAACGACCACTTTGGCCTTCCCCTACCTAACAACCAATTTTTCTCGAAGATACCCGAACCATTGTCTAACTGTGGCTATTAATAGAAATTCCATAGGCGTACCAAATTATTTGGTATAGGCGATTCACGAGACGTAGAGAACTTACACTCCTATAACTTTCCTAACACTCCTATTTCTTTTTCCGTACTGAATAGTACTTACCACTGGACATTTTGGCAAGGTAACGAGTAAACTATTGCAAAGTTGAATAAATAACTGCACTACCTATTTATTAATCAAACAAACCTAACCTTTCAAACGCTGCATGCCAAGACACTGGTGTAGATTCGCCGTAGCACAGCTAATCGTGTCCACTTGTGTTTTCCCCCTATCTACCTACTAAACGGTCGTTTCAATACTGGCTCCTCTACTCTACTCTACTCACTAAATTTATTTTAAGGAAAAATTATAAACAAATAATAGCCCAAAAGTTATCATAGAAGCCATTCTGAATGCCATCAGAAATCCCATTTTCTAGTCTCAGTTACCAAGGCTTTATTTCCTCTGATACTAAAAACGATATATGAAGAATATAGAAATAACAAAAAATAGCCTGCATAATAAAATTTCTAATTTTTAGATCACATAATCAGAGTACCCTTGCCAGCCTCCCAATGATAGGAATAGATGACTTCGTAGATCCAAGGCCTTCCTCTCGAAATGCTCACGTTTCCAATGTCCACAATTCCCGAACGTCACAACATACGGCGCAACGTCCTCCGACTGAAAAATGGCCGATACCTTCCTCTCTTCCGCCGCCGAAAAACAACAACGGAGTAGGAGAAATCACTGACAGTTCGTCGTCAAGCAGTGATAGCGATTCAGATTCTGATGGAAATACCACTATAACCAATAAGAGTTTGAACGTTAGCAAACCGAATGGCTATAGTAATGGTAACCCCAGCCCAATGAAGATAGACACGTGCTTGCTTAAAGATGATTTATGTCTATCTGAAAGTGGGTCCGATTCGGATTGATCTGTTTTGAAAGGTAGGTTAATATCTCCGAAAATCCCAGTAATATAAATGTATGTAATTATTTAACATTTTTTGGGGATGTAAATTAAGTAAAAAACTGGATCTGATTAACAGAAAATCTTCTGAAATCACTTTACCTTTGAACAAGAGTTGATTATAAAGGTTACCTGTAACTTTATTTGTGTCGGAACTGCTATCATCCCTCGATCGGCAGGAAAACTGAAAAAGATAACTTCTTACATTAAGACATTTTGGGTAATTTTCAGATAGATTCTTCGAAAAGAAATGGCACCTCATGTTCGACGGGGGGGGTCAAACAACTAAGAATTTTGAATTTAGAAGACACGAGAAGAAATGGTACATTCCTGAATAAAAAAAACCTTTTTAAAAACAAGCTTTTATTCAAATACCCTAAAAAGTACAAAATAATTGCTTTACATGTGTGACGTAGGTTATTCCGTTATAGATTCAAGAGCTTGTCGTGCAAAGTTTTCATTTCGAATACAGATGCGACAAGCTTTTGAATCTATAACTCACGGAATAACCTACGTCACACATCCAAAGCAATTATTTTGTACTTTTTAGGGTATTTGAATAAAAGCTTTTTAAAAAGGTTTTGTTTATGAATTATTTTATTTTGTGCTTTTTAGTAAGTACGCCTTAATCTATGCATTTTTGTTAAAGTCGTTTTTATGAGGCTTTTTTCCTGTAAGCTCTGAGCTATCTAGTTCTTCAACGAGGAGACTATCTAAAGATTAACTCGTCCGTCATCCTGGAGCTGCCATCTTCAATTTATGACTTTTGACAAGAAATCAATAATCTTCGACTAAATTCATAATCTCCGACCCCAAAAGCCCCTAACACCCACATACCAATTTTGAATCGAATCGGACCATAATTACAAAACTTGTTCGCCATCTCGGAGCCGCCATCTTGAATTTGTGAATTTTGACAAAAAATTCATAATCTCCGACCCTGAAAACCCCCACATACCAATTTTGAATAGGATCGGACCATAATCACAGAAATCATCGGACATCTTGAAGCCGCCATTTTGATTTTACGAATTTTGTCAAAAATTCATAATCTTCGACCCTGAAAACCCCCACATACCAATTTTCGAATCGGAATAAACACAAATCTCGTCCGCCATCTTGGAGCCGCTATTTTGTTTTTTTTCTTTAACAAATGATAATACCTTGTCACGGGAACTATGAACACCTGCCAAATTTCACGTTAATCGAACAACTAGAAGTGAGTCAAATTTAACTTGCAAGATTTGATGACAAACATCGGGACAGGTGAAACTAAATAAAAGCTTGTGAAATGGTTATTTCCTAAAATAATGCAATTAAACACTAAAATTGATGCAACATTTTTGTATATTAAATGTTCTCAACCCACAAACATTGATGTACTCTTGGGACCGAGTGTTTTTATTTGCCATATTAGAAGCGTGTAGTCACATAGCACCCACCCAGTTTAAAACTAAATGTTGCTGTGTCATTACCCTAATACCTCGCGGTTCCAAGGGTACACTGAAGTGAGCCATCAGTTAAATGCCATGCGGGGCTTAACGTATTAAGTTGCATGCCAATGACACTACATTGATATATAACTCTGAATCATTCATTACCATGAGAAAAAATATACTGTATGATGTGGGGAAACTTTGTAATTAATTTAAATGAAACAACATATATGTGTCTGTTTAAACAAAAAATTCTTGATCAGGATGCATTCCATTTTAGTGATGACACTGGTAATATGCAAAGGTATTCAAGTTCTACAACGTTCCTAGGATTGATAATCAATCATTGGCATGGGGTCAACACATTATTTAAGTTATAAATAAAATAGTTGGGCCAATAGGGATTTTGAGAGGCGCAGTAATACAGTATCTCAGTGCTATCTTGCTATCTGAGATCATTTTTTTTTCTTATTGGTTCACTCTCACTTGCAATATTTAACGCCAATTTGGAAACCAGCTCAGAAACCCTCCAGAACATATCTATTAAAAAAATATATTCATTACCACAACGATATCCTACAACTGAATAATATAGGAAAGTATCAGATATTTTTATGTATGTATGTATGCTTGACATTCATCCCCAGAGAATTACATGACTATCCCACACGTTCTAATGGAACATGTAGTTCACATTATGGGGAGAAATCTATTATTTGTTTTCAAAGGAATTATGTGTTATAAAAACGTTAGTAGTTTTAATGTTGATATATTGAAAAAACTACCAAAAAAGGTATTTTAGAAGATATTGTCACTTCATAATATATTTTGCCTTTCTTACTTTGTCTTCTTTCTGAATTTTAGTATATATCTTAGATAGGCACATATTTGTATCTGTAATAATCTAATTTCCATTGTTGGTTTTTTTGCGGATTAAAAAAAATAATTTTTTTTTTTTAGAATATGTATACATTTTTCGAATTTTACTAATTGTCAATCTGTCAAAAGAAGATTTAAGATAGAGATGTAGGACTTCGTAAATTTTCTTGGGATTAATGATGTTGAAAAAAATCGTTTCATGTCAAAGAGTTTCGGAGATATTCAAGTTAAGATGACACACCAGCATAGAGAGTGTATGTTTTATATGGACCAGAAAAACCAAAGTTGCTCATTTTCTCCAAAGTGACTTCTGTCTCATTTAGTTCATTAAAGAGCGTATATACTCCTCCATATATAGATATTTTTTCATCTTGGCTTACTTGCCGGCTTGGAATAAGGAACTTGCCTACAATTAAATAACTTATCTGGGATTAAACTTATTAACTTAGTTCTGGCCACTTTACTTCTCTAATATACTGTTATCCTGCTTTATATCAAAGCAAGAAATATTAGTTCATCTTTTCTAAAACTATCTAGTATTACCTTTTGTTTGAGATTCTGAAACTATTGTGGAGATATTTGACAAGTTTGATGAAAAGACAGCAATCTGCTTATAAAAGGTTCCTCTAGAATTAAAAAAAAAACGAATTATTGGTCAATTTGCATTTCTTTCAGCTTCTAAATCAATATTTTTTTCTTCTGAGGCAGTATATTTTTTTATTATGACAAAATATTTATTATTTCCCAAAAACTGAAGAAATATTGCACTAGTAGAATATCGATTATTCTTTGGATATAACATGAATGAAAATTTTTCAATAGTGCCAGTTTATTAGTGGCTTATAGGGTTCTTTCTTTCCTAAATGATTCCATTTTTTTTAAATGTTATACAAAAAAGTTTTTTATCACTGTTTTCAGTTCAACTTCGATATTCGATTTAATGATTTTTGACAAGTGACAAATTTGTATTGTTTTACAAAGATTAGTGGAACTGTTTTGTAGAAAATGTAGAACTTGTCAAATGAAATCCATTGAAGTTTCAAATGCTTAAATTGAAATAGCAAGAAAAATGAAACTTCACCCTGTATCTCAAAAAGGAAGCATTCCAGATATGAACACAATTTTATTTTTCTTAATTTTAATAACAAACTTTTGTTTCAGGTTTTTGTGTGACCTGTGTAATTTTGTGAATATGACAATGTGGCAAAGTATAAACGGTAATGATATTTAATGTTTGTAAGAAAGTTATATATTATGTACTATATTTATAGAAATACATACTGCAATTGAAAGTTCTAATAGGGACTTTTATTTTTGGAATGTTAGTGTAGAATTCAAAAACTGAAAATAATCCATGACGAACCTTATTTTCTTCTCGTACTGCAAATTTCATGCCACATGCAGCAAATATACTGGGTGACTACAAGGTATGGTACTTTTTTTTGCATCAAATGTTATTGTATAATTTTCCATTACTACCTAAAAAAAAATTCAAAATTGAATATTAATTTTTAAATGACAGATTTATGGTCAATTGAAAAAAATTACCTGTGGAAGCTGATTTGAATTTTTTCAGCTCTCATATTAATTTCATTGAACATTTGGTGTTTTCTCTTTCTTTAAAAGTGGAACAATGTCAATTATTTGTTCAGAAAATTTTATAATTTGCTCATTTAAAAGATAATTGATTTTTTTTTCACTTCCAGGGTGGAAAATTACATTTCCTACCTTTATTGTGAAATGACGGAAATTAAGCTTGCATGTATCTATAACCTAGTAATTTCAATAACAAAAATAAAAACGCTAAAAATATTTTTTGCAATTTGAAATAAAAAAATATGTTTTTTTTAATTTTAAGTTCATAATGTTGCCTTTTTAATAATACATTTGCCCTTATACTTAAAATACAACTATTGCCCGTAAGATTATTACCAGGTAGACTACTCTAACTCTAAAATCATTGGTGAACCCTGACAAGTTCGGGCAGGATGAAACCCATGCTGAAACGTCATCCTGGGGATACAGGGATACAAATATTTTTCAATAATGAAAGTTATTGGTAATTTCTGACAAATTATTGACAACTTCTGATATTTTTTTTCCCAAAATGTCATCAGTATATTTAAGCCCAAAAAAATACTCATAGGAAGAGAAGGTGGAATGATTTGGACAGGAAAGCTTATAGTACAATTTTGCTCTCAGTGAATAAAATATAATCATATGTAATATCAAGTCTACAAAAGAGATGTGTTATATTCACAAGGGACCCAATCCGAGCAACAAGTTATATCTTTTCTCTAAACCTCACTAGACTAAAGTAGAAGCTGGTCAATAGATGTCTGAATATATAAGGAACTCTTGAAATGGTGGAATTGTTAAGAGGAATCAGTGAAGATATAAAGGATTTTCCCGTAGCTGCTCTATTTCTTGGAGGATTGCCAGATGAATATGATACTCTAGTTACAGCTCTAGATGCCCGCCCTGATGATGAGTTGATACTAGAATACGTCAAAGGAAAACTAGATAGTGAATTTAACAGAAACATTGGGAATGTTGAATCAGACCCGAGAACCTTTAGCCAAAATAATATTTTCCTAACTTGGAGTGGTTCTATTGTAAAAAAGGCGGACATATCAAGAAATATTGTTATTTCTTCAAGAACATGAGGGATAATTATATTACAGCCAATGAAACTGTAACTGTTGTTGAAATAAAGTTGATTTGATTTGATCAGGACGAATCAAGACAGTTTGTATCAAAGATGTATTCCAGTTTACTGTCTGTTAAAATTTGACAGAAAAACATTTCAGTGTCAGTTTTGCAAATGTTATGTGTTCGATAGATTGAGAAATAAAACCATTGCAGTGGGTAAAATTGAAAACGGATTATATACTAGAATCTCTAAGAGTCAATATGTCTATCGAAAATCATACTGACAGTATCCATGTCTGGCATCGACAATTAAGCTACAGAAATCCAGAAGACATCAGAAAACTTATTGAAATGGGGTTAGCAGATGGAATTAAACTTAGTAGTTGTTAAAAGTACTTGCAATGTATCAGTTGTATAAAAAGAAAACCGACCAAGAAACCATTCTCAATTTATTGTTGAAAGCAATCAAATGTCTTGATTTGATCCATTCAGATGAAAACTGAGTCGCCTGAAATTAAACTATATTATCTCAGTTTTATTGTTGATTCCTTCCGATACTGTACAATATATCCATTACATAACAAAAGCAAAGTTGGAGGATTATATAGCTGCTGTGAAAAATAAATTTGAAATAACGACCAAAGCATTCAGATTCGAAAGTGGTGAATAATTTTCCTCTGAAATTGTTAAACATATTTTGAGAAAAAGTGGTATAGCATCACAAACAACTGCACCCTATTCTCCTGAATAGAATGGTATCAAAGAACGTAAAAACCAGACATTATTTGAGTCTGCAAGATGCGTGCCATTTGACTTTGATTTTTGAGCACGTTTAGAAGCTATAGATAGCATGCCTTATGAGATTTGGGAAGGGAAAAATTCGAAATTAGATCACTTAAGCTGCTTTGGATGTACTGCTAATATTTACGTTCCAAAAGAGAAGATAAGCAAATTAGATCAACGAGCCAAAGGAAGAATTTCAGTAAGATACTCAGGAACTTATGTATGTTATAGAGTTTTAAATCTATCTACCAATAAAATTACAATCAGCAAAACTGGAGTTTATTGAAAATCAATATTCTACGAGCTATAGAACTACTTCAGAAGGAAATAATGTTGAAGAAATTGTGAAAATGCCAGACATGGTAGTAATTGAAAAAGTGAAATTGGAAGACAGTTATTTGTTGAATTAAATTCAAATATTAAGAAAATTGGACAGAAAGAATAAAGGGGAACCTCCAGAAAAACGTTCTTGTAAAGTAAGGTATGCCAAAGAACCAAAGTCATGGAAATTTCCAGACATTTAAAAACAAGAATGGATGACGGCGATGAAAAATGATGAATTGGAATCATTCCGGCAGAAGAAAGCATGGTCTCTAACAAATCTTCTCGAGAATAATAAATTAATTAATTTCAAATTTGTTTAAAAAATCAAAACTGATGCACATGCAAGATAAAATATAAAGACAGGTTCATTGCAAAAGGCTTCACGCAGGCGTATGGAGAAGATTAAAGTAGTATATTTTCACTTGTATTGAAACAAAGTACTTTTCGAATTCTGTTGACTTTTGCTGCTGCTGTCTACAAATTCAGTGTTATGCATTTCAATGTGAAAACCACTTTCTTGAATGAAACAGAAGAAGAGCTTTATATATCTCAACCAGAAAATTAAAAATTGAAGGTGATTCACTTGAGTGAACTCAAAAAAGACCACATAGGCGTTTCTCAAGGTAGTCTTAAGGCCAATAATGTTCCTTATACAGGGTATTACCAAATAAGTGCGAAAGTTTTTAGGGGGTGATTCCTTGTCGAAAATTAAAGGGGGTCTTTCATGTAAACAAAAGCTCTTAGGCCTTTCCTTGAAAAGTTACACGTTTCCAAAAATAAAAAATAATATTTTTTTTCTTGAAATTGCTGAAAGTTGAAGAAATGGAATTTTGGGGGCATGTTCTACCAAAAAGAAGGCTACCTATGAATATTTTTTTGATTTTGTTGTGATCTTTTAAAAGGGTGAAACATTAACCCCTATTCTATTTTTTATCAGAACTTTTTAACGAAACAAAATTACTCAATTTAAAAAAGAAAAGAACGATTCATTGCAAAACTTTTTTAACTCTTGTGTTGTGTCCGTAAAAGCAATAGTTCCCAATAAAAAAATAAAATACAACATTGTACATGAACGGATCTTCTGTAAATGGAATCGAAAAAATCTAGTAGGTGGCTGTCACGTTTTGTTTGCACAACTTGTGACTTCAATCCTAGTATTTTAAAATCGAAAAAATCTAGTAGGTGGCTGTCAAGTCGCTTTGATTTCTAGCGGTAGTTGAACGTTCAATTGTGTCTTTTGAATCTTCAATATAAATAATTACACTAACGCTGAAATGGTCGATATGCATTTTATGTATGGTCGTGCAAATGGAAATTCTTTAAAAGCTAGACGGCTCTATGCAGAGATGTATCCCCAGCGCGTGATACCTCATCACACAACTTTTGCACATCTTTACCCACGTCTCTGTGAAAAAGATGGTAGCACTGGAAGAAGAGTTCTCAATATGATTGAAGATCGTCCGGAATTAAGTACAAGACAAATTGCTAACACACTTAATGTTAACATTAAACTAATATGGAAAATTTTAAAGGATCATCAATTGTATCCTTACCATATTCAACGAGTCCAGGCACTTTTGCCGCGAGATTTTCCCCATCGAGTAGACTTTTGTCAATGGAGTCTTCAAATGATTACCCAAAATGCTCAATTTTTAGAAAACGTAATATTCACTGACGAATCCAACAATTCAAGGCAAGGGATTACAAATTTCCATAACAGTCATCTACGAGCCGAAGATAACCCACATGCAATTCAAGAAGGTCGGTATCAATATGAATTTTCACTTAACGTGTGGGGCGGAATTATTGGCGAAAATATTATTGGACCGTATTTTCCACCGTTGAGGCTAACTGGTGCAACCTATACAAATTTTCTCCAGGAGTAGCTTCCCATTTTACTTGAAAATGTTCCACTAGCTATTTGACCATGAATGTGGTTTATGCATGATGGTGTGCCTGTCCATTTCAGCATAACTGCTCGTCGGTACTTGGATGACGTGTATCCAAATTGTTGGATAGGCAGAGCAGGACCTCAACCTTGGCTTCCCAGATCTCCAGACTTAAACCCCTTGGACTTTTGCATCTGAGGTCACTTGAAGTCCTTGGTTTATACGACCCCCATTGAATGTGTGAATGTTTTAAGGAATCGCATCATTGCAGCCTGCGAGACAATCCAAAACACACATTTCAACGTTTTTCGCCAGTCTATGAGTCGAAGACTTGATTCCTGTCTAATGGTTGGAGGTGGTCATTTCGAGCAGTTTTTATAACTCCGTTCCGTTTGATCTTGTTGCCTTTTTCTTTGTTGTAATATACATAATTTTGTTTTATTTGTATTTTTAATTTGATATTCTATTAAAACAAAACATGGTACTGGTACATGCTTACATTAAAAGTTAAACCAAGCGGAATAATTTTAAAATACGATTGAAGTCAACAAGTTGTGCAAACTAAACGTGACAGCCACCTACTATATTTTTTCGATTCCATTTACAGAAGATCCGTTCATGCACAATGTTATTTTTATCTTTTTATTAGGAAACTATTGCTTTTACGGACACAAGTTAAAAAAGGTTTGCAATGAATAGTTCTTTTCAACACATATTTTTAAATTGAGGAATTTTGTTTCGTTAAAAAGTTCTGGTAAAAAATGGAATAGGGGTTAAAAGACCAAAACAAAATTAAAAAAATATTCATAGGTAGCCTTTTTATTTCTTATTTTTGGAAGCATGTAACTTTTCAAGGAAAGGCCTAAGAGAAAAATGTTCGCACTTATTTGGTAACACCCTGTATATATAAATAATATTTTTTTTATTAATGTTATACAGGGACATCTTATATCTCATGCGGACGATACTTCCATAGTGATTTCTGGAGGGATAATGCATACTTTAAAGCAGAAAGTGATCTGAGTAAAATTCACTCCTGGTTGAACCTTAACCTACTTAGTCTCAATATAGATGAAACCAAATACATAACTTTTCTCTGTTGGCACCAGATCAACCACATATGCACAATCTTCGTATCCACAAAGAAAACTGTCCCCAACCTCAGGCAAAATGCAATTGTCCCATCATTGAGAAAACCAAAACATTGAAATATCTTGGAGTTATATTTGCCCAGCACCTGATGGGAAGATCATGCATACCATGTCATCAAAAAAAGGGGAAAACTTATTCATACATTTTATATTTGGGATATATTCACCAAGAAACTCCTTAGAACTATATATTTTTCCCTAGCGGAAAGCGTTATCATATATTGTATCATCGCGTGGGGTGGAACAATTATAAAAAATTACAAACAACCCAAAACACTATACTAAAAATTTTATTTTAAAAAGGTATACATTTCTCCACAAATACATTATATAATACATCTAAACTTTTCAATATTAGAAACATATTTGTCTTCAATGCCTTGGTGTGGATATTTAGAGAAACAACAAATATCAACAACAGTAATCACCAAATTTACTAAACATCAATCAGTTACCCTACCAATTTAAAAAAAAAAACACCCGAAACACAATATTTTTCTATGGTCCTAAATTATTCAATATGCTTCCAAATCCTCTTAAGTGTATAGTAAATATAAATCGCTTCAAAAAAGAAGTAAAAAACCTTATGCTCTCGAATATGAATATGTTACTAACAATATTTTAGAGATGATGAACTCTCTTCGACTCACACTTCAATCTCCACCAAATTATATATGAATGTAAATATATAAAATTCCTATTTTTTCTAACTTTTTTAAGGCAAAATTGTACCTATAACGGATTATGATGGAAACACAACGCCTCCCGAGCTTAGGTGAATCCATGGTAATAGTTTCTAAACTCTCTATTACAAGAAATGTTTGTAAATGTGTCGATATATGAATAAATTGAATTGAAATTGATTGTATCTATTTTATTACTGATATGTGTTGATGATTACATTATCTGTTACAAAAAAAATCGTGGTGGAGAAACTTCTTTGATATCGTAGATTTGGGTGATATAACTTATTTGTTGGGGATACGAATTCAACAGACTGAAGATGGTTTTCTACTTGATTAAGAAAAGAGGAACGATAAACTAGTTCAAAAGTTCAGTTTGGAGGATGCTGCTCCTGTTTCTGTCCCAATGAATACAGATTACCCAAAGTTGACAGAAAATGATGAATGTCTTCCAAATAATGAAAAGAATAGGATGGCACTGGGAGTTCTTCTCTATTTATCCACGATATCACTCCGAATATAGCTACTGGAGTGGGCTATTAACAAGTAGGGTAGCAATCCATATCAGATTGATTGGAATGGTGTCAAAAGAATGATAAGATATCTCAAAATAGTTATATAAAATAAAATCCGATGTGAATATAATTTTGAGTAGGTACGTGGACTCTGAGAGGGCAGGAGATATATCGGATTGAAAGTCACTGAGCGGTTTTCTGTTATTTCCTTGAAAGAATCCCGTTTACTGGTGTAGCAAGAAACAAACGCTCAGGCTAGTTAAAAGAAAATTTGGATGAGATATAGAATAATTCAACTATTAATTTTAAATGTACGTCATATTATAATTCATAAATATATTCTAACTAAAGTTCTGTTCACACTGCCTATTCAATAAATATATTAATTCCAATACTTTTGAAATGTTTCACCAATAAAAATAATGTCTTATAGATTAAGCAAGCACATTCATTCGTCAAAAAACTGGAAATTTTATCATTCTCACGGTTGACCTTAGGATCAGCAGGATTTCCAAATTCCCCTTTAATAGATTTCAGTGAAATTAGCTAGCTTCATATAGTTATTTAATCCACTAGTGTGTTAATGAGGTGATTAATGATCGGGATAATTATTGGCCATTTTAATATACGAGTTGATTACCAAAAAAAAACCGTCAACCTCGTTTCTGGGGTCAACGTGAAATTTTCGATATCTATTTGCTTCAACTAGGAGAAAACTTACAATATTTGGATTTTAAAATACATAAATTTGACAGCGTGAAGGTAATATGATTTGACATTTGAATTCGTGTATGTTTCGTTTCCTATACCACAATGATGCATTAATAGAGAAATCGACCATTAATAGGTTATTAATGGTCGATTTCGGTGTATGTTTGGCTGCATATATTACAATTATGCATTAATAGAGAAATTGAACGTTAATAGGGGTGATTAACGATTGATTTCGTGTAGATTAAACAGACTCGTTAATACGAGGTTGCCGGAAAAGTCACTTCAAAGTGACTTGAGCTTGGTCAAGGATATTGAAAAGGGAAACATTCTCAATTGAATATTGATAGAAATATTTTTCTGTGAATTTCTAACAGAAAACAACTACTTCCTCGGCTAAAGCCACGCTGAACATTGAACTACATCAGATAGATTTTCTGATATGGCCCTAACTCAAAAGAAAAAATCTGAAATTGAAAATTTGCATTTTCATTCAGATAGTTATTTGATTTTCTATTCCAGTCTTAATTAAGAACTCATAAAGATGAATGAGGCAAAGAAGAATGTTTTCCAAAAGAGAGTACTCACCAGAAATCATTCGTAACATTGACGCAGGAGAGACATCGCATCTAGGTCTTCAATACATTTTTGTCGACGAAAATCTATTTCACGCTTCCACGATCATCAGGAAGACCGGAAAAATGGGAAACACATTTTCAAGAAGCAATCTCACTTTGCAAAGATGGAAAAAGTTAGAATCATTCCTTTTGGAGAGACACTTTGAAGTTAGTGTTTTCTGACATTAAAACCTGTCATGGGGTATGATAGATTGATTTGTTGAAAATATAAACAGGATGTTCATAAAATCAGATGCGGAATCATCTGCGACTGAAAGATAAACTTTAGTCACTATCTTCCATCGTCAAGATAACCTCTTGTGGGGTATTCATGTTGAAAAGGGAAACATTCTCAATTGAATATTGATAGAAAGATTTTTCTGTGAATTGAAAAATTGACGATTAAAATGAAGTTAATGTTTGTGAATTTCTAACAGAAAACAACTACTTCCCCGGCTAAAGCCACACTGGACATTGAACTACATCTGATAGATATTCTGAAATGGCCCTAACTCAAAAAAAAAATTGAAAATTTGTATTTTCATTCAGATAGTTATTTGATTTTCTATTCCAGTCTTAAGAACTCATAAAGATGAATGAGGCAAAGAAGAATGTTTTCCAAAAGAGAGTACTCACCAGAAATCATTCGTAACATTGATGCAGGAGAGACATCGCATTCACTAGGTCTTCAATACATTTTTGTCGACGAAAATCTATTTCACGCTTCCACGATCATCAGTCGCAGATGATTCCACATCTGATTTTATGGACATCCTGTTTATATTTTCAACAAATCAGTCAAGGATATGTTTTACAAAAGATAGTTGTAGTGCAAAAAGTAGAGTTATGGTGTCAAGTTTCAGTCTTGTGACCTCTCTTGAAGGAGGAAAACAGTCCTACAACTCCCATACTGTTTCATTTTTTCTCCCTACTTGATATTTTGCACAAATGTTCACACTGACCATCAATTAAAGAAAATGAAAGCAATCAAGTTTCATTTTAACAAATCTGTCACTATTAATAAACAATTAAAAAGGACGAAATATTTAAAGATAATTACATTTACCAAGAATCAAGTTTATAGAAGGAAAAAATATGAAAATTCAGTAACTAGAAAGCAGAACAAGAGATGTACTCATATGAGGATAATATAAAATGATACAAACATCAGAAAAAGAAATGAAATAAGTAATATTTCAAATGAATTTTGAATCGCGATTTGTTTATTCTTAAATGGTAGGATCTCCAATTCTAAACAACTTTTTTAATGAGTTTTATCGATATTTCCAAGTCACTTTACTCTCAAGGTAAAATTAATATTTGTTTACTCTCATGTAAACAGTTTATAATTTTGGAAATTCATTGATCGCATTTTATATTTCAGATGATACAGCTATTTCTATCAGAAATAACATTTTCAACAATATGTGAATAAATGTTGAAGTATATTTGGTGTTAATTATCTCTGTTCCGCTACAACTCATGATATGAACTCGCATCTGATTGCAAAAGAGCTCAACAACTAAGTGAAGATAAAAATAATTGCTATGTTAATTGTTCTTGTTTGTTTCGCCTTGGATGGAATATGGAAAGGATACATATTTGATAGAAAAATATTAGTTGTACCCACCAACCTAGTTATTGGTTGTTTCTATATTTTACCTGCTTCTAGTGGCCTAACGAGACACTATAATATCTGATAGTTCTGCAGTTGTCGGAATGTATCCCAATCTCTACAAAAAGGTACTCAACTAACCTAATTTACTAACAGCTATCCAAATTTATCTTGATGCAATTACTTTTTACGTAAAAATGACCTTATTTCATTGTGGCGGCATTTGGTAACTTATAGGTGATCTTCCTATATGTCGACTAAAATCCACATATTTTGTTCAGTGACTCTTTGTATTTTGCCCTTGAAATCCAGAAAATCTCTGATTTCAAGATAAAAAATGCATTGATAAAATTAATTCCCAAACTGACCCACAGACACAACTAATTAGAAGGAATATTAAAAAAAAAGTTCATTTTTATCGCCTACCACACTACCACTAATCCAGTGAATCGATTACTAACAATTCTCATGACAATGTATCTGCTGGCCTTGAGTAGCGAGAGCAGCAATTTCTAAAATGACAAATTTGGGATGTTTGCTGATGTGTACGAGAATGTCTTATTGAAGTAGGCAGCATATTATCTTCATATTAACTGAAATTTGGATAATTATCCACTGATCTCAGGAAGCAAGTGATGACACGTGGCTGATATCCTGATGGTAATGCTTTTCTAGTATCAGAACACATTTGGTTGCAAGAGTCGAAAGACAGCCCAATATTTAAGACAAGGAAGGTAATTGCCATTCTAAACTATAGAGCAATAACTACTATTCTTTTCAGTTTTGGGAAGGCTTTCAATATGTGTTGTAATAATGGAAGGTCACTAAATGTAAAAATACTAATTAATCACCACAAATCAAGAATATTGCTCAAGATCCACAGTAAATCTTACATATATCACAAATATGACACACAAGTCAACATAATCAATACAAACTTTTCAAAAACTTCCAACAATCAGAACCATTCAGTTTCATTGAGTGAGCTGCTTACATTCATATAAAAATAAATCTGAATAAAAAAATCATTTATTTATATTAAAAAAATGTCGTAAGCGTAATACGTGAGATTTTTTTTCAAATGTTTTTAATAGCCCAAGGATGATTTTTACGGAAAGAAAAAAAAATTGAAAAGTTGCCCGTAAATTGAGAAATTCGGGAAAATAAGAAAAATGTTGACAACAAAAGGAACATCGGCTGAGCTCTTAGTAAAGATCCGGTAGCTCAGTGGTTAGAGTGTTTGCTTTGTAACTACAAAGGCCCGGGTTCATCCCCGGGCGTCTCCACACATTTTTAATTTTTTATTTTAACAATCAAATCAAACACAAAACTTTTTATGTTTACTTGTAATAGTCCGAATAAGGCTTTTAGGAAAAGAAAGGTTTTTTAGGAAAGTTATTGGGTTCGGGAAATATTGAAAGTGCTTTTTTCTATGGGATTTTTGAATACCATAACACGATTCGAGTGATGGATATGCGCAATCCTCTGGTACTGGAAAAGTTTTCAGGAATATATATATATATATGAAACGTGATAAGGGTAAAACGGGAAAACAGGATGACGGGACAAGGGGATAAAGGAAAGCGGGCAGAGTTGAAAGCATAACCTAAATGGAACAACACAAAGAAAAACATCGGAAAAAATAAATTCTACACGGACGAGAGTTTTCAGGAAAATTTTTTTAGGGGATATAAAAATTTGGACAGGAAGTCTGTCGGGTCAGCTAGTTAGATAATATAAATGATCTATTTCAATATTTTTTAAGTTGAATATAATCATGTAAGAAATAAAAGAATACAGTGATTCAAGAATAAAGATTGTTGGGATATTTGGGGAAAAACACATTTGGCCAATAGCAGAAATAAAGCATTTAATTAATAAATACAAAAGGAAAATGAGTATAAACATCTTATATATAGACTATTCGAACATCTATCTGCTGTTATTAGAATCAATATTATGAGTTTTCTTCATGTGCTGCTTAACGTATGATTTATCGTTGAATTTTTTATTGCAAATATTGCAAAAGAATGGCTTCTCCCCTGTATGAGTATATAAATGCCTGGTCAGTTTATTTTTTGCATAATATGCCTTTGGACACATATGACATATATACTTTTTCTCCTTAGAAGGGAGTTTAATTTCCCCTACACCGATTCCATGTATCTTAGCCATATGGATTTGCAATACACGTTTATCTTTGTATTCTTTATCGCAATGAGAACACTTAAAATCTCTCACATTCGAGTGAGTCCTCATATGACGCTGCAATACACACTTATCCGTAAACTTTTTATCGCATAAGTGGCATTGAAATTTTTTATCACCAGTATGTCGCCTCATGTGACAATCATAGTTTGATTTTATAGGAAAAGGTTTGTTGCATATCTCACAAAAATACTTCCACAGTTGAGGATCTGTATGCACAACAAGTTTATGGGACCTGAAAAAAAAAAGATACATTATATATTAACATTCGTTTTGCTTATTTGTTAATATGTGCAGATAATCAACACCGCCGTTGGGTTTGATTATGTAAGTGTTGAAGGCATTTTAGAAAGGACCAAAATTACTCGTTACCTATCCATTCCGAAGAGACAAACAAAATCAAAGCTAAGATCTTGCAATGAACTTCATGGGTGGTTGACAGTGAAATGATAATAATAATATATTGTTTGGTTATTTATTCCCCACATTTCGCAAAGTTTTTTAATATGTATGAATGGTAATGCTAAGTGATTATTTTACAAATGAAGATGTATTCATGCTTATTATTATGTCATAATAAGGATTTTTGCAGAAATTATTGCAAATAGATATTTTAGTAGAGTTTCGAACAACTTCAAATCGAGGACTCTGAGAGAAAGAACATATACTTTACTGTCTAAGAAGTAACTTCTCATTTGAAAAGCATGTAAAATATAGTTTTTGCAACACCTGCTCGAGCACTGTGTATTATGACAAAAGTGCCCAATATATTCAGGCTTAGCTATACGTTTTACTTTACCCCACTTGTTCGCAAAGTATGCTATTACTGTAGAGTTTTAACTTGACTATACAGTAATAAGATGTCACAACCAGTGACTTTATTTAATTCTGCTCTCCATAACTAAGTACGTTACTGTATTTTTACACTTCTCTCATATTGAACTTCCAGAGCAGGTGTTGCAAAAAATAATGTATGCTCCTCGTGGACTAAGGAGCGAATATAACAATGGCACAACATTCACTTAAAGGTTTATGTTACATTTATATGAGGACTCGTGTGCTTGTCATTTACTCGCCCACGGCACTTAGTGACATCTACCATACTCGTCCTCATGTAAATGAACCATAAATTTTAGACTCATATCGCGACAACAAGTTTGTCAAATAATTCGCCTTTCAGTCCACTTGTTGCATAAATTACTATTGTATAACAACTTAGATATAAAAACTAATACACAGAATACACAGTATATATAATGGATTAAATAATGAAGTAAAAATAAATAGACGTGATTGATAAAAAATAGTGAAACAAATAGAGTATAGATCACAGCAGAGTTTCATTGTAAAATTCTTCAAGATATGCTTTCTTCCATAGGATCTCTTTAAAGAGTTTTTTGCATTTTACATTCCCGAGTTCTGAGGAAGAATCTTCAGTGTCAAGTTTGGAAAATGAAGAGTTATATTTTTATCCATTGTTTAAGTAATATGGTTTGTTCAATAGATTATATTGTGTTATACTTTTTGTATATCTGACAAACAGATTCTAGAATGAAAAAAAATCTTTTTTCTTGGATAGATATCTAACTGCTCGCTTCAGTAAGATAAACACTGAAAGAAATAGTTTTTGACTATAGAATCCACCAAAAAGCTATACCAATCCTAAGTGAGACTCAATCAGAGACTGACAAACCATCTTTGAAGAAGTTGGGGAGAGCGTCCAACTTCTATAACCGAAGATCGGACTTTTGAACCCCGCTGACATCGCAATATTTTTTGCATTTTTCTCATAATCACACCACACAACCCTGTGTTTATATTCCACCATCATCCCCCAAAGATTTGTATATTAATCATTGTAAAACTGTAGAAGATATTCATGATATATCTATCCAAACGAAAACTTGCAATCGGCGAATTCTACCTTGGCGAGGCAGGGACCAGGTCCTGATCTTTGACCGATTCGGTATATACTATTTACGTGGGATTCAATGTCAGGAAGTATGGAACTGATGAGTCCACGTACGGCGTTTGAATCGTCTTGAGGATTATCTGATTCGTGAAGGCCAGCAATGATGATGTTTTTTTCGCGGCTTATTCTCGATCGCAGTTCATGGTAAATTGTGTCCGAAGGAAATACGGGATTCACAGGGGCATTCGATGGAGTGTTGATTTGGCTCTCCAGCGATAAGAGTTTTTCTTCTAGAGTTACAGCTTTATCTTTCAAATTTCTAATATCATTGTTGCAAGTTGTAATATAGTCGTCGGCAAAAATGGAAATAGTCGTCACAAAAGACTTTCAAAATAGTTTTATTCAGAGAAAAAGGCAAAATGTGTGACAATATTTACAATATTTGACAATATCTGACAATTCGTTTTTATATCTAGGCAACTCCATAAAAATAAAATATATACAGTGTCTTCTAAATGTCGAATATGTTACATTCTCCCCCTTGATGGCGAATCTAATTGTCATTACCATCTTCTGTTTTCAAGGGACACAGCTTTGAAACAGGCCGTCTATATAGTTCGGTTTGGGATTTGACTTCTACAACCCTTACTTTTCCATCGGGTCCGGGAAACAATTTTTGCACTACCCCAACTATTCCTTGGAGCATTTTCGTCTATTTCTTTGAGGAATTCAGGTCCACTGAACCATCTGTCGAAGTTGATCTGTCGAGAAGTTGTCGAATATGTACGTGTAGCTTCGTCTGCTATGTTAGAACTAGTAGAAATCCAATACCAGTCAGAAGAATTTGTCAATTCTAAAATTTCTCCGATTCTATGTGATTCAAACTGTCCAAGTTTTTTCCCGTTTCCTTTTATCCAATGTAAAATTGTTGAAGAATCAGTACAAAAGTAATTTTTCTGAATGTTTATCTCAAGTTCTTTATTAATACAATTCGCTAGGCGGCTTCCCATCAGAGCTGCCTGTAATTCCAACCTGGGAATCGACAGAGCTTTGTTGGGAGCTACGCGAGCTTTGGCCATTATCAGTGATGTATTTACCTCCTTGCCCGAAACGACTCTGAGGTAGGCCAGTGAAGCAAATGCTTTTTTACTTGCGTCGCAGAAAACATGTAATTCGGTTTTGTCGGATTTTGGAATGATTAGTGAATAGCATCGAGGAATTCGTAGAAGTGGTATCGTTTCTACCAAGTCTCTCGTCCAAAGTGCCCATATTTCAAAATGTTCTTCGTCAATATGGTCATCCCACCCTATACCGGAACTCCAAATATCCTGAATCAATATTCTCCCACGAATTGAAAAATTAACAATCAATCCTAAAGGGTCAAAAACAGACATCACTGATTTCAAAATTTCTCTTTTTGTGGGTTTCTGTTTTCTAGAAGTTTTGTAGTCATTGTAGGTCGAATTGAATTTGTACTGAAAGAAGTCGTCTTTAGCATTCCACCATAGTCCAAGAATACGTTGTAAATTTGTATCGTCATTGAAATTCATGTCCCTTACTATACTGTCATATGATCCAAGTCTATTCATAACTTCTTTTGAATTTGAAATCAATTAACCAACTGAAATCCTCCTTGTTGTTGAATTCGTTGAACCTCAAGGATGGATTTCAGAGCTTCTTCGATCAGTGTCTTTACTATCAAGATAATCATCAACATAGTGCTTTTTCAAAATCGCATCCAATATATCCGGAGAATCAGTTTGTTCTTTAGCATTGAAATTTTTAACGAATTGAGCACATGTTGGTGAACAAGTTGCACCGAATATCATTACCTGCATTTGATATACCTGATATTCTTTGGTAGGATCACCATGTCTCCACAAAAATCGTTGGCTACATTGATCTTCTGGTCTTATTCTCACCTGATGAAACATTTCCTTGATGTCAGAACAAAAGGCAACTTTGTATTGTCGAAATCTCATCAAAACTGCTACTAGAGGAGTGAGTAGGTCTGGTCCTACAAGTAGATGATCATTTAGGCTTTCACCTTGTGATCTGGCTGCTGCGTCGAAAACTAAACGAAATTTGTTCGGCTTATTAGGGTTTTGTACGCCGAAATGCGGTAAATACCAACAACGAGAACCTTCAATGTTGGCTTCTTCTGGAGACAATACTCTGGCATAATTTTTGTCAAGGTAGCTTTGAATTTTCTCAGAATATTGTCTTCGGAAGTTTTCGTCTTTTGCTAATCTTTTTTCAACACAGTTAAGCCGTTTTATTGCCATAGTTTTACTGTCAGGTAAGACTATGTCATCACTTTTCCACAAAAGACCAATTTGAAAATGACTATCAATTCGTTCGATACTTTTTTCCATAATGTTTATAGCTCTATCCACGGATTTATCAGGATTTTTATGATTATTTGAAATGCCAAAGGATTCTAACGAAAAGGTTTGTTTAACGAGGTCATGAAGTTTTTCATCAGCTTGTTCTCGAAGGCAGATGTGAAAGGAAAATTGACTAAACGTTTTACCAAAATCAGTAGGTCCGTGTAAAATCCACCCAAGATGTGTTTTTGTTGCGATAGGCGTATTTTCAGGTCCTTGACAAACTTTACGTGCTACAGTGAGATTTATATTATCTTGCCCCAGAAGAATCATGGGTCTACTAGTGATATTTTGAAAAGGCAGTCCTTGTAAATAGTCATATTTCATCCAATCTCCCCTCGTGATAGTCTGAAATGGAAGCGATAAGTCTTTGACAGAATGAACATTTTTCAGGGTGAATATTTTGGCATCTCTGTAGCATCCAGAAATGTTAATGTCAAATTTGAGAGAAGTGTCATGTTGATTGACAATATTGTTCGTCCATTGTATACATAAAGGTTGTCGTTGACCTTCTATACCAAGTTCTGCGACAATCGATTCATCAACGAGTGTCACTGTTGACGCTTCATCTAAAAGTGCAACTGTGTCAATAAAACTATTTTGTCCATACAGTCTCACGTTTACTACCCTGAGTAACACTTTCGTCGTCATGTCGTGTCTAGTAGTTGTTACTCTTTCAGTGTTTGGGTCAGATGCGTCTTTTGAGATAGAAGCAGAGTTTTCCGTGCAAGGTTTAGTATCATTGTTATAATTAGAATTGGGCATTTCAAAAGAGTCTTTATGCAACAATTTGTGATGAGGACGACGACACCCATTTAGACCACACGATTTTCTGATTTCACAACGATATGTTTGATGGTTATTGCTTAAGCAAGAAAAGCATAATTTTTTCTTCGTTACAACTGACCATCTAGTTTCAACGTCATTTTCATTGAGTTTCGGACACAATTGTGTCTTGTGCCCTTTCATTTCACAATAATGACAAAGAATTTTAGGATGTTTTCGCTCATTTGTTGATAGAGCTACTTCATGTCGAGGTTTTGATTGAAATCGGGAATAGTCTCGGAAATTCTCCAATACTTTATATTTAGAAGAGGGCGTGCTAACGTAACAGGCCGCATTTGCTCTGGTATTCAACCATTCAGAAAAACTATTGAGGTCAGCTTCCCCACCACAATTATACATAATATCACCCCATTGCAATTTCAGCATGTCAGGAATTTTTCCAAGTAATTCTTTGAGGAGTTGAGGATTTTTCAAATGTCCTGTGCACTTCAAGGATTTTATTGTCTCAACAAGATTTCTCACGTGGTTTGAAAAATGTATCAACTTCTCAAGGTTCTGATCTCTCATTGGTTGGATAGCTCTTACCTGGGTGATAAGTGTCTCGATTATTTGATCGGGACGTCCAAAACGCATTTCTAATGTGTTTATTACCAAATTTATGTTCGAGGGACACATCATCATTCCGGCGACAGCAGATTTAGCTTCTCCTCGGAGACATTTTTGCAGCTTAACCATTTTTTCCTCATTGGAAAATTTGCACATGGAGGAGACGAGATGAACTTGGGATATAAACATTGGCCATTCATCAGGATTGCCATCGAAAATAGGAAAGTCCTTTTCCATGAAACGATACATTCTGAAATTGTCTTCGGGTCGGCTGGTTGCTTTTTGGAAAGTTTCAGAAAGTGTTTTACACAGCAATTGAATGTCCGTCATTTCTCTTGGTACGGTTGGTGGGTCTTCTTTTCTTGGTTGTTCTTGGTCTTGTGTTGGTTGAATCTCTATTTCATTTACCCAGTTTTGAATATCTGTCGTCTTTGGAGAGGAGGGTGGTTGAGAAATTGGTGTCAAAACTCTACGGTCGGATAAAGGCTTCTCGTAGATTTGATACTTTCACACTCTCTAGTTTCGTTTATTTCTTGTTCATGAAATTCGTGCTCTATTTGAAGTAATTTCAATTTGTTGTCTAGTTCCAATTTCTTCATTTCAATTTCTTGTTTCGCTTTTTCCATATTGAGGGCTAACTCTCGTCTTCTACTTCTAATTGAACTAGTCGTACTATGTCGGGAATGTCTGGATTTTTGGGATATGGTTTCAATTCCATGCAGCTTTTCTGGATTCTGTACTTCATTCGGGACTATTTGTCCTTGGGATGATATATTTTCCGAAGTCTGGATGCATGGTTCTGATACGCATGTTATCTGATTTGATCTATCATTAGGAGTGTTGTCTACCCCAAAATGATGAGGCCATACAAAATCTCTATCCAAATGGTGATTGGTACGTGCACCTGGTCGTCTCAGGTTGTATCCTCTTGAACTCATTTGGGCAGTGATTCCAAAGTCTGATTCCGTCGGCTCGAAAGGACCAAAATGTAATATAGTCGTCGGCAAAAATGGAAATAGTCGTCACAAAAGACTTTCAAAATAGTTTTATTCAGAGAAAAAGGCAAAATGTGTGACAATATTTACAATATTTGACAATATCTGACAATTCGTTTTTATATCTAGGCAACTCCATAAAAATAAAATATATACAGTGTCTTCTAAATGTCGAATATGTTACACAAGTAACTATCGATTGGGTGTGTTTCTCTAAGGTTACATTGATATTATTTATGCTTTCATTGCAAGTGAACAATTGCGATGTCAGCTGGGCGAACTGTTATTTCTTTTATATGTTGACGACATAGTGAGTGCCGCTGGACATTGTTCCATACATCTATTCGCCGATGATACCCTCATATATTTTAGATGTTTAGATAATGAAGAGTTGGTAACAACACTTAACACTACTTTGGAAAATATCAATAAGTGGTGTTACTCTAACCAATTGAAGATAAACACACAAAAAACCAAATTTATGATAATCAGCAACGAAAATAATTGCAGATTGTTTTGCGAGAGTCAGCTAAATATTACTGTAAGTGACGAGTCAATTGAAATGGTACAGAAATTTAAATATTTAGGAGTAATTATAGATAGACAGCTCAAATTTAAAGAACATGCAAACAATTTAATCAAAATCATTTCATATAAAATCAACTACTTACAAAGATGTTCTACTTTTCTGACAAGATGGTCCAAAACTATTCTGTTCAACACCCTAATATTACCACATTTTACCTACTGTTCCACAATACTTTACCTACTCAATCAAAATGAAATGTCCAGATTTAGGAAACTTCAAAATCGAGCTATGAGAATCATACTCAAAGAGAACACACATTGGGCATATGTTAAAGGAAATGCAGTGGTTGTCAATAGATGACTTCTTTGAGTATAATACTTTAATATTTATATTCAAGATCAAATCAGGTACTGCTCCAAGTTATTTGAGAAATATTGTTAATTACAATTCTGATGTGCATACCCACAATACAAGATCACGAAATGATTTCCACATTCCACTGGTGGCAAAGAGTCATATACAAACATCTGTATTTTTCAATGGCCTGAAGAGATTCAATCAGCTGCCCCTAGAAATCAAATCCTCAGATTCCTTGAACAAGTTCAAACAGAACTTCAAAATGTTTCTTCACTCTCCTAGTGCTGGAGCTTGAAAAAAGAATTTTTCTTCGTAATTCTATTTCAATATTCTGCACAGGTATACTTATGTTTCTCCCTTCTCTTCAACTGATTTTAATGTGTAGTTTTTATGAGTGGAATGTCTGTATTGGTTTTACTTTATTTTATATGACCAAATTTTAATGTGTAGTTTTATGAGTGACATGTCTATTATTAGTTTTATTTTATATGACCTAATTTAATGTATATTCTTTAAATGATCATGTGTATATATAACTAAATAAAGGAATTATATTATTTGCGCTAAGTGACTCGTATTCAATGGTTCCGGCTGGGAGTTTCCTGAGTATTGGGACAGTGGCATGCTTGGTCGGCACGTTGGACAGATCCAATTACCTTTAGGCGGCGTCAGAGTGGGCGTGTCAAGGCAGCCTACGTGGTACGAATCATTGCAGTCATGGCAGCGGAGCTTGGACCTGGTACTGCCCAGGGGGGCTCTACATTTCTTGCACTGAGACATCTGGTTACGGAGGATGGAACTATAATAATTGGAAGGTAGGAAGAAATCTGTATGTGCTTCACCACAGTACAGGTGTCCGTCCAGGCTGGAGTGCACGTGCAATTGCAATCGAGAATTCAAACTGTCACTATATGCAGGTATGGGCTGGCAAATATATCAATAGGTGCAGACTCACTTTATTTGATGGAGGATCCAGATAACACAGGTATACAAGCACTAGTCTATGAGATTTCTCAGTTATTATCGGAACGAAACGAACGATGTGTCACTAACCCAGTGGGGTAGGATTCGCTGCCAGCTCTATCTCCGCAATATTTCTTATTTTACGAATATCGTTTCCTAAGCTGTCTCTGAGTGTTGCTCTGAAGCCCTCTCAGTCCGTACATTTGGGGTCCCGATATTGTATCTCTTGTCGAGAACTCGCCTCCACGTCAAATCTAATGTGTCGATGGTCCGAGCACGATGGTTCTGTGGAGACGTGCCAGTTGGCTATTTTATTACTTATGTACCTTGTACTAACCATCTGATCTAGAACTTCCTATATGTTGCTAGTCACAAGGGTTGGTTCTGGGCCGATCTTTTGAACAATACATACATAAATCTTAAACATACACAAAAATTAAAAATTAAATATCTAACATCAAGCACTAACATCATTTAGAACTTTCATGGTCCTACTCACATTCGTACAGAATAAGTCAAGCTCCTGTGAAAACTTGTAAGAAGACATTTTAATTATGTTGAGAGGGGAATGATAGGCATAATTGGTTGTATGGGATGAAATTGCGAAAATCCCGGGAGTACGAGTATTGTAAACGGGAGTTTATAATATAAGTTTCAAGTATTTGTAGACAGTTGATATTGCCTGAGAGTATTTTTTGCAGAAATATTATATCATTGACACATCTGAGAAAGTGGTTGAATACTCAGAATTTCTTCCACTTCGACATACTCATATTGCTCTCAGAGTAAACCCTATGTATAAGCGCAACATCTAAGAAATTTGTTTTGTTCTCTTTCAATTTGTTTGACATAGCAATCATAGTGTGGGGACCAGACAATAGACCCATACTCTAGAATGGATCTGACATGTGAGCAGTAGAGTATTTTCAGTGTGTTATGACTGTTGTTCTGAAGGTGAAGCCCAACATTTTATAAGATTTTACTGTGATTACGTTGATGTATTTGGTAAAAGTGGGTTTGGAATAAAATTTTATTCTTTGGTCCTTTATCTCGTTGACACGTGCTAATTGATTACCGAGCATTTCGTACGGAAAGTTGTTAAATGTTTTCTTCCGGGAGGATATTGCGAAACATTTCCTAACATTGAAATTCATCTTATTGTTTTGATACCAGTGGGTTAAGTTCTCAATATCGTCTTGCAAGAGGTTGGTATATGGAATGAGTTCACAGGACAGAACAATTTCAGATCGTCGCCAAATAACAAAAATTGGGAACTCTTAATTGAGAGAGATATATCATTTATGACCAAGTTGAAGAGAAGTGGACTAGAATGAGACCCTTGTGGTACTCCAGAAGATACTTTGATTACATGTGACACATATTGTGTGCACCCTTTCAAGAAGCTCTTGAACCAACTCAACAACTGTCCTTTGAAACCGAGATAAATCAATTTGAGTGCAAGGATATCATGGTTAACCCGGTCAAAAGCCATAGAAAAATATGTATAAATAGAGTCAACCTGAGAATTATTTTCAAAATTCGATAGAATATAATTTTGCATGCATATTGCTCTGTAGTTTTCAATATCATCTTTTTTCTCCGATTTAAAAATGGGTGTTAAGAAGCTATGTTTCCAGATATCCGGGAAATTCCCTGACTTCAGAGACATCTGTGAATAGGGTTTGTGATAGAGAAAATGCAGTTTTTGATAAAGTACAAAGGGATGCCATCTGTGCCAAACGATAATTTATGGGGCAGGCTTGCAATGCGATCAAAAATTTCTGTTACACCGAGTCTGATTTCAGACATATTAACATAATTGAATTCGGGTCTAACATAAGTATTCCTATGGTCAACGTCTGTGTAGACTGTTAAAAAGAAGTTAGCAAAACTAGCAAAAAGATTTGATATATGATTGCCATCAGAACTAACCATGCCGTTATAGTGCATTCTTTCAGGAATTTTGTGTTTTTAGTTTTGTTGATATTTGACCAGAGGTGTCTAGGTTTCATAAATATGTTTTCCTCTACACCTTCAATATAACTTTTGTAACAAATCTGACTAACCCATTTACACTGAACTCTTGAATTTGAAAACCTGATGTAATCTTCTTTTAAACTGAATTGTTTATAAAGTTTGTGATACTTTTTTTTTCTCTGACCACTGCCGTAACTGAGGAGTGAAGCAAAAGGAGACATTTGATGATGTGAATTTTTTAAAGGTACATAGAGATTAAGGGCATTATACAAGACTTCATAGAAATGTGAAACTGCTTGGTTGATATCATTGTAGGAACAGAGCATATGCCAGTCCACACTGGAGATGTATGCATTTATGGAGTCATAATCAGCGTTTTTTAAATCACAAAAGTATTCATTATAGTGTATAGCTAGAAATGTGAGTTATAATGTCAGATGAAAGAGGAGAATAATGAATGCTAGCCTGTAAAAGTGGGGTCAGTTGCATGTTGAAATGTTATGAATGCTATTGAGTTGATAGAGATTCAAGTAGCTAAAACAATTAAGTAATCCCAAAGCAGGCCAATTCAGGTTGCATCATCATTTAGCCCCATGTTATTATCCCATTTGGCATCAGGGATATTGTAGTCTCCAGATGAAATGAGCAGGCTGTTTGAATATCTATCATGAATATCTTCTACAGTTTCACAATGATTAATATACAAATCTTTGGGGGATGATGGTGGAATATAAACACAGGGTTGTGTGGTGTGATTATGAGAAAAATGCAAAAAAGATTTTGATGTCAGCGGGGTTCAAAAGTTCGATCTTGGGTTATTGAAGTCGGACGCTCTCCCCAACTTCTTCAAAGATGGTTTGCACCTCATCTTGATTACTGTGGAACCCTTTTATTTTTTCTCAAGAGTGACCAGTTGAGTACTATTCAAAAAATTCAAAATCGAGCCATGAGAGTTATACTCATGTGTAACCTACGTACTTCAATTAAGAATATGCTAGAGATATTATCGTTAATGTCGGTAAAACAAAGAATACACTATAATATGTTGGTATTTGTGTTCAAGCTCAAACACGATATGTTACCAACATACCTTAGTGACGAATTAAATTATATAAGTAATGTACACACTCATAACACTAGAGCTCGAACGGTAAATGATTTTTATGGAAAAGCTGAAAACACAGTATGTGACACATTATTCAATAGGGGTCTAATACTTCTCAATAGTTTACCAATTGAGATCAAAAACATCACTTCCTTGAACCAATTCAAAAAACAATGCAGTGAATATGTATTAGAACAATTTTAAACTCGAAATTCTTGTGGTAATTTTTAATGTTGAATTATTGTTAATGACTTGTAATTGGTAGTAGGTATTTTTAATATGTAGCTTGCTGCAGAAATCACAACCTACTAGCTTGTAAGAACTTTTATTACTAATAGTATTTAAATGAATATTTTATTGTGTAATCTTCTTCTTTTAACTGATGGAGTATTGTATAGTATGTTTAATTTTTGTTTTATTCATATTCATAATTGTATTATAATCATGTAAAGAACAAATGGTGTGCTAATAAAGAGTTATATATAAAACGGAAGACGGAGTTGGGGCCGGAGTACAAGGAGTACCAGAATTTAACCTTAGTGTAAAGCTGGGACAGTACGCCACAATATTCCAGGCATCAAGTCGGATAGAATCCAGACTACTATGGAACTGCGTGAAAGCCCTTCAAAGCGAAGGTAGGGACAACAGAATAACTCTGCTTTGGGTCCCTGGAGATAATGGCTTTGAAGGAAATGAAAAAGCCGACCTGGCAAAAGAAGGCTCTATGAAGAAGTTCATAGGACCAGAGCCCTTCTTCGGAATATCAAAGAGCAGAACCAAAGAAGTGTTTTCAGACTGGACCACGCGGTAAAAACGCGAGTACTGGTATGAAACAGTGGGACAAGACCACTCGAAGGCATTTATACCAAACCCTTCGAAAAGAAGAACAGCAACCCTGTTAGAACTAAATAGGAAAAACCTGAGCATTATAACAGGGTTACTGACAGGTAACTGTAGACTGCAAAAGCATCTTCAAAGAATCGGACTTGCAGAAAGCGCAGAGTGTCGCTTTTGTTAAGACGAAGAAGAAACAGCAGAGCACATCTTGTGTAGATGCAAGAGTCTGGAACGAACAAGATTCTACCGGATTACGGGCAACTAGAGCCCAAAGACCTGAAAAAGGTATCACCAACCGTCATCATCGACTTCGTCAGAAGCGCCGGACTTGAAAGTGAACTCTAATTCAATTAGGATCGAGCCACAATAGATCTGAGGTCGCAGTGGAAGGGGCAGTTATCGCCCCACTCGGAAGAAACCTAACCTAACCATTAGATGTAACATTATCTAAAGTAAATTTGTATTGTATGTATTATTCTATAATAAATAAAGGTAGGTAAGGTACGGCGACCAACATCGAAAACAACTGTATCGGGCACAGTTCAAACACAAGTTCAGAAACCAGGTGAAAGTCTGCAGGAATTTGATACAGAAGTGCAGATACTTTTCAGCATCCCTACCCAGACACCCCGGAGGATTTCAAAGATTGATATTCACTGACGGATTGAAAGATGCTAAAATACGAAGGACACTTCAAGAAATCTGGTTTGCTCCTTGTAAGTGGAAGCGGCCTTCAAGACCGAAAGTGAGATCAGTATTCGATCCAAGAACCGCTTTAGGGAGATACATAAAATGACAGAATAATGCATATGTTTAGCAGCATACTAGAAAAACTGAAACCCAAGAATAAGAGTGCCTATAATCAATCAAGAAGAAACTGTTTCAGATTTGGTAGGAAATGCCATTTCAAGAGAGGTTGCAGGGTGGAGGTGCCACCACGTTTGTCATCACCTGCGAGGACAACCCTACGTTCCTACTCACCAGAACTCAACAGAATCAGAAGAACTATAAACACTGAATCGACAGTTTCGCAGTGGTATCCTTAGGTCAGAGAGTGTAAAATCACTTACATCAAATCTCGTCCTAGGAGAATATAATCGATAATAGTGCAGATATTGTTAATAAATAATGAAAATAGAAGGGGTGCCAAATTGCTTCCTTGGGGGGCACCACTTGATGCTACAAATTCGTAGGACCTATGACCCCTGTATTCAACAAATTGTACGTGGTGTGTCAGATATGATTGAAAAAATGTGAGGAGATTTTTGTCAAACCCATATATGTCCAGTGTGTGCAATAGTAATGAGTGAGTAAGATTACTTATAATAACTTACCTTAGATCTTTATGAGTATTGAAACTTTTGACACAAGTTTCACATTTATACTCTCTCATATTCAGGTGCTGTTTTTCATGTATGTTCAAATCAGTTTTGGTAATGAATCCTTTTCCACAATATGTACACATATTTGATCTAACGGCATCATGATATTTTATATGTTGCAAAAGATTTGAAGAGTTGCCAAATCGGCTATTGCACCTACTGCAGACAAATGGCCTCACATCTCTACTGTTCATGCCATGCTCTTCTACACAATGTCTCACTAGGACAGTGCTCGAGTTATAGTTGTTAGAACATTTCTCGCACTGAAACTCTGAAACCTTCCGTTTCCTTTTTGATAATGTGGCTTTATCTGGAAAAATATATATTTATGAAAGCTATATACTATGTAAAATATACTTTTGAACCTCTAATAATCTCCAGTTTAACATTAACTTCCACTTTTTTTTCATCATCACTATAAATTGGATCACTGGGATCGTCAGATTCATCTTCATCATCATAGTCTTCATCTTCTTCTTTTTTTTCTTCATCTTCCTCATTATCATCTGATATCTTATTTTCTACTTTTATTTCATCTTTTGTCTCATGGGATTCTTGTAACTGTGTTTTTCGTACAATATCAGATTTCAAACAAGTTTCTCGAAATGTATGGACAATACTCAATAAATTAGTACAAGGTTCGCAAATTTGGTAGGAAACTTGCCATTCCTGCAATTTTGATAAGAACATATTTTAGATAGATAGATATATATATATATATATATTAACGTTTTTCGTCATTGAATATAATGTGACGGGTCGTTATTACAAATTCACCTTAAAATTATAATAATTACATTTGGAATTAATTTCAGCGTATGTAAAAAAGAACATAACGTAAACATAACATGACAGAAATATTAAGAGAAATAGTCAATTTATGAAGAGTTGAGATATTTTTTTAGGCCGTAGAAACATTTTATTAATTTTTTTTTTCAACTCAGTCTTAGCGTCTCAGCTAGTTATAGAGGTGAATACCAGCCCACTCCGGGGATTTTTTATAAAACATATGATTAAAGTTTGTTTGACATATTTGATGTTGATTGTGTTATACTGGTGTATCTGGGAATCTGTTGTGTATTTTTTTGCATTTTTATGTATGTAAATCAGAAACTTAAAAAGGTATATCCACTGGGGTCAAAATAAAATTTTTTTGAGAAAAGTTTGTCTACAGAACTCTCCGGGTTTTATATCGAATATAACTCAAATGATCCTTTTTTGTAATCTGAAGACTCTGGTCCATTCAGTGGCTTGTCCACAGAAAATGATATCATAACTCAATCTTGAGTACACCATAGCGTAGTAAACTTTCATAAGTGAATGTCTATTTAGAATACCTTTCAATAAGAAAATAGCGAAGTACGATCTATTCATTTTATGACATACCACTTCAATCTGATCTGTCCATTGGATTAGATATAAAAATCCAATGGACACACAGTTCCTAGGAAGGAAGTTTTTTACTATCTTTGATGGGGCAATCCTTGAAATTCAATCGGCCCACTGCTTCTGAGCGGCCTTTTGAGAATTCCATTATTTTTGTCTTTGATAAATTCACTACAAGATAATTAACTGAACACCACCATATAAATTGTTCAATGATATTTCTTATTTTCATGATTAACTCTTCTTGAGTTCGGCCAGTTACCACTATTGTAGTGTCATCGGCATACATGAATACTTTTCCTTCTTTTATGTGGTTGGGGAGATCATTCACATATAGCAAAAAAAGCAGTGGTCCAAAGATGCTCTCCTGAGGAGTTCCCAATTCAATTTCATTTGTTGTAGAAGAGCAACCATCAATTTCCATTAGCATCTGACGTTCTTTTGCAAATGATAACAGCCAATCATTAACGTTTTCCCTAATTCCATCTAATTTTGTTTTCAGTATTTCAAAATTAAGTGTATCAAATGCTCTGGATAAATAAAAAACTAGTCCCGTTACGAGTAAGTTCTTGTCGATTTTGTCATAAATGTACTGAACAAGTCGGGTTTCAGTATATATATATATATATATATATATATATATATATATATATATATGTATATATATTCGAGGTAGAGGTCTCCTTACATTATGTACCCACAACTGTGTTTAATCAATTACTTTTTTAAATGTTTCAATATTATGTGTGTTTGCTGTTTTTTTTATGTAACATTCTCACGCTGATGTCTTGATAATGAAATAAAACAATTTCGAAGGGTTGACAAACAACAAACTCTGGCCGTTTGAACTGACTGCAACCTCAAGTTTACCCCTGGGGGTACGGGGTATAGAGAATAGACCCCTGGTATGATCTGCCTGTCGTAAGAGGCAACCAAAAGATCAAACCCAAGCCAATGTGTGAGGCAACAGTCTCAAACGATCCCCTGGGGGCACCCCTTTGTATCCCACGCCTTACCGAGGCATTGGGGCTCTGCCGCGGCGGACCAACATTCCCCAGCTGCTCGTGGGATAACAAAAAAATGAAAGAACAGAGGCAAACACGCCCAGTCACAAATAAAAGTCAAAACTGCCCGGTGCTAAGGCTCCACAGCATTGTAACTTCCCTAGAGTAAATAGAACTACTTACGGATGAAGAAGTGAAAGCTGCCCATCTAGGAGGGGCCTCAAGATTGAAGATAAAACAAAACTTGGAAGTGGACTTGACTATATAGTCGCGAAGAGGCTAGTCATAAAAGAAAACTTTAAAAAAAATAACAACCGAAAAAGGCTTCAAAGCAGGTTACGTTGAAGGGGACTGGAAGAGGCTAGAAAAAGCACGAAAGAGCACAGCCACAAAAACGCCCTCGCTCAAGTAGCCGTACACCACCACAATTCAACCAGCTGAGAAAGAAACCAAGGCAAGAAAGAGTTTCCTTCAAATATGCCCTTACCTCAGTCAAGGTTGCCGGGGTAGACAAGGGGTTCCCAGAGACCAAATTGAATCCTGAAAGACTAATCGAAGTCCAGGACTCAATCTCTGAGGCCCACTACAAAATCCCCCTTGAGGGACCACAAGTGCGCTTTGCAAAATGCAGATCGCACTAGTGCAGACTGGCTGAGAAATGCCATCCCAACCATAAAGACCTGGGAAGGGGAAACCCTAAGGGTATTGGAGGGGAAGGATCTTCCAGAAGCAATCGCCTGCACCACCTACATCCGGGACGATAGAGGACAAAGGCCAGAAACGGAAAAAATCCTGCGAAGGCTCAAAGTTGCTTTTTCGATGGATGGCGCATCCCTGGAGGAACTCCCGAAAATAGACATGTCTCCCTATTATAACCTAGGAAGAATCAAATTCAGAGGGAAGGGAAAACAAAACCCGAAACAGGGTACAAACACGGAGGAGGGCGCAGATCCCACTCTGGAGATCCTACAGATCCAGGAAGAGAAATCAAAAGACCCCCAAGGAGTGAGCCCTCTCAAAAGGCAAGCAGCACATGAGAGTGGTACGCCATGAAAATGGGAGAAGCTCCGGAGAAGGTAGAAGAACAGCTCAGTTCACAGAACTGAGTACAGGGATCAGAGTTCTGCAGGTGAACCTCCGCCATGCAAAGGCGGCCAGTGCTGTCATGTGCAGTAAGTTCGACAAGGAGGGTCTAGACCTGGCCCTCCTGCAAGAACCCTGGGTACATGGAGGCAGGCCTGAAAACCAACCAAGGTAAGGTACTATACAAAGAAGGCATAAAAAACCTCTCGCTTGTATCGTATATTGTAACAGGATAAAATGCGTACTAATCCCGGCGCTCTGCAGCACTGATATTATTACAGCTATCCTAACCACTCCAACAGAGGAAGGAGCCAAGAGCTGGATAGTGAGCTCCGCATATTTCCCAGACGAGGAGGTCTACCCACCACCGCTATTAGGCGAAGTAATCGCATACCCGGCCAAGGAAATCCTCCAACTGATCCTAAGATGCGATGCAAATGCACACCATAGTCTTGGGGAAGCACGGATAACAATGCTAGAAGTGGGTCACTTTTAGATTTCAAACTAACAAATAGGCTACTAATAGCTAACGTGGGTAATAAACCAACTTTCGTCACTGCAATGAGAAAAGAGGTATTAGATATCACACTCTTGTCGGAACAAGCATGTGATAATATAGCCAACTGGCACATGTCCAAGGAGCCTTCATGCTCCGACTATAGACAGATCAGATTCGACCTTGTTACCCCTCCTCGAATTTCAATCACTTTCTGGAACCCCAGGGAGACAAACTGGGATAGATAACTGTTATCACTCAGGGAGGCTCTCGATGAAGTTAGGATTGAAATAGAGTCCTACAATAGCCTCAAGAAGTCAGTGAACCAAGTAAGCAAGGCAATACTCGCAGCTTACGAGGAAAGCTATCCCGAAAAAACAAGGTTACAGAACAATAAAAGGTCTGGTGGAATAAACACTTAGAAATTCCCCGAAGAGAAATGCATAGGCTATCTAACAGAGCCAAAACCAACCAGGACCGGGCAGAATATAGAGCCACACTCACGCAGTACAATAAGGAAATCAGAAAAGCAGAAAGGCAATCGTAGAAGAAATTCTGTGAAGAGGTAATGCATACCTCCAGGTACTCTAGAACCCACAAGGTGCTGGCAAAGAAGGGTACTGTAAATCAGGTTGGTTTCCTAAAAAAGGAAGATGATACCTAAACAACAACTTTTGAGGAAAGTATATATATATATATATATATTGACCCAGATGCGCTCAACCAGTATTATTGCTCAGTTCGGAAAAAATAACATCACATTCAGAGAGTCGAACAAATCCCTTGGAATACTTACAAAATAAAATTTCCGAAAACTTTTTCTTGAGACCAACGGATATATATGAGCTGAAAGCTACGTTCAAAGAAATAAAAAACAAGAAATCGGCTGGTGTAGATGAAATTTCCATTAACATATATGAAAATTTACCAGACACCGTTCTTTATATCCTAGTGGAATGTGTTAATAAATCTTTCCAGTCGGGATCATTCCCCAATTTCCTGAAAGAAGCCATCATAATTCCACTCCACAAAGGTGGTGAAACAAGTGATCCTACAAATTATCGTCCAATATCACTCCTCTGCACCCTCTCGAAAATTATAGAAAAGCTCATAAAAAGCAGAATTATGCAGTTTCTAAATGAAAATAACATTTTGTGTCAGTGTCAGTTTGGATTTAAAAACTCCAAAAGTACAACTGATGCAATCTTTTCATTTCTGGAAAAAGTTTATTTGAGCCTAAATGAGGGTGAGGTGGTTGCAGCAGTATTCTGTGACTTCTCTAAAGCATTCGATTGCATAGATCACAGAATATTGCTCAATAAACTTCATCATTATGGATTCAGGGGGGTTGCCTTAAAATGGGTCGAATCTTATCTCACTGGCAGAAAACAAAGGGTTAAAATTTCCAGTCAATGCTCGGGCTACTCTGACATCAGATCCGGAGTACCTCAAGGCTCAGAGCTAGGACCCATTTTGTTAGTTCTTACTTTACCTCAATGACTTGTCATGTTTACCTATCTCAGGTAAATTCACATTATTTGCTGACAACACCACCCTTATATGGCATGGCATAAATGTGGATAGCTTAAGAACAATCATACCCCAGGAGCTACAGAAGGTCATAACTTGGTGTAATTCGAACCATCTCTGCTTCAATATAGATAAAACTAACATCTTAACCTTCAGATTCCAATCAAACAGTATCAGTCCGAACACACATAGATTGGAAAATAAATCTTGTTTAAAGTTTCTGGGTATACTCATCGATGATCAACTTAAATTCGAAGACCACGTAATGTCAGTAAAAAAAAAGATTAGCATCAGGCTGCTATGCAATTAGAGTGGTATCAAACGAACTTGGTCCAATCATTGCTAGAAATACCAATTTCTCCCTCTCTGAATCTCACATTAGATATGGAATAGCTTTCTGGGGTTTCTGTAGCCAGCATTTATTACAATCTCTTTTTGTCCAACAAAAAAGGGACATCAGGTACTAAAGCAAGAGACCACTGTAGACCGCTGTTTATCTCCCAAAAAATTCTTACCATAACTAGTATTTTCATTTTGGAAACTGCCTGTTTGATTCATAACAAACAGTCTTCAAGCACAAATATGACTCGCACTTACGTAACAACCGAAGTAACAACCTTAGCCTGCCAAAGCAGGAAATTATATAACCACCTGCTAGAATATTTAATAGTATCATTAAATAATCCTAAACACTTTAGAAAGGCAGTAAAACACTTCCTCACGCCAAAAGCATACTATGACCTGCAGGAATACTATAATGAAAATTTCGGTCATCAATAACCTAGTCCTACTGTGTTACTATTTTAAGTAAGTTTTAAGTATTTTTAAGTTGTATAGTTGTGTAGTGATAACCCGTATGTTTTGTAATATAAGTCATTGTTTCCCCTTTTTAACCTAACTTTATTTTATTGTAACATTATTTTATAATATTTATTTCTACATTTGAACTATATTTTTACACTTTACATCATATACTCACATATTATTTACATCTAACTTTTATATATATATATATATGATCTATGATCTTACCACAAGTTATTACTCTCATCACTTTGTCAATAAGGACTATTTCTTGGACAATAAAGCACAGTCTTGATTGATTGATTGATATATCAATGCTCATCAAAGCACACTTTCCAGCCACAACAATTCTAAACAACCCAGTAGCAACAAACAGTCCGCAAAGCAAGCCAAAAAGGCCTAATGCCCCGGACTGGAAACTAGCTACAGAGATAACAAGGACAAACAGGATTAGGTGGTCTATAGATAAATTTTAACCATACAAATCCCCAGGAGAGGATGGAATATATCCTATCCTACTCCAAAAGGGGCAAGAAAAATGTATCCCATTTCTATGTAAAATATTTAAGGCTTGTGTAGCCATGCGATACATACCTACCGAGTGCCAGAAAGGAAGAGTCATTTACATACATTTACATGTGGGGAGACTAAAAGACATAACACCCAAGTCATACCACCCAATCAGTCTAGTGTCCTTCCTGCTGAAAACTCTGGAGAGACTAATAGACAGATACATAAGAGACAAGATATTATTAACAAACCCTCTCAACGAACGCCAATACTTATCATCCAGGTAAGTCAACAGACTTGTCACTGGATGATCTCAACAGGCTACTAACAAAATCCCTGGAGGACAGAGATATAGATACTTGGAAGTCATCTTTGACCACAAGCTGACATGGAATCAACACCTACAAAAAATAATGCAAAAAAGCACTGTAGCCCTCAATCATGCAGAAGAATGTGTGGAAAAAACCGAAAATGATCATGTGACTATATAGCAGGGTCAGCAGACCCATGATAGCATACGGTTTGGTGACATGGTGGCCAAAGACTCAGCAGGCTGGGGCAATCTGAAGGCTACGCGGCATCCAAAGGCAAGCCTGCCTGGCTGCCACGGGAGCTATGAGGACCACCCCAACAACCGCCTTGGAAGTCTTGCTGAACCTACCACCACTTCATGTATACATATAAGGCGAAGCCAGGTCAGTCGCCAGCAGATTGACAGAGGGCAAGCGCTCATAAGTAGACTGCACGGCAAAGTGTATAACAATCTATGCACAGAGTTGTAAAACGGCCCCATAATGGGAATGCCATCGGACGAGATGCTTCTCAAGTCGAGTCTCAAGTACAGCTTCGAGAAAAACTTTAAAACAGTCATAGAAGACAAAGAGGCATGGAAGGGAGGATCTCCAATTAAAGCACAAATTGCCTGCTACACAGACAGCTCAAAAACTAAGGGTGTAGGAGCAGGAATATATTTAGCCAAGCCAAAGACATGTGACGATATTCCAGGAAGAACTTGCAGCAATTTATCGCTGCGCAGAGGACTTACTAAGTCAAGAGTTTAAGGAAAAGACCATTGCCATATAATCTGACAGCCAACAGGCTATTAAAGCAATCAGCAAGTAAACTCTAAACTGCTTGGAAACCCTACAAAAGGTAGGCAGTCAAAACAGACTATCTGTGGCTGGGGTGCCAGGCTACAAGGGCAACGAAGAGGCCGATTCATTAGCCCATGAAGGAGCACGACGTGCCTCAATTGGCCTGGAACCTTTTTGTGGCACTGCGAAAGCGCTGCGAACAACACAAAACAGAACTCGGTTGAAAGAGCAATCTCAAGAATGGTGGAACAAGGCGCCGGGCATGAGAGAGGCCAAAGAGTTCATCAAGGAACCATCGCCAAAATTCACAGAATACCTGCTAAGCCTGAATAGGAGATCATCCAGGATCATGGTTGGGATCCTGACAGGGCACTGTAGACTTAACAAAGACATGAATAATATCGGACTGGCAGACACAACCACATGTAGGTTCTGCCAAAAAGATGAGAAAACTTCAGCGCACATACTGTGAATGCCTTACAAGGCTAAGTTTTTCAACGATAATGGAGAAAAAACCACAACCCCCCAATATATGGAGGACTGAAGGTCTGGCCTATGAAGTCTAATAACAAGGACAGGCCTAGAAAGGAAACTCTAACTTAACATGAAGGCATACACCTAGCCCACAAGTGAATTGACCTATTTTTTTAATGTTTCTTATCAAAGAACGACAATGAATAGAAGCATATTATACACAGTTGTGGGAAACAAGTGTTCCTTGTTCTTCCACAAAAAAGTATTAAACAATAAAAATAGGTACTTACGATTTGAGGAATGTTAATCTTTAGTTTTGAGAATAGGGTTATATTATTTTCATCTTGTCTCGAGAGTTTATTCAAATCAAAAAAGTTATTGAGACAAACACAACAACTATTAATGACACTATTCATTTTTCCGAAGACTCCATATATAACCTCCAATCTTTTAAGAGCAAATTACGGAACATCTGGGATAAATATTACAATCATGCTGACCAAGAGCAGAACCGATTTTTATCATTCGTTTCATAAATAATTTTTGGAGTACTGCTAAAACTGATGAGTGATAATTTGGATTCTACTCTATTTCTATTTTGACGTTTACAATCACAACATAAACAAAGCAAAAGCTGTTTTTTGGCGCCCATGTATTCAAAACGTATTCGTCCTGTGATTCAAATACATCCATTCTGGCGTTGAAACGATGACGTCATATATAAAACGATTCAAAACGTATTCATAGAGTTTTGTACGATGCCGTATCGGTACGACGGCGTATTGGGGCCATCCTACCAGTATATTTTTTTATTGAATTCTCAAAATTTTGACTTTGACAGCGCCACTTTCAGCTACCAAAAACACTCAACATTCGCATTTCTTTACCCAAAACAGCACACACACCCTTAGTTACGTGTTTATAGCACTTTTCCACAAGTACAACTGCCGTTGTCCAAATTTGTTTCCTTCTTCACAATATAAACATAATAAATTCTACTCGTGTTGGCAACCGTTCTTTTTTTGAGATTCACATACCTTCATCTCTTCATGGCACCCTGTACCTTTTTAAATGTGACCATCAGGTACGCCATGTATATCTTATTTCGGGTTGAAGGTTGAAATATGGTATTGCCTAAGATGTATTGACCCAAGCGAGTGAGCATCGAGAGAACGAACGAATCAAATTATATACAGCGCTGTACGCCGCCAATGCGTATACCGAATCAACCGAATGCGAATATTACATAACATATCAGTTTCTGGCCTTTTCCCTTTGGGAAGTTGACCATGTCCATATACGAAAAATAAGTTTATTGCAGAAAAACTTGAAACATGCTGGAGGCGGGTCTGCTACGCCGATATTTATTACATTAAATAACATTTCAAAGTTGTATCGAAATACATAATTGATTTGTTGGTCGTTCCAACAGATGACCTATATGGTGGAACAATATTTGTACAGATTTCTTAACATCCTGAAACGTGTTGTAAATTCCAGATCGTTCTAGATATCAAAGTGATTTGGCCTGGTTCGGAATTCTCTTGCATTTCGGGGAACTTTCTACAATATTAATAAAATCCTCATCTGTCAAAAATTCCTCAAACACGAAAACAAAGTAATCTATTTCAACAAATTGAAATGAAAAATCTCAATCTTTAAATTATTAATTTTCTCTGCCAATTTTGTACGGTTTCTAAATCCGAAAGTTATAAATTCCAGATCGTTAAATTTGGCCGGCGGGGAGCTTCTACAATATTAATAACATCTTCATCATCTGTCAAAAATTCTTCGAACACGAAACATTTCAACAAATTAAAATAACAAAATCTCAATCTTTGAAATTATTAATTTTATCTGGTCAAATGCGCCAACAGGAAGCAAGGACCATAAACCTAGAGAGAGAAAGAGAGAAATTATTAATTTTCTCTAATAGACTACTTCTAACTTTTGCCACAATTGTCGATCCTGATTCTCAATGCGCAGGCTCAATCTGAAGTTTAACTAGTGCTTATTCCATCGTTTACAATAACGAATGGATTGCCGGGCTTAAACTGAAGATTTTCCCGTAACCTATATAACGCCACTTCTGAATAAATTTATCAGGGTTGTGTGGAGAATTTTCAGATCCAAAGTGTTTATATTTTTATATATACAGTTAAATTAATAGAGAATTTTGTGTCTATATCTCGAGTTTTGGTGCCTGCTCAAATCTGATTGAGAATTGCATGTCTTCTGTAACGATGCCATTTGTACCTCAACGACGAAAAACGTCACTTCTTTCGCTTGTTGCTTGACATCCTTGTTATCAGTTGTTATTGTATTGTGTATTCTTGAATTCAATCTTTTGTCACAAAATATGAATAATTTACTCCTTTGGATGGAGTGTAAATACTGTCCCTAAAAAGGTATTAAATTGAGATGGCGTTACCAGAATACAGTTTTCAAAGAGATAGATAAATGTTATTTTATTAATTAGAGGAATGAAATACGTTTATAAACTACGCTAGTATATACGAGTATTTTGAAAATTTACTACTTCCACTCATTTTATTTGAAACAACGAATTCAGACCACAAACAACACTACACGATCGCCATTCTGGCAACTTTCTAAAACGATATTTAATGCTTTTTGGTGGCCACTTTTTGAGTTAAATAACCATATGAGATTGTCCTCCTCTAAACTCCATAAGCTGAAGAGATGTCTTGAGTGTAGCGGTTTCAAAAGTGTTCTTCTTTATTAGTAGACTCCATAGTGAAACTAAAATAAAGAGAGTTGTCAAAACTGCAGTAAAAGTTGGCACCACGTTTAGACAGTGGCGACATATCTCGCAACTGGCCGAACTAAGTACAGTTGGTAAAGCTGATTGAGATAAGGCGGGTTTTTCAAATGCGTTATTTTTATATGATTGATATGGTATATATTTTTTAAGTGATCGATTTGCCATTCTTGTATTCCATATGAATGGTTGTATCGTATGAAATACAGGAATGGCAAATCGATCACTAATAAAATATATACAGTAATCGATTTGTAGAATCTGTTAGTTCGTTCGTGGTTAAAATAAAGTTTCAAAGTAAATCTTTATTTCATGATATCAAGAACAAAATTAAACATCTTATAAAACAAGAATAATAAGTTGAACACTATAAAAACAAATTTTATTGTATCTAGGACAAGGTACAACTACAGACAAAACAATTTTAAAACTCTGAAAAACAACAAAATTAAAAATATTCTTCAGTCGCTTATCATCAAATCAACCAAAATCAATAATTTTGTTAATTTATTAGCACAAAGGAAACCATGTGCTTCGTACTTCCTCAAATGGTGATAGGAAATGGAAACTGATGGATGGAAATAAGTACCAGTTTGTGAAAAAAATTCTGCAACTGATGGATGGAAATAAGTATCACAGTGAAAAGCAGCTTATATTTTACCTTGTGAAAGAATATTTCGAGAAATTTCAGCGTCAACTCGAATAACAAAACATTCCATTTTCGACGTTGGGTTCATAATTCAAGTCTATGGTATAATTTCTATAATTAATTTTTCGATGACAACAGTAGAATTATTCTGAAATTATTACGTGGTTTGTCATTTTCTGACAAATGTCGAAATTGGAAAATTATCATGTCATCAGTCGTCTGTGGATTGCGGGCAGCGCCTCCATGCGCGACTGGCCGTACCAAAAACTTGGTGGTCAAGATCGCCAATGTTTCAAACAGTCTCTTTATTTTTAATTTGTCTATGGTAGACTCAGAACGATAATTTCACAAAAACTCTGTTGTCATTGTTATGTGCGACATTTTGGAGAAATACGGCAGTAAGCGAAACGCATAGACCTTATAACTGATGGACTGGCCGTCACGTGACTTAAACACACCAGTTCCTGGCGGACTATATATGAGAGAGAAATGTTGTGAAGGATAGAAATACGACAAGGCAGAAGATACAAATTGGCTATGGCATTACATTGGAAAAACCTATTTCTTGTTATTTTTTCAAGGGAAATATTGACTACTTTGAATGAGATGAGTTTTGAAAAAGTTCAAGGAATCACAGTGAGGAACTTTATGCGACATATTTTCATGATATCTTTCAGAAACAAAGGATTTCCATTGAGCCTCCATCCGAATGAAAATGATTTTTATATCTCTTCCAAAGGTTTCAGAAAGTTCAGGAACGAAAAATATTATTGATAATTAAATTTATATTCGATATCAAGAAGTTAGAAGTGCAATTGAACTAAATTGGGAACTCCGGCGTATTCAAAATTTGTTATCAATAATGCCTACATAAAAAACGTTTATGTAATCTATAAAATTTCGTGTCTGTAGAAAAAATGGCCCAATTAATTTTGGGAAATACTGAGGAAAATAGTACGTGTTATTGGGAATGAAAGTAATATTTTTTCTATCGAGCGTGACGGAGGTCGACGGACAATCCGTAGGGAAGTCTATTCCAGCCTGGCGCTGTAAAAGAAAATCTTTACTCCGGCGGAGTAAAAGTATGCCGTTAGTCCAACGGAGTAAAAATTCCATGTATATTTAAAACGTTTAAAGAAAACATTCTTCGATTTAAAAACATATATATGTGCGTTTGTTCTCGGAAAAAAAGGAAAATTTTGGGAATCAAATAAATCACATTATACTTTTATAAATATTATTAACCAACATTAGTTTAAGCAATTGCTCGGGAAAACATCAAATTCTACCCCCGAATCAAACAAAATCCTACCAACCCACCTATGATACTAATAATAAATCTATTAACTTCATCTACAATATAAATAGAGGCACAAAAATAAAACTAAGTTATATAAACAAGAGAAGTCACGTAAAATGTTACCAGTTTGTGCATGACTGAGAAATTAAATTAAAATTTTCTCATAAGTTCGGAAACCTGTGAAAATGTATTTAAAAAATCCACAAATCACTACCTACCTCCATGCTTACTCACCTATGAAATTTCACATCCAGCCCTTTTTTGTATCTAACTACATAATTGTCGGCTGCACACGAAGAAGGCATAGATATTTACGAATGTTTATAACTTGTCAAACATTTCAGAAACACTGGATAAATCTATAAAAAACTTTCAAAACACCACACGAAAACACATAAACAATATACGAAACCAATGTTATGCCTGAACTCATTCTGTCCTTTTTCACAGGTTCTGATATCAATGGTCTCTTTCTCACAACCAGTCCATATTATTATAATGTCTATGGCGAAACGTGAACCATGTGATGGGATACACGTCTACTGTTGCACGTTGCAGTGTTTCCTTTACCTCTATATCGCGGATACCTATAGTATGGTTTGTGTTTACAATTTGAAATGACGTCACCAATTTTCGCTTGGACATAAGGTTCCATCATTGTCTAATTAGACAATAGTGATTTTTCTTCGAACTTAACCATACAAACCGGGTTGGCAATAACTTAACCTGTCAATATTCCTCGAAGTGTATTCCAAACTATGACGTGTAAGAGTTAACCAACCACACAAACCAGCTCAGTGAGATAGTTCGACAGAGTAGTTATCTTGTTGCAGGTTAGGTTTTTTGTTTATTCATATCTCAGAGCAATAAAAAATATTTTTTATTGCTCTGAGATTCATATGGAATGATAAGGATGAAGGTCCTATCTCAGTGTGAAAGTATATTAAAAATATATAATGGATTCATACAAAGTATATGTGAATGAGAGATTATATCAGATTATGTTCATCATCTTCCAGCATTTGCATAATCCAGATATTGATAAAATGTATTCCTGATGAATTGATGGCCACTAAAGAAGAATGTGGTGAAATCTGAATATATTCTATAAATTCCAGTACTAATAAATTTGCCACATTAATTTCCATTGTATTTTCAAGAACTCGAAGTACACATAAGTAAAGAGAAGATAACAAAATATTAATCAACGCCGTAATAAAAATGTTTAACCCTCAACAACATAAACCAAATCTGTCAACCTTCATAAGTTAAACCGAAGTCTACCGTGACGTCATACAATAGTTAACCTGGTTTGCGTGGTTAAGTTCGAAGAAAAATGACTAATGGTTTCATGTTCATACCAAAGAATAGGAAACATTGAGCAAAGATTACTACTCTTACTTTTATTACTACTCTTTGCCTTAAGGCTACTTTCAGACTACGCGGATCGCAGAAATGTCAAATTCGTTATCATTTTTCCGCTGTAAATAAAAATGTTTTCTCACTACGCGGAACCGCGAAATCAGCTGTTTGGCGCTAACTATCATCAAACGTTTGAAAAGTTAACCTCTAATTAATTAAATACCGATCTCCATCCATGATGCAGTCTAATAAATTGAAATAAGTCATTGGAGCTATGTGCCTCAAATTAGTCAAAATAAAAAACAGATCTCAAAGAGCTAGAGGAAAAAAAAATTGTTGATCCACAAATTATATTTGCTGAAAAAAACATTGAGGAATAAGAGAAGATTTGGGGTTCGAGAGATTTTTACTGATGACATGAGAATGAAGCAAGGAGAAAGCAATAATTTATTTGAGGAAATGAGGCTCCATGACTCTGATAAATTTTTCAATTATATGCGTATGTCGCCTCAAAAATTTGAGGAACTATTATGTATTGTAGGGCCGAATTTAACAATTTACGCCGGAATGACCTTGAGATTGAATTCCAACGTTTCCATTGGTCTAAAATTTAAATTTGACATTTCCGCGATCCCCGTTCCGCCTAGTCTGAAAGTAGCCTGACTATTGCTGACACCCGAAATTATTATGATTATTGACAGTAATGGGTATTTTTTTAAATGACGCGGCCGATACTTGATAGAAGTCATAATAAAGCAAATAAAAGATCAGTAATCAGTAGATATTTCTGATAATAATATAAACGTTGCGTACAAGGGCTACCTATAACATAGTTATTGTTGAAATCCAGTTATAAATGAAAGGGCAACAATTTTGTGGGAATATAATTTAATTTTTGAAAGTTTCCACAATTTGTTAGAAATATGCAATTATTTAAGAAATACGGAATAACTTTTTGAAAGGACACATAAAACAAATTTCCCATGCTTCGTTTACATTTAACATGCCAGAATATTGTAAAATTTGTCTGAAATCTACAAATGTTGCGAAAAACATACAGGAAGAGGATGAATATGGGATATCATTTTTGTCAAAACTACAGTACATTGCTCCTGAAGTGGTATGTTTGTTTGGGTTGAGAATATAGTTTTTTGTACCATGAAATTTATTTTATAGGAATGGTTGGTTACTTACTTAATTTGTGATGATTGCATAGGGAATCTTATAGCAGGGTGTAAATTCAGAGAGCAGTGCCTGAAGGTGAACCATGGTGAATTATCTAAGAGCCCCGAAGACTTGCAAGATGACTTTGGAGAAGATAATAGTGATCTACTATTTATTAAAGAAGATCCGTCAGATTGTGAAGATGCTCATGAATCAAAAGATGGTCTGGTTAAACATATAGATACAGATCATAACAATAAACCTGAAATAGATTCTTGCAAATATAAAAGGAGGGAAAAATGTTCACAGTGTGGTAGAAAATTTGTGAAAAATGACTCTCTTCAAGAACATTTATTAGTTTGCGATGGTGTGAACAGACATAGAAAAATAGGAAGTGAAAATGTACACCAATGTGATAAGTGCAAAAGATACTATTCAACAGACAAAATTTTGAGAGCCCATGAAAAAAAATGTGACAAAGGGAAGTTTGAAAAAACTGATTATCAGTGCAAAAAGTGTAATGCATTTTTCAAACATTTGTGTACTCTGCAAAAGCATATGAAAAATGGATGTAGAAGAGAGAGCAAAGAAAATCCTCTTTTCTGTGAGATTTGTGATGAATCATTCAAATCACCATTAGAATTGAAAAATCATATCAAAATGGATCACAAAGATTGCGAATATCACAAAAAAAACAAACATAAAAAAGAAAGCTCTTGGAAACGAAGAATATTCACTTGTGAAATATGTGATAGTAAATTCAACTTTGTCAAGGATATTATTGACCACTACATGAAAATTCATTCGTTGGAGGAGAAGAGTGTCAAACTGTATAGTTGTGATGTTTGCAACAAGAGATTCCGCTCTTCGACTAATTTAATCAATCACAAGCTTTACCATGAACGTAATAGATTGAACATTTGTAGCATTTGTGGTAAGAGTTTTATAACAAAAAATGATCTTGCGTCTCATGAAATGATTCACTATAATCAGCGAAACTACAAGTGTGATAAATGTGAGAAAGCATTCAAAACAAGTAGCAACTTGAGGACACATTGTATAATAGTTCATAGTGATCCAAAGTTGTGGAAATTTATATGTCATGTTTGTGGAAAGCGTTTTCCATTGAAGTCCAACCATGATCAACATCTCCGAAGACACACAGGAGAGAAAAAATTCATTTGTTCTCTCTGTAAGAAAGCATTTGCCAGTAAGAGTGAATTGCAAGAGCATGTACGTTACCACTCTAATGTCAGATGTTACCGCTGTGAACAGTGTGGAAAAGAATATAGAAAAAAGAACACTCTCGATATACATTTGAATAAAGCTCATGGTATAGGCAATGCAAAAATACCTGTTAGGGAGAGAAAACATGCTTGTCATATATGTCCAGGCAGGTTCCACGATCGACTTAAATTAGCCAGACATCTTTGTACCCACTCCGGATTGAAGCCCTTTTCATGTTACATTTGTGAAAGGAAATTCACAGATAGATCCTATCTCAAGCAGCATCTTAAAAATGCCCATAACATTTTGGAGCAGATATCTGATTCACAAAATGGATTGAGTGTTGAAAATTAGTACATAGGGTGACTGCGCCGGTTTTCGACCATTTAAGTTCAAATGCCAATAAATTACAGTGAACTATTTTCTTTCGAAGTTAGTTTGTTACAAAACCAATGAATAGGTATTTTTTATGGTGTGGTAGAAGAATAATTATATTTTTATCACCTGAAAATTTTATAGAATAAAAACAAGTAGAAAAGTGATTTTTTACCGGTTTTCGACCACTTGCTACTTCTACTCGACCATTAGTATTCCTATTTTCGACCACGCGGTCGAGAACAGATCCCCCTCGACCATCTTTGGGAAGAGATGAAGACAACTTTTCTAATCTGATTACCTCTACCTATTAATTAAACAGGAACTTTATAACAAACAAATTTATTTCTAATAATCGAGAACAGATCCGTTTGTCGACCATGCTTTTTATTGGAGGGTCAACAACAGGCCCCTCCTCGACCATCTTGGGAAGAGATGAATACAACTTTTCTAATCTGATTACCTACCTTTTAATTGAATGGGAACTTTATAAAAAACATAAATTTATTTAGAATAAAACTTTCGAAACATAAAAAACTTAACATACAAATTAAAACAATTTTAATTTATGAGATGGAAATATACAACAAATTAAAATATATCAGTAAAACAAGAAATAAAATATGTTTCATGTGTTCTTAGGAACGCATGAAACAAATATAATCTTTCAATGAAGCTTCTTCATAAATTCTATAAAATTCTGTACACCTCATATGGAACCATTGGGGGCAGATATCGCACCCTATATTTTTTTCAACGTCATCTTCAACATCACTTAGTTCCTCTTGGCAAGCAGCACATTTTATTTTATCGTTATTCTTTGCTGACATTACATGTTCAGGCTTGTTGTTTGTTTCTCTTCTTATTCTTTTTCGTCATTTCTTTATTTTCTTTGGCTTTTTCGTTTGGTTTCTTTTCATTTTCTTTCTTAGCATAATATGATCTTCATTCTTGTGATAAAATCGCACTGGGCAATTCTTCTTTTGGATTTCAAACAGATTTTTTTATTGGTTCTGGAAAAAGAAGGTGTCTTTCAAAAGATATTTGTTTTGGTTGGTTTTCAGCTAGAGGTTTTCTGTTTTCAGTCTGAACTCTGAATTCGATGTTTGTGAATCTGACTTATGAGGAATCGTAAGAGAAGTTTCCTTCGGAGTTGGTTCGATCTGATTGTCAACATGGGAGATTGGGGTATTTAATACTGCATCGCAGGATTTTTTGAATTCTATACAAGGATTGGGCTGTAATTGATCATCGATCAGAGGTTTCATTTTTCTGTTCTCAGTCTGACCTCTACATAGAGTTCCTGAGTCTGAATGATAGCTATCATGATCTTGGTCAGTTTTGAATGATGTCTGCTCAATCTGATCTTCGACCGGAAATTTTAACGTATCGGATTTTTTTTGTCAAATCTTCAAGACCGTATTTTGTTTTTTTTTAAGGGAAACCACATTGGTTTATATTTATAACCCATTGTTTAATTTTTTCTTCGACTTCTCGACCTAGTAACTTCAGGTCTAGTTTTTCGTTTATTTTCGTTTGATTTGCCCTTGATTCTGTCTGTAATAGTAGTTTTAGGGACGTTAAATTGTTGACTCGCTTTATTTATACTCTTCCTTTCCTCTCTAATTTCTATAAGAGCACTTTGTAAAACATCGTCACTATATCGAAAAAACTTCCGCTTTTTACCCTTCAATATGAGTTTTTTTGGTTTATTTTCGTCAATCTGTTTTTATTTTTTTGGTGGTATTTCAAAAACAAAAGGAATTGGCTTAAATCGAACATTATCTACCTACCTACCTACATAATTTCAATGAAAAACCATATATAATCAACTGGTCGAAAAAGAGGACACTTTTCGACCACCATTAATCACTGCAAAAAGACGGCAGAAAAATAAATAGAAGGATTTAAGAAAATGTGGTCGAAAACTGGACTCTATTTACGGAGTATACTTTACTAATGATATGTTAGAAGAGTTCAACCGTATTTAGATTTAGTAAAATGAAAACGGATAGACAATCTAAGTGCCGTTTGTCCGGTTCTCGACCAAGTGGTCGAGAAAGGGAAAAGCACATATATCACATACCTAATATGCGACCACTTCATTTTATATAGAAAAATATTGTAAACATGGTTCAAACATAGTTTTTCGGAAGAAGGATAGATTAAACTTGACATACCACACAAAAAATGAAGTAATTGAAAGATAATTCATCACTTACTTGCTATTTTTGAAGTCACAGTTCACTACAAATTTTAAACTATTTCGTGTCTTTAGTAATCTGCTCACTGACTGCCTAGGCACCCTTAAGCATTTAATAATGAAATTGTCACGTAAACGACTCGAAAATTCTGAGAAGTGGTGGGGAAGGGTGGTCGAAAACAGGGAAGATGACTGATATTGGCTTATAGTCGAAAACCGGCACTGGTCGGACAACAGGCGCAACCACCCTACCACATGTTGACTTATAAATGAAATGTTTGAGTAGGCCCAAGGCCATTTTTCAAAAGTCACCCATTATACCACCATATTTATCACAAACAATAACAATTTTTTAACTAGAGAATGGGGGCCATTTTGTAAATAGAAGAACTATAATGAAAGTACAGAAGTGGACATGAGATCAGTTTAGTATTTGTGCCACTTAAATTCTGATTCATTGAGTTAAATAATGTAAATACATTCAAAATTCTCATTTGTGTACATTTTCCCACATTGAAAGTTTGTTTTATCAAAATAAACTCTGAATATAATAAACCAAGTTCAGCAATCACACAGAGTTTATATTAATTATTAAAAAATCTGACTGCAAAATTCAAACTAAAAATTCTTATTTATGATGTACAATTTGCTTCGAATCGTGGGAAAAGACGATCACATACATGAAACGTCAATAACTCTATATTTTACTGAAATCCAAGTGAGGAGCTCCTAATAATAGTCAAAGATCCCAGAGCCGACAAACTTACGCCATTTTAGCAAAGCTGAAATTTTCAGTATGAATAGTGTGTTATGTAGTTAAGAACATATGCGTAGTTGATAGCTTGAAAGCAGGACCCTTTCTCAGGTACAAAAGGTACATAAAAAACATACTCTTCCTACAATAAAGTGTGTAATATTTTGACATTTAGTATCACCAAGCGGTCTAAGGCGCTAGATTTGTGATCTGGATATTGAAAGGGAGTATGAATTCGAACCCCACACCTGACAGTTTTTTATTTTTCCTTTTGAAATCAAGAAATTTGTTTTGGGACAAATATTTAAAAAAAAAAACATTTTTCAATTTCGAAGTGAAAAATATTTAAAAAAAATCAGGTGTGTGGTTTGAACCCTTTTGATATCCAGAGCTTAAATCTGGCGCCTTAGACCGCTCGGCCATTTCGGTGATACTAAACGTTACCATACTTTAACGTAGGAGAGTAAGGTTTTTATGTACCTGCTACCTGTAAGGGCAGGTTGTATCACCTCTGGTAATCTTTGGTTTTGCTAACTTCAGGTTCTCTCTCTTTTTATTGCCATGATCTAGAAAGAGAGAAAATATGTAGTTAATCTTTACCAAAGGATGACCAGCTGTGTTACAACCCACCCTGAAAGGGCCCCTCTTTCAAGCTAGCAAGTATGCATACCTTCCTAACATGTTGAATGCCATGTGCATATAAAAGTATACACGCAAGTTGGGTCCTGTACGCCGCCTGTATAATTTAATATATACGAACAATAATTTGGTTCTGGCCGTGTGTATGCTACTAGGGCACGCTTAGGATAGGTTTCTTATGGCGTGGAGTTACACGTCTAGCAACTTGGCCAAAAAAAATTCGAAAATATATTTGAAATACAAGGTTTTTATGTAAAAAAGTTTATTATTACAAAAATACAAACATTGTGGTAATATCAAGAACAAAAATCAAAAAGCTTATGGTATAGTAACATACAAAATATAAATAAAAAATGTATTCTATTTCTTGAATGTAATATTATGCGTAGAAAAAAACATTCTAAGCATAGCAATGGCTCATCTGTGCATGCTTGACATCGCGAAGAAACTTGTATCGCTGAGTCACACGGGTGTGGAAGAGGGTAAAATAACAAAAAAATGTAATTTTACATTATAATAGTACAAAATATCATTCTTTGGAAAATTAATTTTAAAAATTGGTGTGGCCTGAGGGACCTTTCCCAAAAATACCCGCGGCATTCAACGTGTTAACTATAGTTAAAAAAGTTTAACGATAGTTGAAGTGTTCAAGGAGGAGGATAATATGTTTTGGTTAACGGGAGTATCGGTTTTATTCCAAAAAAAACTTATATTGTCTTTGTTTTATACAGGTCTCCCAGTAGTAGCATAGCACAATTTTTGCAATTGTTTGAAGATTGGTGCGAAGAAAATGTAACTGAAAGAAACTCTAGAATAATAATTTGTGGTGATTTTAATTTGAATTGTTTAGAATCAAATACAAATACTATAAGACTAAAGAACTTTATGAATGACATGGGTTTTTCGAACTTAGTTGATGAGATCACACATTTAACTGCTACAGGAGGGTCAATGATAGATCTAGTTTTCACGAATACTGACTTGGATGGTACTGTATTTGATTCACCAAAAATAAGTACACACCGTAATATAAAAATATAATTACCAAATATTCTACCAAAAGACACAAAAACATTCAAAATTGAAACTAGGGGAAAAATATTGATTATGAACAGATTGATTCAAAACTAAAACTTATAAAATGGAACTATACAGAGAGGGATTTAAATCATAGATATGAACAATTTTTGGACAATGTATTGTCAATTTTGAATGAAGTCGCTCCAAAAAAAACCCGTCAAGATCTTTGGACATTATAAGGAATTCTGGAATGAGAAGGTGAGGAAAGAAAGAAAGGTGAGGAAAGAAAGAAAGAAGGTGAGGAAAGAAAGAAAGGTATATGAGTTACAAACATTATACAGTCAATAAAACAACGGATAATTGGGAGAAGTATAAACAAAAAAGAAATATAGCAGTGAAAACAATTAGACAGGAGAAGAACTATTTAGAGACAAAGATTGACTCAAATAAGAACAATCCTACTGAAATGTGGAAAACACTGAAGACATTAGTACCGAATAATAACAAAGAATACAATCTTACAACTATTGATTTTGGCACTGGTGCAATAATTTCTGATATGACTTTGATACCAGATGGCCTGAACACATTTTATATCAAAAGTATAATAAATATAACTGATGGAATTGACAACAAATTTTCTCATAGCTTTCCTATAACTAAAAGAATAACTCATAATAAATTGTCCAACTTTAGTCTTATCAATATGGTAGATCTAGAAAGAATTGTTGGTTCTTTGAAAAATAAAAGTAGCCCCGATGAAATTTGTGTGGAACTTATGAAGAAGTGTTTCAGTGCCATTTGTAATCCATTGTTGAATATTATCAACAGTTCTTCAGAGAGAGGTGAAGTACCAACTGAATCAAAATTATCTACTATTATACCTATAACAAAAGTGCCAAATACAAACCAAGCTATTCAATTGAGACCAATAAACATGATTAATGCTACAGCTAAAGTATTGGAGAAGGCTGTATATGAGCAGATAGTGGATTATTTGGAGAGTAATAGGGTCCTATGTGAGTATCAATCGGGTTTTCGGAGCAAACATAGTTGTGAAACTGCGTAACAATGTGTTTTAACAGATTGGAAGAAAAGTGCGGAAAACGATCAGTATACTATTGCAGTATTTCTTGACCTTCAAAGGGCATTTGAAACTGTAGATAGATGCAGACTGATTAGAAAGATTGAAAGCGTAGGTATTGATGGAATAGCACTAAACTGGATCATGAATTGTCTAAGCAATAGACAGCAAAGGTTGAAACTAGATGAAGTTTATTCAGAAAAAATGCAACATAATATAGGAGTACACCAAGGGTCTATTTTGGGACCATTGTTATTCCTCATATATTTAAATGACATTGTAACCATAGCAGAAAAATGTAAAATTCACTTATTTGCCAACGACACCCTACTGTACTTTAGTAGTAAAGATGTACATGAGTGTGTTGATACTATGAACGCTAGTCTTGAAAGGGTGTATAGATATTGCTGTGCAAATCTGCTAAAGGTGAACGCAAATAAAACAAAATGGATGTTATTAGGGAAACATAAAGATCATAATAATGAAAACCTACTTCTACGATTGAATGACAGTGATATAGAAAAGGTAAACAAATTCTTGTACTTGGGTGTAACTATTGACAGTAAATTAAAATCCAAGGAACATGCTAATCAGATTATCAAAACAGTAGCTTACAAAATCAACTATTTAAGAAGATGTTCCCCATATCTCAGCCAGTGGTCTAAATTATTAGTATATAACTCCATAATCCTTCCTCATTTAAATTATTGTTCTACCATTCTATTTTTTCTCAATCAAAATGGAATAAACAGACTACAAAAGATGCAGAATCGTGCTATGCGAATAATCTTACAATGTTCGAGGATAACACCGATAGCAAATATGTTGCAAACCCTTCAATGGCTACTAGTGAAGAAACTCTTGGAGTACCTAACACTAATTTTTTTTTAAAATCAAAATTGGATATTCACCTGTATATCTACAGAATAAATTAACTTATGAGGCTGACATACATGAGTATAACACAAGAAACAGAAACAACATAAATGTTGAAAAATATAAAAAAAATAGTACACATAATTCTTTATTTTATAAAGGAGTAGATTGTTTTAATGAACTCCCACAAGAAATTAAAGAGAGTGGTTCAATAAATACTTTCAAAAGACGATTGAAGGATTACTTAATGAAAAATTAGTATATTCTTGTGTATGACTTTTTTATGTAACTTTTTATCTATATGTATGTATTTTTAATCAGCCTGTTTGTATTTTTTTCATGTTAATTTAATTTTATTTATGTGACAATGTATTTACTATTGTAAATGAATTAGTTTTTCATCTAAATAAAGAGATATATATATATATATATATATATATATATATATATACACTATTCATACTAAAAATTTCAGCTTTCCTACAATGATGTAGGTTTGCCGGCTTTGGGATCTTACTCTATATAGTCTTGAATATTTTTATTTTCTGAGAAATCAGTTCCTCTTAATTCTCCCACGTCATAAGTTTATTTCATTAATTTTTATTTATAATGTTCCCTTTGAACTTGATACAACTTTGATCCATCTCTGAAAATAAGTGGCAAAATTGTGGTATATTGCAAATCTATTCAAATATACTTAACCTTATCACTGCGGGAACCGGATATCTATGTAAAATAAAGTCTTGATCATACAACGGGAACTGAATAAATACGCGGGACCTTTTTGTATGTTAACTGTGGATACCAGACAAATACGCGATTTTTAATGTATTTTGTGTTGCCTCTAGATGATAGTTTGTTTCTGGCCGAGACGTTTACAAAATGTTTCAAAACTCTGGTGCTTCACTGCGGGAGCCTTATGAATCAGCATTAAGTTAGTAATTTATTCATTCAGATAAACAAAAAAAGTTTACAGGTCGTCCTCAGCAACGAGGTACAAATTAGGTGTATTTCTGTTGAGTATAATGCGATTGACGCTACCTAAGCAAGCTTGTATTGTAGCGAGCAACCAAATAAACTCATCAGAGCAGATAACATATAATTATATTTAACTTAGATCCTTAAAAAAGGGAGAGAAGAGTATAAAGATGAAAATAGAGAGAAAGAAAGAGAAAGATAGATAAAAAGAAATGTAGATAGGGACAACGCATGTAGCAGTGGTTTATAATAAGTTCCAGCCTATACCTTACATGGATTATCTATCGAGTATATTTTCAAACATTTTATAATAATTTTTTATGAATGTCTTCAATTCTCTTTTCAATTTAAATTTACTGTGGATTTGTTTTAATTGTAAAGGTAATGCATTATATAGTTTTGGTCCTAAATATGATACAAATTTATGGTTTTGGGTGAGTCTACATTTTGGCACATGTATAGTCAGATCTTTACATATCCGAGTATTATAGGGATGCTGAATAGTTGTACTTGGAGAGCTGACAGTCCATAATATAGAGTTAAATACGTACAGTTTTCTTACACTTAACAACCCACTTTCATTGTAGAGCAATTCTGTAGAATGTCGCCTGTTTTTCCCCAACATAATTTTCAACAGAGTATTTTGGATTACTTCTAGGTTCTTTATAGAATCATAAACTTTTAGCATTAATCCCCTACTCACTATATTTCTGAGCTGGTAGAATTTGTAGATGAGTTTACGTAATCTGACAACAGTACAATCAATATGATATTTCCATCGAAGGCATTGATCCACAAGTACACCCAAGTATTTCATTGTGTTTGTTTTGTTTATGAAAGAGCACAATGCATATTGGTTTCATATGATGGTTTGTGTATTTTTATAACATTAGCTATCGGTTGGTCTCTGCTTGTTGGCGAGAATGCGATATATTTCGTTTTTTCAACGTTGACACTCAGTAAGTTATCACTTTGCCAGTAAAAAATTGTCCTGATACCAGTTTCAGACAGAGTTTGTACTTCGTCCCAAGTATTTCCAATAAATGTAATTGCTGTGTCGTCAGCGAATGATGTTATTTTACCCTTAAAATCGGCAATATTAAAAATATCATTGATATACAACAAAAACAGTATTGGCCCCAATACCGTTCCCTGCGGCACACCCCTGGTTACTGGTAAGGGATCACTTACTGAGTCGTTGATTTTCACGACTTGCAATCTATTACTCTCAAATAATCTTCAAAAATATCTAATGCGATGCCTCTTATACCATTGTCAGACAGACGCTGGAGAAGAATGTCATGATCTACCTTATCGAATGCTTTGACCAAGTCCAAAAATACAGTAATGCACTTTTCTTGGTTTTGGAAGCAATTGTCAATTTGGTTGATTATCTGATATACCGCTTTTTCAGTTGATTTGTTTTCTCTAAAAACAAACTGGGATTCAGAAAGAATATTATCTTAATTGCAGAAGTGTACTACCCTATTTTTAATGCATTTTTCAAAGATTTTTGTGACGTTGTTAATAAGTGTTATTGGTCTGTAATTTGTTACATTCTTTTTATCGCCCGTTTTGAAAATAGGTATCTTAATGGAATCCTTGAATGAAGTGGGAATTTTACCAGTGGAAAATATCAGATTTAAGATGTGGCAGAGCGGTTTTACCAAGAAAGAGTGAAACTTTTTGATTAAAAAAACTTAAATTCCATCCGGACCGGAAGAAGTGTTTAGATGTTTAGATTTTTTAGATTTGATATGATATTGCTTATTTCATTATTCGTGACTGGGTGAAGAAATAGCGAGTTTTTGATATTTCTGCGATTTTCTGTAACAGGAGTTGTTGGTTTTTCTATCTTATTTGCCATTTCTTCCCCAATGCCAATGAAGAATTGGTTAAAGTAGTTTGACTTGTCTATATCATCTGGGAGTTTTTTTCCATGGTGTCCCATGATTTCGTATTTAGTATCCTTTTGTTTCCTACTGTTATTTGTTATTTCATTAATGTTTTGCCAAATTTTTCTTGAGTTGTTACCAGCTTTTCGTAATCTATTTTCGTAAAAATTGATTTTAGTTTCTCTCAGAAGATTCGTTAAAAAGTTCCTGTAATTTTTGTATTCAACCTCTCTTTCCGCGGTTTGTTTATCCTTGAAATCGTTTTTAAGTTTATCTCTGTACTTAATAGAAGTGAGAAGGCCGTCTGTCATCCATGGTTTTAGTTTTTTTTAATTTCACAGTTATTATTTTAGATTCCGTACAAAAGAAAATAATAAAACTAAATCTAACACTAAATGAGGCCTATACACTAACAGCCTGGAAACACAACATTGAAAAGTCATAAATACAGAGCAATAACTAAAACAGAAAAGCTTACATTTGAAAACAGAAACAAACATTTGAGTAATCATTTTATTACTGTAATATATTATTCATTTTTATATAATATTTAATTTTGGATTTAAATATTCTTATGTCTTGAGGTAACTTACTGAATTGATTTAAGCCTTTATAAAATAAAACTTTCATTGAACTTTTAATTAAAAGTACTATTTCGATATATAATAAATTCGCCAAAATATGATGGTAGCATATCGTTAATAGTTTTGAAAACCAATATCATTGCTGCTTTGTAAAGCCTATCTTGTACTGAAAACCACTGTAATGCATCTAGCATGAATGCTATACTGGTATACCGATTGCACTTCAGAATCACTCTCATGCCTCGATTTTGTAGTTTTTGTAATGACATGATTTTGTTTTGATCAAAACCATATAACAGTGTGATGCAATAATCAAAATGTAGCTGTATAATCGTATTATATATACTGATCTTGGCAGTAGTTGACAAGTGAGTGGAAATTCTTGTAAAAAAATATAGTTTCTTTGTTATTTTGTTGGTTACATATGTGTGGTGTGCATCGAAAGATAAGCTGTTGTCCAAAATAAAACCCAGATATTTGAACTCCGTTACAAGTTCAATTCTTTTGTTATTAATTTCCAGTAAGCATGAATTTATATCAAGTTGTTTATATTTGTAAGGTGTCGTTAGAATCATAGCTTTTGTTTTGGATATATTTATTTTTAGTTTATTGCTGTTCAAGTAATCATAAATTTTTTCCAAACAAGTATTCATTTTAGTTAAAGCTACATCATACTTTTATGAGTTACAGACAACAGTGTATCATCAGCAAATAAATTCATAAAATCACAGCTGAGATATAATCTGATATCATTGATGTAAATTGAAAATAGCAAAGACAACAAGACAAAATATTGTTTCGATCCCTCAAAATTTCGTAGAATTTACTATTTATTTATTTCCAAATAGAGTATAGTTGGTAATTTTCCACTTATTCATTGCGAAAATAGCAGTCAGTCAATATTATAGTTGCCGCCAGATAATTGTAAGTATGGCTCTGGATAAACATATCGTTTCACTAAGGGAACCTTATACGTACGCGAGATTATGCCTTCACCTAACTGCGGGAACTGTGTTGATCAGCCCCAGCTCCCAGATTGCAGACAAAATTGCATAAAACGCTATCCGCAGTGAAAAGGTAGTCATAAATGAATACTCCCCATCTTGAACGACCAAAGTTTATCTTTCAGTCGCATATGATTCCACATCTGATTTTATGAACATACTGTTCATATTTTCAAACAAATTAAGTCATAAACAATACAAAAAGGAACACTTTCCAGATTCTTGTGAAATATGAATTAGTGTGTGCAAGTGCTTGACATTTAATTACACTCTCCTCAAGAGCCCATATACAAATTTCATATTGGGAAGAGTTACGTATGTCACGTATCCAGTTCATATTCGATTGCTAGAAACTTCCTATGGGGTAGGATCCCACACACGTTGGAAAATTAATTGGGGTGAAATAAAAACTGTCATAACCCAGAATCGGGCCCCAAAGCAACAGTCGTTGCCCACCATATCAGTCAACAGAAAAGGAAGGGCAGCGAAAGCCCATAAGGTTAGATCTTTCCATTTAATGTCATCAAAGTACCAGTCCGATAATTTCCCGGCGAGATATCCAGACGGTCCAGTATTATAATTTTTCCTATCAATCTTCGTAACATAGTTTAGCTGAGTTTCAGCTAAAACTGTATTGGTTCCAAAAGTAAATTGTAAATGAACTTTGATTTTGCAATTCATAGTAGTAAATAATTGAACCCATCATATAGTTTAATTTATAACATTTTGAACTAAGAACTTCTGCCTTAAACTAAGTGGCCCCCAAATAGAAACAAAAATTAATATATTCAAATCTAGTAACATCATGCCTATTAGGACCACGCCCGCTCCCGAACAATAAAGAGAAGCCGCCGCAATTGTGCCTTGTGCCAAAAAGAAAAAGCAGGGTCACACACTATACTAAAAATAAAAGGTGAGTTCAGAACCTTCAAGCAGGGGAATGAAGTACTTAAAACAAACATGAGTGAATTGGAGCATAAAATGCATAATAGTGAACGGCCATTGAAATACAATGATTCAATATTTTATGTTATGGGAAATTGGGTCTTTTCTTTGAAAATACTGAGAGTCTCGAACTGAAATTGGTAAACATCTTGGAAAATTTTGCTGAAAAAACTCCAAAAAAAAAAATTAATTTTAAATACAGACTAATGACCATAAGTTTCAAATAGCATCAATAGATATTCAGTGTGAGAAAAAAAGATTTAAAAAAGTTTTCACCAATTACAATGTGAAAAGTATTAAAAATGATCTTTTAACTTTAGACACTAATATTTTTTTAAATAATAATATTGATATAAACTATGGAAAACTTTTCCAAATTTTTGAAAGACATTCTTTTAAAAGAAAAATTTGGTTTTCTAATAATGATAAACCATGGTTTAATGCAGAAATTTCAACATTAATTGAAATCAGGGATAAATTTCATTACAAGAAGAAGAAAAATCCCTCTAATGTATATTTTTTAGAATCCTATGATTATTATAATAAACTTGTAAAAAAAACTTTAAGAAAAACAAAAATGGAATATTATGAAAATGAATTCAATAAAATCTGACCCCAAAATCTATGTGGAAATCGATAAATAAAGTTCTTTACAATAAAAATCAACAAACATCAGATATCCACTATATATTAAACAACAACAAGAAAATTGAAGAAAAAACAGAAATATGTGATCATTTTAATGAACATTTTGTAACAATCGCAGAAAAAATATCTGGTAACATTACTAATATTGAAGATGATTCTTTATATAAATATAGTTCTTTATCTTCTATGTTTCTGGAACCAACAACTAGCCAAGAAATCGAAGAAATCATCAGTAACTTAGATTCTAGAAAATCACCTGGTTTTGATAATCTGAATGTATATATTGTGAAAAAGGTCCAATCAGAATTATCACCCATTCTCAGTATTCTAATAAATAAATCTTTTGAGAGTGGAAAACTACCGGAAAATATAAAAATGGCCAAAGTTATACCTATTTTCAAAAATGGTAAAAAATATGATCCCAATAATTATAGACCAATATCAATTCTCAACGTTTTTTCTAAAATTTTTGAAAAGGCCATTTACAGCAGATTAAAGGAATATTTGGAATCAAAAAATTTTCTATATGAGGGACAGTATGGCTTTCGTAAACACAGTGATACAGAGTCTGCAGTATTAGATGTCATAACAGATATCCAATTACAATTAGATAAAAATAAAAAATGTGGACTTCTTTCACTGGATCTACGTAAAGCTTTTGACACTGTTAATCATAAAATTTTATTGAAAAAATTATATGAAATAGGAATTCGTGGAGTGGTTCATAACTGGTTTGAAAATTATTTATATGGTAGGAAACAATATGTTAATCTTGGAGATTATAATGGTTCTTTTAGAGATATATCTTATGGCGTACCTCAAGGATCTATATTAGGACCATTACTCTTTCTAATTTATATAAATTCGGCTTCAAAATTGAAATTAAGCGGATCATTAAAATTATTTGCAGATGATACTACATTAATTTACAATAGTTATGACATAGATTCCATCAAAATTCATATGAAAAACGATTTGAAAATAATTTCACATTGGCTAGATGTGCATAAGCTTACATTAAATATTGAAAAATCTTCGTTTATGTTTATAACTAAAACCAAACTTGCAAATGTTCAAAATCATACAATTAAATTCGGCGCTAATAATCTCAAATATTCCACTACAATTAAATTCCTTGGACTATATTTAGTTGAAACTCTTTCTTTCAGTACACATATAGAAAATTTAAGACGTCACCTATCACCTATGGTTGGAATTCTATTCAGGATTCGAGACTATCTTCCTTTGAAATATTTAAAAAACATTTATTTTTGTCTTTTTTATTCAAAATTACAATACCTTATATCAGTCTGGGGAACTGCAAATAAAAAAATCATAAAACCATTGCAAGTAATACAAAACAGAATAATAAAATGTATATTCAGATACCAGTACCTCACCTCACAATAACTATTATCATAAAAATATTCGATTAAAAATTATTCGTAAACTTTCGGAAGTCAATATTTTATCAAGGTATAATGACATACAATTCAATTCCTGATCACTTGAAAAATATGCGTTTTAATAGCCTTTTCAAGACTTATTTGAAAAAATATTGGTTCTCACAATAATTTATTCATTTTATTGTGCAAAAAATAATATACAAAATTATAATAAGAGAAATACAACCTATTTTATTGATTTATCCCATATGATAAAATAATTCATACACTTGTTTGAAAATATGTTATTTATTTTGTATTGTATCCCTAATATAAATAATTGTATTATTTCTTGGGATGAATAAGTTGTTATTATTATTAAACAACTTTTATCTCCAGAAATATTGAAATACACAAAAACATTAATTGAAATAATGGCTATAAAAACATTTCAAACGCAATTACTATTTTTTTTGTTGAGATATTTTTTGTAAAGATTAAAATTTTTAAAACTTGAAAAAATGTGGGTCTGTGTGGTATACACATGGTCACTTTCGTCAATATTAAAGTCAACATAACAAAGTTTGCAGAAATCTCAGCCTTTCAAAAATAGCACATATGTGGCATCAAAAGAAATAGTTAGAGAAGAGCTAGTTCCATTTCTACTCAAGTCATGAGAGGAAGTAAAACAATGCTTTCTGAAATTTGACAAAATAGTCATTGAAAGAAGGAAAAATGCGCTACAAGAAATATCTTCTGGGAAACTGCATTATTGCATAATCAAGATTCCAATATCAAAAATATCCTCGAACAAGGATCTTATCTACAGCACGTAATTCTATTGCTTTCCTCGCATCTTTTCAAATTGTGTTTCTCATTCGAAATATCAATTCATGGTGGAGTAGTTATCTTAGTACGCAGCAACATGGATTTTATGGAATTAGATTAGTTAAAAGTAAAAAAAAAAAAATCGAGTTCCTCATAGCGATAAAAAAAAAATCAAAGTAAGGAAAGTAAGTAACCTTTTTTACGAGATATTGAATGAGATATAAAATGATTAACTCCGATGTATCACACTTGAAAACAGATATCTGATCATAATACATAAGTGGTAATACATTTATAGAGAATAATACATAGATATAAAAATTAATTTAAAAATACAAAAACGAAGTTTTAAATATAAAATAATTTCAAGATGAAAATCTTGATTGAAGTCCGGGACTCGAAGTGATGGGGCATTTGCTGTTTCAGTTGGAGGAAAACCCCACAACATCATCAGAATTCAGATCATCAACTTTCTCGTAGAAAATTACACATGCTCCATGGTAAATGAGAAAATCAATCTTAGAAAATACACGGGAATCATCGAAGAGGTGCCAACAATTAGAATAAGGGTGTTTGTAATATACCGTATAGTGTCCATTGGAATTGCTGCCGCTATGAAAAGATATGGCGTAGATATTATAAAGAGTATTAATTCCATCCTGAGCAGAATATTGGTCCAAATTCAAATTTTGCAGGAGAAAATCAATCACATTGTCCAATTTACTGCCATCAGTTGAAGGATTTCGTTTTTGGTAATCCTTTAGCCAAAATATTTATGAACTAACTAGAAGACAAAATTCACAACGGTTGTTTGATTAAATATATATTATAGTGATATAGATATGTAGATGACATTTCACTGTTCTTTGTAATAACTGAGACTATTGAGTTTTATCACTTTATGGAAACAGATAATTCGATAAACTTTCCCATAAACCCTCGTATACAGATATCACAGTATCTCAACATCACCATACCATATATAACAGTATGATACATAGATCAAATAACATTCAATTTATTTATTTTGTACATTTCCATAAAGTATAAAAAAGTTATGATATTAAAATATGAGCAAAATGTTTTTTTATATATAATACATAATTTTAAATGTGTGATTTATTGTCCTGTTGCTCATAGAAGAAGACGTATGCTTCTCCACCTACAAGTCATTTTGGTAATATCAGTGACACTCGAGTCATTGTATTCGTACCACGTGCCTGCATAAGAGTACAATAAGCCGTGTAGTGTTGTTCCACTATGATTGGATAGAGCATACAAATTGTAGCGACACGGAACTACATTATCTGCTGCATTATTAGTCATATCTAATCCTTCAAGAGGAAAGTCAATGGTGACATTTGGTTTTCTCTTGAATCTCTCCTTTGATGAAAACGTGCATTGTCTCCTTTCCTTATATTCAGAACATGTTGGTTTCCCGACACCATCTAAAATGTTTTCGCTAGTAAATGAGTCTAAACATTGTGATATAATTAGTTCTCCGTGGAATCGGGAGTGAAATATTCCAGAAGTGGTAAAAAGTGACAAAACAATCATCACAGAAAGTACATTTTGAAGTTGATTTTAGTTGACCAAGAAAATAATATATAATTTTCGAGTTGTCCATTCTTAGGTATTTTGAAAAGGACTCTTGTGCTTTTTCAAGTTCGCTTAATTTTTTCATCAATTTCTAGCAATATAGTTTTAAGCTTTTCTGTTAACATCTTGAATACCTTCCAAAAAGTATTTCAGGAATTCCTGGGCATCCTAACCCATAAAAATAGGTGCAAATCTTCGAATCTGTGTTTTTAAAGAAACTACATTCACCACTCTATCAGACGAATATTCCGACCAAAAATCTTTCATCTCCGCCAAATGATTTTATTAAATCCCCATTGTATAATGCTATTCATAAAGCAGGTGTTTTTCAAACCTTAAGTCCAAGAGTGTTGTAGTTGTAGCGCGATATTATAGGAGGCTGGTTGATATCGAATTCCTGGAACTCTTCTTCAGAATTAATATTTTAATGGATTTATCAGAGTAATTTTGTCTTTGGATAGATGGCTTTTGAGGGTATAAAAAAATTTCATTCAGTTCTCAGGATGTGGGAAGTGTCCCCATAACTAATGCGACATTTTATCTTTGAATTGCTATACTAATTCGCTGAATCAGAAAGGCATATGATCTTGATTCATTAGTACACTTTATGACTGTGATGTTTCCCAATTGCCACTGGATAAAATGAATAAAACTCTTCTATTTTGGAATATTTACGATATTACAATTTCTCAGCAGAAAGAGATCTCTGCAGCACCTTTCATGTATGAGGTCATTATAAGGCGAGAGGCTGCAACTGTATCTACGCAGTTAAAATCCCAAACCAAAGATTTTCAAAATTTCCACGGTATAAGGGTCATTCTATCTGGACGTTTTCCGTTGTTTCTACTTATTCCAGTGGGTTCTAATACTGAGGAAATTTCCGTAGTTGTGAGAGCTCGTTTTATCAGGTCATTTACAGCAAGACATCTCGAATGACCCGAACTGAATTTGCAACTCAAACCATGTAATCCATACGAAAATACGCAATATACGAATGTAGACGTTGATACGAGAAGACATCAGAATATAATTCCTTCATTTAGTTGTATGAACTAATACAAATGATCATTTAAAGAATACACATTACATTTGGTCATATAAAATAAAACTAATAATAGACATGTCACTCATAAAACTACACATTAAAATTTGGTCATATAAAATAAAGTAAAACCAATACAGACATTCCACTCATGAAAACTACACATTAAAATCAGTTGAAGAGAAGGGAGAAACATAAGTATACATGTGCAGAATATTGAAATAGAATTACGAAGAAAAATTCTTTTTTCAAGCTCCAGCACTAGGAGAGTGAAGACAATTTTTTTCTGTTCTGTTTGAACTTGTTCAAGGAATCTGAGGATTTGATTTCTAGGGGCAGCTGTTTGAATCTCTTCAGGCCTTTGAAAAATACAGATGTTTGTGTATGACTCTTTGCCACCAGTGGAATGTGGAAATCATTTCGTGATCTTGTATTGTGGGTATGCACATCAGGATTGTAATTAACAATATTTCTCAAATAACTTGGAGCAGTACCTGATTTGATCTTGAATATAAATATTAGAGTATTATACTCAAAGAAGTCATCTATTGACAACCACTGCATTTCCTTTAACATATGCCCAATGTGTGTTCTCTTTGAGTATGTGAGTATGATTCTTATAGCTCGATTTTGAAGTTTCCTAAATCTGGACATTTCATTTTGATTGAGTAGGTAAAGTATTGTGGAACAGTAGGTAATATTAGGGTGTTGAACAGAATAGTTTTGGCCCATCTTGTCAGAAAAGTAGAACATCTATGTAAGTAGTTGATTTTATATGAAATGATTTTGATTAAATTGTTTGCATGTTCTTTAAATTTGAGCTGTCTATCTATAATTACTCCTAAATATTTAAATTTCTGTACCATTTCAATTGACTCGTCACTTACAGTAATATTTAGCTGACTCTCGCAAAACAATCTGTAATTATTTTCGTTGCTAATTATCATAAATTTGGTTTTTTGTGTGTATCTTCAATTGGTTAGAGGAACACCACTTATTGATATTTTCCAAAGTAGTGTTAAGTGTTGTTACCAATTCTTCATTATCTAAACATGTAAAATATGTGAGGGTATCATCGGCGAATATATGTATGGAACAATATCCAGCTGCACTCACTATGTCGTCAACATATAAAAGAAATAACAGTGGACCTAAAACACTACCCTGTGGAACCCCTATGTCATTTTCGATTTCAAGAGACATCATTTTATTCATTGTTACTTTTTGTTTCCTATGTATTAGTAATTTATTAGTAATTATTGATCCACTCCAAAGCTCTACCTTTCACTCCAATACTCTCTATATTTTTTAATAATCTCCCCCTATCTATTGTTTCATAAGATGTCTGGTTGAGGTAGTCTGATAAATATTTTTCAGAGAGAGAGAGGTGCACTTAATGTTCCATCTTTTCTTTTTGAAATTTTGATTCCTCGATCGATAGACTTAAAATACTTCATGTGATCTGATGTGAGCAGTTCGCATTTGTCGAAATTTATTTCAAGACCAATTTTCTTTAACTCGTCAATAATTCTTTGAAATTCTTGTTGAACATGTTGAACAATGTCTCTATCACCCCCTCATTAATTGGAACCATTATCAAGAAAGCATCAAGGTACCAACAATTGAAAGCAGTTTTGATGGATTCAGTCAGGTCATCTAGGGCGTGCTCAAGGGTCTCCTTGTTTTACACCTCTTCGTGACATAATAACCTCTAGCAAAGTTTAGATACATATGATTTTGGTAAAATTACCCAATAAAAGGAAAAAAATTGGGGAATTAAGTCTTCAGTTTTCTGCAGAATAATGTTTCGTAGAAGCGTATTGCACGCATTTTTTAAATCCACTTTAATGAAAATTTGAAACAATGGATCAGGATGTCTGTTGAGGAAGATACGGGCAGCATGTACTTCACAGCCTCCTGAAGTTCCAAAACCAAATTGAATTGTTCTAAATAAATGGACAAATTCAGATGAAATATTCATATAAGATCATTTTGCTGCCAGTCGGCGATGAAATGTATTGAACGAATTCCGCCACATTTTTTTTTAGGGTTCATATAGAGTTGGGCATATATCTAAGATGACTTTATCGGATAGCATATAATTGCATAGATTGGTTAGCTAGAATTTCTTGAAATAAGATACTGTAAATGTGAAGGTCTAAGGCAATCCAATTGTCCTGCGGAACTAGTTCGGAAAGATTTAATAGCTTTCAGTACTTCTTTTTCTGTGACTTTAAGATGAGTGAAATTTTCACACCCAATATTGGTAATTCTGTATAGAAGGGTGTCATGTGGATGTTTTGCCTAAAGTTCTATCAAAGTGGAATCATCAAAATCTGCAATACTGTCAGTTGATGTCAAAATTTTTATTGCAGAAGAAAGTTCACTACAGAAATCATATTTATAGCGGTTTTAATTGGATCTTCTTTGTATTTGGGGGACTCGGAAACACATGAAAATAAAGAGTTGGAGTGGTTAAAATTTCTTTTTGTAATTGTGGAAAGAGATTCCTTACGAATTTCATTCGATGGTGGGAGAATGAAGTATTTTTAGGCAAAGGCTTTAAATTATAACAGGATTGCAGAAAATTATTGGAAATACATTCAATAATTGCTTTGTTTAAAGCTCTTGCAATACATGTTATGGCAGCTTTGAGAATTCAGTTGTAGTTGAATGTAGTGATGATTTTTCCTGTGAATGGTATTACAACGGCCGTCTAAGTAATGATTTTCTAAGCTCACTTTTGAAATTGCTAAGTGTATATGAAGTGAGGTCGATGGACATTTTTTATGTTTGTCTTTTAGGCTTTACAAATGGTATGCATTGAATTTTTCCTATGGTCATTTCAAAATAAAAGACACCTGTTTGCTATTTTATATCAACTGGGAAAAGTAACCATTCAAGTATCGTTCATATTCTATTATGATCATTTTCAATAAATATTATATGGCATTAGTATATGGAGACATCAAATCTTTAAAAAAATGTGACAGCTTACAGAACCTAAAATTTCAAAAATTATCTATTTATTCCTAAATTTTGAGTACTACCTAGCTAATCATAATTCTATTTTATATATTGTATGTATTCTATTAGCTTGTTGTTAATTTGTCACTGAATTTCAATGGTTTATCCAATAATAAATAAATTTTATATGCTTACGAAAATGAATACATTACACCACGGCGTATTTATCTCGTGCCGCTGATGTCACGATGGAATCTCCGTAGCAGACAGAAAACATCGAACAAGGCAAGATAAGAAGACTATTAGCGTTAGGAGTTTCTGGGCGCTAATTACCTTTATATAAGTGACAACCTAACTGGACAGTACAATAGTTTTTATTTAAGGAGGTTTGATTCATGTTAGAAGTGCAGTATCTTGCATGGTATTTCAAAAGTGAACTTTGATTGACTCGTGTGAATTGTCAGAGTACATTCTTGTGTTATTGAAAAAATAAATAAACAGACAAAAATTAGTCCAGTATTTTAATAGCCACGAACCTCAGATTCGTACTGCCCTCCTAAGGATGAACGACGTATGTTCCAAGTTATTGGTGCCGGAGGCTTTTTTACTTACACTTAGATATCTGCCAAACATGAACGCTGTATCTGAACAGGAACTAGATCAAACTATTGACTTAGAAACCTGCTGTACCATTAGCAATTCGTACCAAATAAGAATGCGGTATCTAAGCTCTACCAACAATGAAGATAGTAAAAGTAGGTTCTGTATGCGAACTTAACGTGTTCATCTTTAGAACATGGATTATCCCGCGTTACTCTCTGGGGTCGGCGCGATGCAACGGCGTTTTTTTTTGCAGGATCAAACGCGCTTTTTATTTCTTCTACAAACTAGATGCAACCAAGACGTGGGTTTTAATATTATAAAAATTTATCTTTTTTTTTTCGCTGTGTCTTAGTTATTGTTTAAGAAATATATACTTTTCACGGTAAGTACTTTTCAGTATCATGTGATAAAAATAATATGGTTGTATCCGAAATTTATTGTGATCTACTAACTAACAGGCATACAAAATATAAATGCATTCATATCGAGGGCCTGGGATATGATTTACATTGTTTAAAATAAATCTGGAAATAGATTATTATCTTTGGTAAAATTTATATTTTATAGCGGGTGTCCAAAATAAAGTGAACTACAAGGGGATTTCAGAAACCGCAAAAGATACAAATTTGATTAAATGAGAAAAAAGTTGCACTATTTTGTGCTCGTTCAGATTCTGTTTCAAAATCAAGAATATCTACGGGAGTTTTCAAAATATCGGGTTGATTGATTGCTATCAAGGTATATATTGGTTACGTTGATGCAAAGATTCCAAGTTGGCTTTTATTAATTAATGCATAGGTACTACTCAACAGATGATGAAATTCAGCTGGAAATCATTTGAGGCCATTAAGGAACAAAATGTCCATTTTTATATTTTAGAAACAAATCATGCATTTGAAATGGTAAATAATGAATCGATAAATAAGATGGCTGTCTATAAATATTCACAATTTTTTAATCGAAGTAATCTTTGTGGATAAATAATGCAGTGTCTAAATCTATACCGCTGTATTGCAACTTTTGAGATCACTAATAGAGTTTTCCAGTTTTAGGTTTCCTAGGCAGTGAGTCCATTGTTCAATTGGTTTGGTAGTAAATGCTATCAAAAGGCATGTAGGATGAATCCTCAATAATTTAATGTACTGTAAACAATATACATTCTATAAAAGAGAATGTGTATCGAAAACTATTATTTTTCTGTTCCCTGTGACTAAATTTAAATTCTTAAAATAATCATATACACTAAATAAACAATACTTTATTATAAATTATTTTTATTTTTACTGTAAAGAACAACAATTTTTTTTACAAAACTTGTATTGTATACAATATTAGGCATTATGAAAAGTTTTCAAGTGATGTTTCAAGTAAGATTTATCAGTAAATTTTTTATCACAGAGAGTACAGCCAAACGGTTTAACACCAGAATGACTACATAAATGCCTCGACAATTTCTGTTTATCGTAAAACTGACTAGGACAAATGTGACACACATATTTCTTCTCCCTCTGGGGCAGCTTGATATCTCCTATAGAATGTGATTGTTTCAGATGCAACTTCAGTGTTCTCGATTCTTTATAATATTTTTTACAATGTTCACACTGAAAAGGTTTGATATTGGTATGTAGTGCAATGTGCCTTTTCAGTTCACTGTTGGTGACAAATGTTTTTTTACAGATATGACATATATACTGCTTATCTCCAGAATGTCTTCTCATATGTTGCTCATGGTTGCTCTTGAGTGGAAACCGTTTCTCACAAATGGAACAAGAATATTTCCACAATGAAGAGTCAGTATGCACTACTAAAATATGGGTCCTTAAATTCTTATTCGTGTTGAATGCCTTACTACAGTTTGAGCATTTGTAGTTTCTACGATTAAAGTGAGTATACTCATGTACCATAAGATCACCTTTGGTTATAAAGCTCTTTCCACATGAGCTACAAACATGATCCCGATTTTTGTCATGATATTTTTGATGCTGATCATAATTAGCATTGGAAGTAAATCGCTGGGTACATTTATTGCAAGAGTACGGTTTGATATTCTTTGCTTCCATTGAATGGACAGAAACACAGTGAGAAATTATATCTTTGATATAGTTGAACTGATGGCCACATATTTCACATGTACAAATTCTTGTAGGCTTTCTCCCTCGTCTATTTTTAGTAGTGGAAACTTGTTTGCTCTTTATACTGTCAGCACAATATACCTTTTGATTGGTAATCTCGCATTTGTTTGATTCATGACCTCTTTGAGGAGGAATAGGGTGATGATTGTTAAAACCTGTCAACTTGATTGCATCAAGTGGAGAAACATTTTCTGAGATTTTACGAAATTTATCATTCTTTTCAACAATATCTATACTTAATTTTGTCTCTAGAGTTTCAGTTCTTGAGAAATTGAGTATTCTATTATTAGAAATGTCAATATCAATAGATTCTCCAGTAGTTTTTGAGTTTCCCAACTCATTATGGAAGTAGTTCTGCTCTTGGTTCCCAATTTCTATGGATAATTTGTTGAACTCCACAGAATTATCTCCAACGTCAAATTCAAAGTTGGCACAGTCTCCATAGGAATCCTGTTTTAACCTTATCCCTTGTCTTGACACAAGTTTCAGCACTTGATTTCTGAACTCCAAAACATCCTCCAATTTACTTGTACAAGTATAACATATGAAGCACTCTTCTGATTCCTGCTTGAAATAATCAGAATGAGCAGTGGTTTAGGATATCTAATACCTTATTAAAGAAACATTACCAGTTCAGGAACAATTGTTTGCAACTTCGTTAGCCATTTCACTTCCTTCTCATCAATGTCATTAAAACTTACAGAAGACTCATTTTTCTGGCAGATGCTGCAACTATTGCATCCCATTCTATGGGGTTATTAAAAAGAAGTATAGAAACCCTCCTTATGAATTTAATTCAAAATAAAAATATCAAGGTTAGGTTGAGCTTAAGATGTCAAAACTAAAATGTTCCGTAAATCGACTTGGTTACTTTGGTTGGTTATTTTGTGACCCGTTAATGTTATATTCCTGAAAAACTGGTGAATTTTTCCTGAAGTTTGGTTTATTATCTGTCACCAAAACGACCGATGTTCAGAGATCGGTGAGTTGATTGACACTTGTCATATTTTTTCTGAGGCTGTTTGAACTTGAACAGCGTAGTTATTTTGGTCAAAATCTCCAGCGCAATCGAAAAGGAGAGTTTCATTTTTCATTACATTTGTAAAGGAGTGTTAGGGATATCTGCGATATTTCAAAAACAACTAGTGGGGTTAAGATAAACCAAGAATCAAAGACAGAATGAAAGTGCAAAACATAGAAAATTTACTCTCTGGTATAAGTACAAATCAACGCACTAAAGCAAATTAAAGGAAAGTGACAGTTGATAGAATAAAGTTGTCCCGTGAAAAACGTTCGTTGGTGCTAACCATAAAAAGTAGTTACCAGGGATTCGACTTCCTGGCGTCGTGGGAGATGGATGTCGATCACGCGGTCGGGAAGTCAGGTTAATGTTAGTTTTTGTACAGCCGTTCCACGTGCATCGAAGAGTTATAAATTTTATGTTGTGAAAATATTGGGCAATCGTGGTATCACTTCGAGTGAGACAATCCCGGTGCTCCCCGAAGGGAAATCGAGGCCGACAGAATACGTTCTTAGGTGATGTGGATTTCCGTTATCTGTATGATTACCTATAATAGATAGGACCATAAAGAAAAAGCATGCAAGTAGTTACCAGTCCAGTGACTCTGGGAGATTTACGGAACATACCCATATTGTTTACATTTCCGAGTGGATACCACCTGTTGCTTATACCAGAGCTTCAATCTCTGTGTTAGATGGCGCTGTTCAAAAATGTTCGTATTCCCGCTGAATGTCAAAATTTAATTTTTGACATCTTCATTTTATATTAAATTATTATCTATGTTTTGTCAGTGTCTATGCGTTTTTTCTTTTCTTTGATTTAAAATCTTGCTTAGCTTTTTAGTTTGTTCTTCCAAAAATAATGTCGTTCATCAGTTAATTTTTTAGTCGTGTAGTGTGTAAGGATACTTTTTTTTAAATGGGCCCCATTTGTATTTTGTGTGAACGGTTCTGAAGCCGCAGATTCAAAGATTCACCCATATTCAGTATCAAAGACAAGTACAAATCTTGACGAATTAACTGATCATGACACTTTCATAGTCTATCATATTGTATGCATTGATTTTTTTTTCGATATAATATTATTTTCATTTTCAATTCTCCGCCTGTCATAATCTTCGAAAATAACATTCAGTTAACCTCAAACATAAATGATACATAATTCGAAAAACAACAACACGGTGCAATGTTCGCGGGCTTCCAATTCTAGCTTTGCTATTGGTACAATTCGGCAGATGTCACCTTTCAACCTGTGTGGTGTCTTCGGAGAACTAATTGAATCAATGAAACAAAAACAATTAAAAATTTGCCCGAAGTGTGCTAATGGTTTGTGGGTTAGATTTATTTCGCTGCACAAATTTTCTCTAGAAGAAAGATCCAAAAAATGCAAAGAAATATTGAGCATAAAGAAAGCCATTCGAAATATATGCTGGTTTACAGAAAACACTTCAACAGTTTTATCCACATAACTATCAGAAAAAGGTGAAGCAACTACATCTGTCCGAACGAAATGCTTCTGATGCAAAACGTTACACTCATTAAAATTTCACTCTCATCTCGCCTAAAGAAGTTTTACTTTAAAATACCTCAAATGTTTAACATAAATGTTCGTACTAAAAACTACAAATTGGAAGCGGATATCACTATTTCTTTGAAAAATCAGCACAGTCCGAGCATCTCCAAAACACCCAACCACAATATTTATGCTTTTTTTAGTACTTTTGGATACAGTTTATTGATAAATACCCAATAATTTAAACGTCACGTACACCATCAAAAGGGGAGTGCCTACAAAAATTTCTGCCTCTCCAATTGTAATAATTTCATCAGGGTTGTGTAGAGAATCACAAACTGAATATGCTGGATCATTCATTTTTAGTCCCAAAGTGTTTATATTCTTCAGTTATATTGATAGGGAATTTTATCTCTATATCTCGAGTGTTGGTGCCTGCCATAATCTGATTCGTGCTCAAAGAGAGTAAACATTATCTGAATAAATGGTCAAATGCGCCAATAGGAAGCAAGGACCACAAATATAGAGAGAGTTATCTGAATAGGAGGTACTAATAAGCTCTAGCCAATCGGAATCTTGTAGAATTAACCGGTCATAACATACGGAGATACAGAGTGGTCCAATATACATTCAAGAGCCTGTAACTCTCAGATACCAGAGTGCGCTAGTCCGCCACTGTCCAGAGAGAATGGTGGCCATGACATGTCCATACAAAGAAAGTAAACGTTATCTGAGTAGGAGAGTCTATTCCCCATAAGACAATGGTGACACTAATAGAAAGAGAAGGAAGATCATTTGTGAGTCATGGCCACCATTCTCTCTGAACAGTGGCGGACTAGCGCACTCCGCACTCTGATATCTGAGAGTAACAGGCTCTTGTATGTATATTGGACCACTCTATATATTACGTGGGTCACTCGTACTCACGTCCATGCACGTCACTATGACGGGTTAATGCTACAAGATTCCAATTGGCTAGAGCTTATTAGTACCTCCTATTCAGATAATGTTTCCTCTCTTTGATGTCCATATACGTCACTATGACTCACAAATGATCTTTCATCTCTTTCTATTTATTACGCCCACTTGCACCGTTTTCACCTAATCTACCGTTAAATGAAACTAGGATTATTTTTTTAATTATACATTTTGTTCAGCCTTCTTGCACCATTATTTTTAAACTACAGTCAAATTTAATCCTATTATTTGGGGACTTTTATGAAAGTTGGTATTGCTGAGTCATTAGCTAACTTCGTAGCTGTTATGTTTTATGTTTAACCTCTAAATTTTGTTTAGTTGTCGGTGAGCGTCGACTTATTTTTTGAAACCACGAAAGCAGACTGCATACAATTAGTCTGCTTTCGTGGTTTCACTGCTGTCGTTTTTATATTTGATTATTATTCATAAAAATGAGAACTTGAAGGATTGGTTGCCCCCAATAATTGTTTCTCCAAGGACATGGCAACTACCAATGAAAAAAGGAGAAGTAGCAACTTTTCAAATAATGAAAGTGATTCTGAAAAATCTTGTATCTAAGTACAAAAATATTATTGGGAATGAAAAGACTAATGGAGTCACCAATAATGAGAAAATAAAGGCATGGGAAAACATTTGTCACGAGTTTAATACAGCCTCTCCAGGGAATACTTTGAGGAATAACTACTGCTGCCAGGTGACCAGAGCTGGCGTAAAATCTAAGATGTATAAAAACCCTGGTGCTTGCACTTATACCTGTAGAAGTTTGGGATCGACTTGGCGACACTTGGCCTACTTGTTAATAGAGATTACTAGCGTGTCAAATGGCGCCAATTTCGATTTAGTTTCAATTCAGTAACAGTGTATATTTATTTCCTCAGATTTCTTTTTGAGGCGAACTGTGCCCGGGTTTTAATTCTAGCTTTGCTATTGGTTGGAAAGAGACATCTGTCAAACTTCACCAATAGCAAAGCTAGAATTCGAAGCCCCCGAACATTGTACAAAGAAAGCACTGTCGTGTTGTTTTTTGTATTTTGTACGATTTAAATTTGAGGTTAACTTAAGATGTCTGAAAACACTGGTGAATGAACTGATTCGATATTGTTTAGATTTTTGAGGGGACACCACCTGTTACTTCAACGGAGCTTCTCTCTTTGTGGTAGATGGCGCCGTCCAAAAATGTTTGTCTATATTCTCGCTTAATGTCAGAACCATAGAGAAACTAAAAATAAAGAGAGTTGTCAAACCTGCAGTAAAAGTTGGCACCACGTTTAGACAGTGGCGACATATCTCGCAACTGGCCGAACTAAATACAGTTGGTAGAACCGATTGAGATAAGGCGGGTCTTTCAAATGTGTTACTTTTATATGATTGATATGGTATATATTTTATAAGTGATCGATTTGCCATTCTTCTATTCCATATGAATGGTTGTATCATATGAAATACAGGAATGGCAAATCGATCACTAATAAAATATATACAGTAATCGGTTCGTAGAATCTGTTAGTTCGTTCGTGGTTAAAATAAAATTTCAAAGTAAATCTTTATTTCATGATATCAAGAACAAAATCAAAGATCTTATAAAACAAGAATAATAAGTTGAACACTATAAAACTATTGTATCTAGGACAAGGTACAACTACAGACAAAACAATAATAAAACTCCAAAAAACAACAAAATTGAAAATATACTTTAGTCTCATCATCAAATCTACCAAAATAAAAACAAATTACATTCACAACAAACCTTCAATAATTTTGTTCATTCATTAGCACAAAGGAGAACGAGTAGGTATACTTAACAAATACTCCAGTTTGATGATAATCTTCGTACTTCCTCAAATGGTGATAGAAAATGGAAACTGATGGACGGAAATAAGTATCAGTTTGTGAAAAAAATTCTGCAACTGATGGATGGAAATAAGTATCAGTTTGTGGAAAGCAGCTTATATTTTACCTTGTGAAAGAATATTTCAAGGAATTTCAGCGTCAACTCGAATAACAAAACATTCCATTTTCGACGTTGGGTTCACAATTCAAGTCCATTAGTATAATTTCTATAATTAATTTTTCGATGACAATTAACAGTAGAATTATTCTGAAATTATTACGTTGTTTGTCATTTCCTGACAAATGTCGAAATTGAAAAATTATCATGTCAGTCGTCTGTTGATTGCGGGCGGCGCCTTCATGCGCGACTGGCCGTACCAAAAACTTGGTGGTCAAGATCGCCAATGTTTCAAACAGTCTCTTTATTTTTAATTTGTCTATGGTCAGAACCTAATTTCTGACATCTGCTGCATCTTATATGGAATTATTTTCAGTTTTTTGTCGGTATCTATGCGTTTTCCATCTCTTTGATATGAAATCTTGTTTAGCTTATTCCTGAGTTTGTTCTTCAAACAATCACTCGTTAATTATTTCATTAGTGCGTGAGGAATTGTTTATTTTGAGGTAATGTAGTGTGTAAGGATACTTTTTGTAGAATGGGCCACATTTGTATTTTGTGTGGACTAAAGCCGCAGATTTCTCGCGAATTTTCGCCTGTATTTAATACCAAAAGCAGGTACAAATCTTGACGAATTGACTAATAATGATATTTCCATAGTTCATTATATTGTATGCATTGAATTTTTTATTTTCTGCAATTTAATTTGCAATTCTCCGTCTGTCAAAATGAAGTTAACCTCAAATTTAAATCGTACAAAATACGAAAAACAACACGACAGTGCTTTCTTTGTACAATGTTCGGGGACTTCGAATTCTAGCTTTGCTATTGGTGGAATTTGACAGATGTCTCTTTCCAACCAATAGCAAAGCTAGAATTAAAACCCGCGCACAGTTCGCCTCAAAAAGAAATCTGCGGAAATAAATATACCCTGTTACTGAATTGAAACTAAATCGAAATTGGCGCCATCTGACACGCTAGTAATCTCTATTATCAAGTAGGCCAAGTGTCGCCAAGTCGATCCCAAACTTCTAGAGGTATAAGTGCAAGCACCAGGGTTTTTATACATCTTAGTAAAATCGTAATGTTGTCAATAGTTGATTGATCGGGGAAACACTATTGTTCCTATAAAGTTAATGTTTATCAATACATATTTAAACAACTCACATATATCTCTTTTATGAGTCGAAACCTTTAAAAAAATGTTAGATCATCCATTCCTCAAAATGATGTTCCTTTGGTAAATTTTTCGAGGGAATCCTATCCCATCCAAAATGTCTGAATCATCCTCAAGGATATCTTCGAAAAGATCCATATCTATATAATCCATTTCTTCTGATTATTTGAATTGAAAACTCCTATGAAAAATCGAATACTATTTACAAATGAAAAATTTGATCTATTTTATTGGTTAGAATCACTAGATTACTTATAAACCCTCATTTTAAACCATAAAATTTGGCAGATTAGTTAAAACTATAGTTTAGTCACAGTAAACTCAGATTAAGTTCCGGTGCAAGAAAAATGGAGCCATAGAACCTAGATTTAACATTAAACTATAGTTAAGTATAACGGTGCAAGTAGGCGTTAGTGTCACCATTGTTTTATGGGGAATAGACTCTCCTACTCAGATAACGTTTACTCTCTTTGATTCGTGAATTATTGACTGTCATCTGTCAATTTTTTTTCCCCAGAATATTGTTTGTGCTACCAACCATTCACATATTTAGACAGAAAATCTCTATGAATGACACATTTGATACTAGAAATTTATAAGCGCTTCATGACGAAGCTAAAGGGACGCGGACCGAGTGCGTGGGTCGATCCCCAACAGCCAATTAAATATTGTCTTTTGTGTCTTGGCGGGAAAGACGGGATAAAAAAAATGAGATCGATCGTATCGAACGGGAAGGCAGTTGATCACGAGACTTGAAGCAGAGTCTATTAGGTTGGCTCCCAAAAGGGATAACCGCGTTTTACGTAGGGCTTGGTGGCGTTGCCGCTAAGATGGTCATTGAATAATTTCTATTCGATATAATGGCCTACGTGATACGAATTTTGAAGGGTTGGTACGAGTCGGGCGCAAGGCAAACGGGAACAGGTATCGAAATTTTTTTTCAAGTGTATTTTCGGGGTTAGAAACTACACGAGCGCACCAGGGAGTAACTTTGCAAAGTCTGGAAGATGGGGAAGGTATTCGAATATGGAAGAAAACCATTATTACAGGGTGAGTCGGAGAGACTTATAGTAAAATCATGATTTAAACTAGTGCAGATGATTTTATTAGAATTACCTACGAGGGGTGAATCACATGCACAGCATATTTTTAATTTGGGTTTGGGATACCTGAATAATTTATCATTGGTCAGGTAACACAGAAGTTTCGATAAGACACTAAATAATCTTTTTTATATTTTATAAAAGACTGCGGTATACGGCGGGCTTCCATTTGGAATGTATTTTTGGGTAACTATCGATTTGGATTTGTTTTGCCTGTTATTGTTTTATATAACATTTTTTTAATTTGACTTTTGTTATGAAGGATTTTTTTTGGGTGATCATTTTAGAATTTCGTATCATTTTGTATCTTGTTGGTATCACATTTTATTTTTGAATATTAACTTTATCGAAGAGTTTCATTTGATACGAAGGTTAAGGGACAAATAGTTAAAGCCCAAAAAGGGGCTTTGATGGTGGAAATAAGGGAGGGTAGTTCTAGAAAAGGTTAGTCTAAGATCTGAGGGGTGGTTTACTCGGGGAAAGAAGTTCCCGTTAATTCCACTTGTTTTTGGGGAAAATGGTTATCAAGCTAGAAAGGGGAGTATTTTATCAGAAGAAACAGTCGTTCCACCAAGTAATAGAAAAAGTTTATTATTTCAGTAGATGAAAAGAAAAGTTATCTAAAAAAGACCTCGCATATTAAGACGAAACCAAGTCCCAAAGACTAATGGTGACTGAAGAAATAGAGACCAGTACCTACATTTTTCTAGTATAGAAACATATTGGTGTCATGTGTAGAAAAATCTAATTTTTCTGTATATCAGCAGCCCTTATAATATGTAAATATTATATGTGGAAACATTCATATTAATTTATCGAAATAGTGTGTTTATACTTTACCCGAGGAGCTGAGATAATATCACTAAGTATGAAAAATTGTATTATGTTATCTAATCGGGTGCACGAATTGATTTAAAATTCGTCCATTTTGCGATAGATATCTTCTATGAAAGAAGAAAGTATTGCATATTTTCCCTCTATACCTAAATACAATGAATTAAATAAAAAAAGTTATACTCTGACGAGATTCAACCTCGGACCTTCAACTTATGAGTCAGATGTGTTAACATGATGCCAATAAGCTTATTAAATATCACTCGACAGTAACATTTATATAAAAAAACAAACATAAGAGCCTGAGCTGATAATGATGGTTCACGAAATGTGTGTGTGGAGAAAGAAAGCGCGGAACATATGGGTGGGAGAGAGTGTCGCTTATATAAAAAAAAAAGATAGCCGACATTTATAGAAAAATAAGCTTGGATGCCGTTTGAAGAACATGGCCGATGCTTAGGAAAAAAATGAATATATCAAATATGCAGAGTGGCTCAAATTATCATGAAATATATACATTTTGTATACAGGGTTTACCAAAAAAAGCCAATGCTAATTTTCAACGAGCTAACGTGAATCGATGTTGCACTTTAAAAACGATTTAAAAATAAAAAAATTCAGTTTTAGTCCTAGCATAGCAAGCGAGGCGTCAAATTAAAGGAGAACACCCAGGGATTGTGAAGCTCCGCCCTCCAACTTCAGCGTAGAACGATAAATCGTGATTTGAATGCTTGAAATAACAAAACCATATATTAATTCGTAATCACGGCATGGAATTATACCCAAATCCACCAAAATCTCATAAACCGGAAGTGACCACTGATTGAAATATGATAAGGGCAATTTTGGTGTCAATGTATTCGCCTCGATGTCAAGAATCATAATTAAGAATTTTCCGAAGCCAAAAAGGCACTAGGAGCTAACTTAGTTATTATTGGAGATACAGAAGCGTGCGAGTACTCTAATAAGACTACTTTCACCGGAGATCGGGAAAATGAAAAGTCTGAGTGTGTAGCATGCAATTTGCAGCAAAAAAGAAATATCGAAACCTGGGGATTGAAACGGTACAGGGACCGCCAGGTCTTCAGTCCATCGCTCTCGCGCTCTAAGCTATTTCGACTAATGAAACAATCTCTATCGGAAATCGTTACTTTGAAATGTCTTCCAAAGATATTGAATTATTTCGTTCACTGTCGATTCAGCAGGGTTCACTAGTTCACGCCATTTTCTTTTTGAATGTGGATTTGTTACTTTTTTACTCAGTCTCGATATCAAAAAATCATAATTTAGCATTTTCCCAAAAGGGCTCAGGAAACTAAAGCCGTTACTGGTACAGCACGCAAGTACTCGGAGGAGGGATGCGGTATTAGGAAAAATATCAACGTAAAACATAAATCAATGTACTCGAACTTCATCAAATTATCGTGAGTCGATATACTCGAACCATCGTTGGAACGTCGACGTCATCATTTGGACATTTGTGCACAAAAATTGAAACGTCGATGTCATCATTTTCTGACACTTGCCCACAACAATTGAAAACGAATTTCCCCTCTTGCACATGTATTCTTATGGAGAAACCTCATCAAATTAACGGGAATCGATATACTTTAACCGTCGTTAGAATGTCGACGTCATCATTTTGGACGTTTGTGCGCGAAAATTGAAAACACATTTCTCCTTATACGCACGTATTCTTATGGGGAAACCTCAAAAAATTAACTTGAATCGATATACTTAAACCGTCGTGGAAACGCCGATGTCATCATTTTCTGCCACTTGTCTACAAAAATTGAAAAATAATTTCTCCTTGTGCACATATATTCTTCTGGAGAAACCACATCAATTAACATGAATCCATGTACTTCAACCGTCGTCGTTGAAATGACGACGTCATAATTTTCAGCCACTTGTCTACAAAAATTGAAAAATAATTTCTTCTTGTCGCACCGAAACGAAAGATTCAACGTTTTCAGGAGTGAATTTCTATAGAGTTCAGCCTCACATATTTACACATAAAAAATATACGAATCTTCGAGAATAAAAAAAAAGACAATGAAGAAGTAAAGATTAACAAATATACAACATTCCATAATTAAGGAAAAAACATGACCATAATGAATCATATATAGAGTGTTCCATAAAATATATATCACATTCAAAAATATCGTTTACATGTATTTTCTAATGAGGATAAGCACATTCAGAACGACCCGTCAAGAGAAAAATGAAAAAATCAACGCATGCGTAGTGTCAGAGTGACGTAATTGCAACAAACGCGTGGCAATAACATCACAGACCACATATCCCAAATAACATACGCCAATCGCAATGAACAAGCATCGAAGATATACAGGCGTCCCAGAGTAGAAAAACATAGCTGTCATTTAAAAAAAATACAGGATTCGAAAATATACAGAATGTCCCAAAGTCAAAAAATTGCATCGTAATATACAGGGTGTCTCAAATGGACGTAACAAAAATATAATTTTTACATCCAATATCTACACAACTTTAAACTTGGTTTTCTGAAAAGTATTGTCAACCGAAAAACCGGGGATGCTAAGAGTGATTTTCCACGTTTCACGTTTTGAGAGATCTTTTCAATATTTTGGAGCGTCTTTTTACATACGAATAACAGATTTAACGTTTCGTGAGTTGTTTTCCATGAAAGTTTTCAATCAAATTCAAAGTCGAGGTCGTAGAAGTGATATTTTTCCTGACATAACAAATGATGTCACAAAGGCATTCAGTTACATCGATGGATATTTTCTTCGCCAAGAAACTGATAGAAAAACTTCCCAAATTGGAGAGAATGAAAAGACAGATGGAAAAAACTCTTTTGAAAGATCAACAATCGTCGTTTTGACAATTGTTATTATTGAAGATATCTCAACATGTGGACCATATGGAGAAACCTCAATAAGTTGTAGAAAAAGACGTTTTTGCGATTCATTTCATGCATTCTATATGTGTAAAGCGTCACTTTTCACCTGCCAGACTGTTACTCTGAGAAGATCGAACGTACTTTACGAATTATCCGTCTCAATGAACTCACTTCATATTGATAACAAATACAGATGTGAATACAGCGTCATTTTTGACGTTTCAAATACATACAAAATTTTAAACTGAATTTCTCCTCATTTACATGTATTTTAAATCAAATTGAGAATGAATCATTTTTGAATAAATTCAGTTCATACATGTCACACGTCATTCTTTTGAGAAGCATTTGAGAACTGATTGACCTGAAACAACCGTTTCGACCTTCATGAGACCATCATCAGGTTCTCGACGTGTCGAATCACCACCAGGTTCTCAACGTTTCGAATCATCTTAAGTTTGTTTACATTAGTTCATTTTAACGTTTTGACGCTTTCAAAAATGAGTTAAACTTTTCAAGAAAAGACACATGTTTTCAAACATTTTATTTAGGTAGCTTATCATATATCCATTTATACAAAATATCTACATCGCGAAGACTACAAGAACGATCCTTCTGATGCTGATGCATACAGGATGCTCATTGTTGTCGAATGTAGGAACCATCCACCATGAGTGCTCCAATTATTCCAAATGTATTACTTCTGTGACAATATTCAATTGTTGGAGTTTCTGATCCAGAAAATATTTCTTCTGATGTCCCCGTACATAAATTATATTAATATAATACATGTTCTGATTGAGGAAGAAGTCCAGCAAATTATATTCAACAAAACCCGAAGAATATAGTAATCCATGAACGTTTTTCCAAATATACGACTTTCTGTCTATCTTCTTTACTCAGTGAGGACAGAGCATTTGTTTGGTAATGGTTAAAAATTGTTGCATTGATTGCCGATACTGATGACAATCTCCTTTGGTTGAAATAAGATTCCTTCAACAACGAATGCTTGAATAACAATGAACGCTACACTCATATTGATGGTCGACAGTGTAAACTAAACAGCTGAGCGGCTTCATGTTCACTAATGATACATCAATCTTTACGCATACATATATATTTATCGAAACCTTGTCGATATCTGCCCGCATTCAAATAACAATCCTTGACAATTGAAAATGCTTGATATTTTTCGCGCCAACATTCCGCACACATACGCTTGAAATTTTCGAATGATGTGTCGGGTGAAACATGTTCATCGAATACGTGCTTCATGTTGATTTCGGCCTGCTTGAACATAACAATCATTGGAATTGTCTCGAATCTTGCTTGGGTATTTTCGAGTACGTTTGACACAGATAGACGGCATCAATGTCCTTGTGTCTGCACATTGAATAATATTCTCGAATTTTCTGCTGACCATCACAAGCGACATCATCGAATATGAATATCGAATTGGGTTTGGCTTCATGGGGACTCATAATTTCTTCGTTTTCTCGGAACGGAAAATAGCCGACTCCTTTGACTTTCCCCAATATCTCTTGAAGCAGCTGATACTTTGGCAGATACAGCGCCATTCGGATTGAACGCCACATTCATTTTTCCGCATCCGTTAGGACCCCAGATGATGGCTCGGAAGGAATTTGGTAATAATTTACCATGTTTATCGCTACACTTGAGATCTTCGCTCAAATAGTCCAAGTTGTCGATGGGTAACGTTTTTTCTGGTTGAACGATCTCCATATTCTGATCGGAATTCGCAAACTGTTCATCATTTATGTCGTTCACTTGAGTGGTTGTCTTTCTCAGTCCTTTATTTTTGTTTGCACTCCATTTCCTCTTTGGTGGAAACAATTTGGAAATTATGTTCAAGTATTTCCATGACCTAGTAGTGTTGATTTTTCCGTTGGATTTTTGTGTGCATCGGTGAGCATCAGAATCGTTTTATAGTTTATTATGTCTTGATCGGTGAAATTTACAGGCTGTTTTTTTGCTTAGAAGTTCTTTCAACCCATCGGTCAGTTCATAGGTGTCTCGGCCCAGTTTCAGCGTATTGCCTACAATGACTATGGGTTCTTTTCCTATGAAAAATTTCAATCCATTCATATTAATGCCATAACAGTCGGGATCATCAGGTAGTAGCATCGACATGTTGACGCTTCAAAAGTCTCAACTGCAACTGGGAATTGTTCGGAGAGTAATTTTCCACCGATCTGAAGGACCATTTTGTCACTCAAAATACACGCAAAACTTCAAACTAAATTTTTAGTCATTCATATACATTTATGGGAAACCTCATCATACGTCTGAGAAATCATTTTTGATCACTCAGAACTTTGTTTCCACTCCCAATTTTTCATACTTTTCGCACATCTGAAGCGTCATTTTCACATATCAAACATATCGTTTTCACGCTCAAAGCTTTTCGAAATATGACGTCAACGAAATCAGAGTCAACCAAACAGATGCCGTCGATATTCCATTTCATTTTTCCAAACATCTGAAGAGTCATTTTCAATTATTCAGAAACGGTGCTTCCAAATTATATTTTCTGCTTTATTTGTCAGAACTGAGACCAAGATAAAAAAACATTAAAATGTTTATTGCTTTATCATTATAAAGTGAAGTTGGAGGGGGTAAACATAGATTTAAAATTTATGGTTTCTTTCATTCAGAATGCTATCATTTTCACACTCAATATTTTGCATTATTTTCAGGCGTCTGATGCGTCCTTTTCCAGTTCTCAGAAACATCGTTTCCAAGTTCAAATTTTCTGTTCTACCGAAAAGTTACATTGTACGCATACGCATACCGAGGGTAGGGTGAGTCGTAAGATTAGCCCTCTTTTGGTATAAAAATAGGACGGCGCTTCTGCATTCATCGACATATATCCATCTCTGTCGCACCCATACGTTCCACGCTTTCTCGCGCGGCGGACTGAAGAATTATTTGATGTGTGGACAAATATATATATATATATATATATATATATATATATATATATATATATATATACAGGGTGGCCCATCACATTCGCCTCGGTATTTCTACGAGAAATGAAGAGAGTTAGGGAAAAACATTTAGCACAGTCATATGTGGGTCCATGAGGAGCATATTCCAAAATTATTTTGAAATATATAGGGTGATCCCCAAAAAAATTACATACCAAAGTTATACTTTTTCTCATGGAACACCCTATATTTTTTTATATTTTTAGATACTATAGACAAAATAAAGGTGAGTTACCATAATAATGGACACCATTTTGAGCATTTATTAAAATAATAAACTATTTAAGATTCTTAATTTTTCGATAGAATGACTTCAAAAATGCTTTTCATTACAATACAGTGTGTTTCATTTTTAAGATAAAAAAATTACTCATAAGTAAAATATAAAAATGCCTTTTGTGTGAAAAGCAGAAGAGATAGGTATAGGGAACCCTACTATAGTTTTGAAGGGAATCTAATTCTGCGTCAAATTACGCCACTAAATACGGGGTGTTCCATTCAACTTTAAGAAGTTATTTAATTAAATGTGTGTCCAAATTTTGAGGCAATTTTTTTCGCCACTCTGTATAATATTGCATTAAAAATTTCATGTAGTAGTTAACTTTAACCTTTGAGCTAAGCAGTACATTTAATCACGAGCAGCTCGTTACACGTTACAGGGTGAAAACAATTTTCAAATTATGGTCTGTATTTTTAAATTTCTCAAAATTTCTCAGAAACGGTCAGTATTAAGTATGGGAAATATAACTCACCTTTATTTTGTCTATAGTATCTAAAAATATAAAAAAATATAGGGTGTTCCATAAGAAAAAATATAACTTTGGTATGTAATTTTTTTGGGGATCACCCTATATATTTCAAAATAATTTTGGAATATGCTCCTCATGGACCCACATATAACTGTGCTAAAAGTTTTTCCCTAACTCTCTTCATTTCCCGTAGAAATACCGAGGCGAATGTGGTGGGCCACCCTGTATATATATAAATATATATATATGTATATATATATATATATATATATATATATATATACATGTGAGGGTAAATGAGGGTATTTCTATAAACATGACTGATGTGGCAACAATTGCCAGTTGCAGTTGAGACTTTTGAAGCATCAACATGTCCATGCTACTACCGGACCCCGGCGGGATTCGAAACGTTGAGAACTTTTTTTTTTTATGTTCTGGTTCCCACGAAAAGGGATATCCTGTAATGTTCAGAGAACATCGTGGGAACCAAGGGAAAGAAGGTAGGGGTTGGTGTTCTTCTTAAATTTCTGGAGGTTGTATGCCTCGGGGAACACCTCCCTAGGCAATGAGTTCCAAAGCCTCGCTGTTCGTTGGATGAACGAGTCTTTGGAAAGTGATGTTCTGCAGGTCTCCAAAGTGACCACGAAGGGATGTGATGACTGAACTTGACGGGTTAGTCTCGAAGAGACTGCCAAAGCAGGAACGATTGTTGATATTTCAGAAGAGCATCGCCCATGAAAATATCTATAAAATAGAGACAAATCGCCAACTTTTCTACGGTGTTCCAGACAAGTGAGCGAGTTTGTAAGCGAGGCATCACCGACGAGACGAATTGCCCTTTTTTGGACAGAATCCAATAGCCTCAGGATATGTTTAGGTGCCGCGCTCCAAATATGGGAACAGTATTCCAGGACAGGTCGGATCTGTGCCTTATAGATCATAAGCAGCTGAGTGGGGTGAAATAGCTCTTGGCACGAAACAAAAACCAAGTTTTTGGGATGCACTTTTGGCAATGGACCTCACGTGATTTTCCCAGGAAAGGTTATTGCTGATAGTAATACCAAGCATCGATATGGATGACTTCAGTGGTATGGTTACTCCTGACAAAGTTATGTTAGGCACAGTGAGATCGGCTTTTTTAGAGAAAAGACATGCTTGTGTTTTGTTTGCATTGAATTCTACCAAGTTATTAGATCCCCACTCGAGAATTGTTGCTAAGTCCATATTTATATTATTAACATTTCTTCCTCGTTCATTTCTGGTTTCACGGGCTGATATAGGGGCCCTGGAAGAGAAAGCGGTATGGAGGGTACTATCATCGGCAAAGCTGTGTACTGGACATGAAGTTGCTTTCAACAGGTCGTTGATGTGAAGTAGAAATAGTGTTGGTGCGAGAATAGATCCTTGCGGAACACCAGCATTTATGAGTAGAGTGTCAGATGAAACTCCATCGACTACTATATGGAGAAACCTGTTTGAGAGAAAACTAGCAAGCAGAGAACACAGCTGAGGGGGCAAGCCATAAGACGGAAGCTTGGCGAGGAGTCCCTGGTACCAAACTCGATCGAACGCCTTGGAGATATCTAATGCCACAGCTAAAGTTTCTCCATACTTTTCAATATATAGCTGCCATATATGTGAGACGTAAGCGAGCAGGTCACCAGTTGATCTCTGATGGCGGAAGCCATATTGCCTATCGTTGACAATTCCTGAGTCTTCCAGATATTTCATGAGCTCGATGTTGATGGCTTTTTCCATGACCTTTGAAATAATAGATAGCAGTGCGATAGGTCTGTAGTTGCTAGGTAGGGCCTTTTTGCCTTTTTTAGGGACTGGCTGTACTCTTGCAATTTTCGAGAACCTGATGGTAGTCTTATGAAGGTTGAAACGGTTGATTCAAGGCAATCAGTTCTCAAATGCTTCACCAAAGAATGACGTGTGAAATGTATGAGCTGAATTTATTCAAAAATTATTCATTCTCAATTTGATTTGAAATACATGAGGAATTCAGCTTAAATTTTTGTATATATTTGAAACGTCAAAAATGACGCTGCATCAACATCTGTATTTGTTATCAATATGAAGCGAGTTCATTGAGACGGATAATTCGTAAAGTACGTCCGATCTTCTCAGATCTGACAGGTGAAAAATGAAATGAAATTAAATAAGATGACGGATTTCATGAATAACCTAGGTCAAACAATTGAAGAATAATTTTTTTTGCATAAAAGCGTGTCTTAATTTTTTTTTATTATTTTTATTCATTCATAAAATCCGTCATCTTATTGAATTCTGACAAAAATTGATAATCTACGACCCCAAAAATGACCCACATACCAAATTTGAATGGAATCGGGCCATAATATGCACACAAATAAAAGTACGGAGAGTTGGCAAACCAAATACTGATCGACCAAGACCGATTAGAGCAACGCTGTCATCAGATACAGAAACAAGAAATGTATTCTTCAAGGCAAAGGAGTTATAAAACTTTGGCATAGGTTTTGACAAGAGAGCTATGCAAATAGAAGAATATAAAGTCCTGAGAGTGGAAATGATGCAGAGGATACAAAAAGGGGAGGAAAATCTGAGAATCAAATACTTTAAAAATATCCCGAAAATAATTAAAGTGCCACAGAGTCAAAAAAACTAGATAATAACGTGCATCATTTATCAGATGATGTCAGTATGAAATATGCTGACTCAAGGAATGTAAGTACACAAAAAATAGACATTGGAATGAATAAAATTGTAAGGGTAAAAATGGGAAAAAGGAGTATTAAAATTATGCACCAGAATATACAATGCATTCGCATTAGATATTGAGGTAAATTTGGAAACAATGGATTATAAACCACAAGTAATATGTCTCTCAGAGCACTGGCTGAAACCGGAGGAAGAATCGTTCACAAAAATAAGTGGATATAAAATGAAGTCCTGCTTCTCAAGGAAACACTCAATTCATGGAGGAGCTTGCATCTTCGTGTCAAAAGAATATGAGTGCGAGCGTGTACAGAAAATTGATGATATGAGTGTGGAGGGTGAAATTGAATGTGCTGCTGTTAAGTTAGGAGTTAGTAGTGGACCCAGTTACATCATCATATGCATTTACCGTACAAATCTAGGTAATTTTGATAATTTTATTACAAAAATTGATGAAATATTAAACTATGTTGATGAGTTCAAAAATTGCAAAAAAATTGTATGCGGAGACTTCAATGTGAATCTTCTAGAAGAAAACCCAATGTCCGAAACTTTCTTAGACACTCTATCTAGTCACAATATGCACCAATTGATTTTTAAACCCACCAGAATAACTGAAATTTCAAGCACACTTTTAGATAATATATTCACTGATTTTAAGGAGTATAAATGCTGTGAAACTATTGATCTGGCTCTTTCAGATCATTACAGTCAGTTTCTAGAGCTTGAAATACACCAAAGCAAAAAGGAGAATCAGTTTAGGATGAGGTGAGTTTTTTCAGAGGCCAGGTTCTCTGAAGAACTAGAACGCGAAAATTGGGATGAAAAAATGAATTGTACAGAGTGTTTCCCCTAAAAAAATGCAAAAATGTAAACATTTCAAAGTCATGGGAAACAAACGGTATCATATCTTGTGCTAAGAAACATTATTTGCATAAAGAAATTATGTTAGGTCATGTGACTAAGGATTATTATAAAAAATATTCTAGTATTTTGAGACAAGTTACAAGAAAGGCTAAGCGCAAGGACAGTAAGGATTTCATTGTCAATGCAGAAAACAAATCTAAAGCAACTTGGTCTTTAGTCAAGACAATAACAAACAATACCTCCAATAATGAGAAAAAAAACATTCTTCAGAATCTTAGCAAATCGGATACTCAATCATCGTCACATGATATTTTGAACAGAATAAATGACTTCTATATAAATTCAGCACCAGACATCAAGTGTGTGGAGGTAGATTATGATAAAATAACTTACTGCAATGACAGTTGTAGGTTTCATTCAACAAATCAAACTGGAATAGTGAAAATAATAAATAAGCTGAAAAATAAAAATTCAGTGGGAGATACGAAGGTGTAGAAGGGCCAACAACAAAATATTTTTCAAACACATTTCGAATTGCCACTTTGAACTGTCACTTTCGAATTGTCATTTTGAAGTGACAATTGTCATTTAAAAAACATCTGGAATTGCCATTTCAAAGTGACAATTGTCACTTCAAAGTGACAATTCGAAAGTGACAGTTTAAAGTGGCAATTCGAATGTATTACCTGATTGTCCATGATGATATAGATATCCAGGGGTCATAAATATATCTATATATAGTTTTCAATCGCCTTAAGGATATTTCGTGTTGATTCTTGGAATTAGAGTGCAAATTTTTTGGCAAAACTGATGCAACAAACAAATCAAACTATTGTGATTTCATTAATCACCCGCCTAGTAGACAACAATATGCTGATTTGATACATAACTTTTTTTCAAATATTGATTTTTTTGTAGATAGCTAATACCATCAATAATTTGATCACTCAAAGAAACTCACTAAGTAGTATAATTTAGTATAAAACCGGCACGACTAGAGATCGATAAACAATAAATGAAATACCGCCACTTATTTGAGGTTAACCGCAGAGCAGACAAACAAAGACAAAATACAAAACCAGATGAGAAAGCGTTTACCAACAGATAATGTTAATAACAGGAAACAGATCGATAACCTTTTACGTGCAAGTTCCATTCGTGACTCGTTTTCGCAACGAATTAGCTACGACATATTTCTTAACCACGAAACGTATCTTCGACTTCCCCATGGTATTGAAATGTTCTGAAACCAGAACACCCGAAAGATATAAATAAGACACGTTGCTATAAATAAAACATCAAGATGTTTTAAAGGTGTCTCAAAATTTGTTTGGTACGTAATGAAGTTGTGCTGATTTTTCGGGCTGTATTAGTGACAATACTTATAATAACAGTGCAATGTTACGTCTCCATAACTTATAAATTATGTTTTCTCAGAAACGTCGTCACGGGTACAAGAATTAAACGTTAATAAACCTCCCGGGTATGTTTCTTGCTCAGTGGGAGGAAAGACATTCGGAGAATGAAAAGGTGATTGGATGCAGAAGGCTAGTAGAAGAAGAGTATTTGTGGATTATAATTCAATGTTCGGCGGGGTGTGTGCCCGGAAAGTAGTTGTTTGTCGTTGGTTACAGCGATGTTAGACTGCAGTTGAAGTGGGCGCCGCGAATGGGTGGTCCTAGGGGAATGTTCTACTGAAGGAGAACAAAGATTGGGAGAATTTGTCAGGATAGACAGTTGAAGAGTGAAAGAGCGATTGCAGACAGAAAGTTAGTGGAAAATATGAGTATGTGTTGATTGTAATTCAATGTTCGTCAGGGTATGTGCCCGGAAAGAAGTTGTTTGTCGTCAAATAGGATTTTTGTTATAATGATGGTAGTCTGCAGAGGGAGTAAGTTACCTTTTTGCAGTTGAAGTGGGCGCCGAGAGACGGTGGGCCCGGAAAAATGTCCGGTGAAAGAAGAACAGGATTTAGGAGGTCGAGTGAAGGACCAGAGAAGAGATTCGTTTTAGGAGGTCGAGGTAGGACCATAGGAAATTGGTATGGAGGTCGAGGTAGGACAATATTGGAGATTTTTGTAGGGAAATAGGAGGTACCCTAGGAAGGGGACAGAGTTAGCGTAGTGCAGCAGAGGAGAGACTGTTTGAAGGAGGTCTGAGGATATACCTTTTGATGTGATTTTTGTGGAACGGTAGTTCCTACAGTGAACTGGAGTTTTATGCGTTTTAGGCTCTGTATCAGGGTTGATTGGACTCCTGATGGTGAGGAAAAATCTCACAACGTGGAAATCTCGTTCATTTCCTTGTTTATCCTTTTTCTTCCTTTATGGCTCTGCAGAGAGGGTCTAAGAATTCTTCTGTCGGGGTGTGGTACCTTCCAGTGCATAAAAGTTCCACAATTGGTGCCCATTCAGTTGGTTTGGAGATGGGAGGCTCTATATGTGAGAAGGGTCTTAGGCTGCTAAAAGACAGCAGATGCGTTGCTTATGGAGAGGTTTGGAAGAAGACCACCTAGGGAGTTTGTGTGTAGGCCTGCTAGATAAAGCAGATGAGTTTGGGGAGAGGCCTGAATATAGATTCCCAAAGAAGTTGGTAGGATGGCAGTTTCTACAAATAGGGGCGGTTATTTAGGAGATTTGGCAACAATGTAATATCAAATAACTACTATCAAAAATAACCACAATCCAGTAACAACACTTGGTACTAATCCAACAGTTGGTACTACTGAATTAAGTTCCTAGTGACACCTGTAATGTGTCTTTGGATCGAATAATTTAAATGTGTTTTTATTAACTTTGAACTTTGTTTTATCTTTGATATACATTTTTACTCTTATATCACTATGTTAGAATAATATATTGGAACATCCTTGAAACCAAACTCAACAAAGTTGTAAGTGGCATAATGTATCTTACTTGAATAAGAGAGAGTTCACTTTGTACACTTTGCGTAGGGCGTAGGGCGATTTGCGTAGGCGTAGGGCGATAGTTCCTACTAGGTAGGACTTTTAGTTCAAATTCACGCCGAGTTGTAGCTACAAGCGATATTATGTTTTGGAGCCGCGGCTAATTACCAAACGATTTTGGGCGATTTGAATCAGGCGTTGTTCGTATATCCCTAGCTATGATGCTTTTTAGTTATACAATTTTTGTTCTGTAGGAGGGGCCGCACAATTCTTCTACCAGGGGGACACCAGCTGGCGGAGTAAAAAGTCCTGCCACTCGGGAGTCCTACATATGCTGTTGGATTATAATTAGTTATGTTAGGAATTGTTTTGGAAGTGTGTAAATAATATTTTAAGGGTGAAGGCTTTGATTGCAAGAGTTTGAATGAGTAGTAGTAGAAGATTGGACCAAGGAAATCCAAGATTCTCGTTGTTAAGCAGTCCTATTAATTTGAATTTTGGGGATAATATCGGGCAAGCAGAATAGCTAGAATTGATAGGGCAGGTCGAGGCAGATCTTGTCCAACGTGGTAATATCCGTTTTAGTTTGGTGGATACTATAAGTTCACTGGTTGCATTGTACCCTGGCCATGGCCTGAAAGAAAATAGGTTGTGGGTATTTTTTTTGTGAATTTTCCAGCCGCGGGACCGGGTCGGAAACGGTCTTCAGGAAAATTCACCATGTTGCTAAAGAGGAGTTAACCTAATTTAGACAGAAAGAAAAAGTTTTTTTTTTTAAATTAATTGTTGGGCGTACGATTATAGGAGGTCACCACGGTTCGCATGGATTGTAGAAATATGCAATGATACTCTTGTACTTGAAGTATTTGTATGACTGTCCTAACTGAATTAATTGCCTTACATTTTGGTAAGGTTAAGGAAGTGCCCAGGAATCCGCAAATCTGAGCCAGAGAGTTGATTTGGATATTTGCACAATTTCACCGTGTTTGTGGAAATAATGCTGTGGATACAGCCATGCTCGACAGTGTTTTTTTTAGTAAGAAAGTTTAATAAATTTTAGGAACGAAAAAGGCTTGGATTACCGGGGAAGTCGGATAAGTTTATTGAATTTAAAATATCAGGGTGGTTTAATCATTCTTGATAAAGCATTAAAGAACAATATTCAGTTACCAGGATGGTTTAATCATTTTGAGTAATATTAAAATAAGAATTATAAGTTGATTGCGAGGGTTGTTCAATAATTTCTCTTAAGAATTGAAAGGAAAAAGTTAATTATAGGATTGCTTGGAAATTTTTGTTTGGTATTGAAAGAATACCGGGGTGGTTCAATCATTACTGGGATTTTTTTTGTTTTGCTCGTTTGGAAATGTTAATGAGTAAATTCAAAGGAAAGAAGCACCTTTAAGCTTCACTAAAAACGTTAAAAATGTATTGGCTATCTGTCAGGACCACAGATAGGCACTAGAAGTGGCAAGAATTTCATCGCATAGGTAATGTTGATATGTATGGAAAATTTGTTTGGAAAATACGTGTTAATGTTAAATAACTTTTTTTTTTCTTATTGATTAATTGATTTTTGGTTTTAAAATTTTATTGCGAAATAGTTATAAGGAAAGTAATTGATTTTATTGAAGTTTTTTTTGTTGAATTGATTAAATGGTAACTTTTGATTGTTGTTTATGATGATTGGAAATGTATTATATTTTAAGATGAAATATTATACTAATTCGATCATGGACTTTTAAATGGTTATGTATGGACCGATTTTTGTTTGTTTGGATTACATTGGTTTTTGAAGGACTTGTTTCAAACATGATAAGTGCGGGATTCGGGTCAAAATGTTGAAATGACTATTGGGGATGGTGTAGGCAGCTAGGGAGTTCCAGAGATGGGAGTCGAAGCATCAGGCAGCACAGTAACTTTTCTCTCCCTTGCATTCAGGCCAAAGCAAAACAGAAATAGTACACGGGAGGGTGCAGAGATTCACAGGGTTGATGTTAGATCTTGAATATTAATATAATATAATATCTGGATATCTTTAGTTTTATTTTTTTATTTAAATTATATAAGGACAATGAATTATAATATAATAATTGGTAAATATTTCCAAGTAAAATACAAAGTCAGTACTAGTGAATTCGTTCAAAATCAGTATAAGACACACATCGAAAAAGAAAAACAATCACTAACCTAATTGAAAAACTCCTCTGAAGTGTAGCAATTCTTCTCAATTATTAATTATCAAATTTTTTTTTTAATATATGAACATTTGTAACATTTTTTATTGTGCCAGGAAGGTGATTGAAACATTTGCATCCTATCTATTCAAAATTCTTCTGATACAAGGCAGCGTGATGCACAGCAGGCAGCAATTGGTCTCTCAATCTGGTATTATATATATGTGCTGCACGATTTCCCATGTATAAGGCTCTATTCTTATAAACAAAAGTACAAGCTTCCAAGATATATGTTCCAATGAGTGTTAACATATTAAGTCTTTTGAAAGAGTCTCTGCGGGAATCCCTGTAACTCAGTTTTGCAATGAACCTAACAGCATATTTCTGAAGGATGAACATTCTATTGACGGAACTCATTCCCCAGTTTAGAATACCATATCACATGTGCGATTTTTTTTTGCATAATATAACGTTAACAATACCTTCTTGCTACAATGGGCAGACAAAAATCTTAGGGCATAACAAGCACTTCTCAGTTTACCACATAATGAGTCAATATGTGGGCATTGTAATTTAGGATCTAATGTAATTCGCAGCATATTTACAGATTCAGAAAGAGAAACTTCGTCTTCAGTATTTTTGAAAAGGGTAATTTCTTTTGCTGTCCAAGACAAGAAAACGTGACCGTTTAGTTTTTGTTTTATTCAGTTTCAGATAATTTTTTTCAATATTTCAAGATATGTTTTTTCTGTGGTTCGTCTCAAGTCTATATCATCCTCTCTTACCATTAAGATGTGGGTATCATCAGCATAACAAGTTACATGTACTGAAGAGGTTTATATAAGGAAACTAATCAGGTCATTTGCGAATATTAAATAAAGGAATGGACCTAAAATTGATCCTTGTGGAACACCCTGGGTTATATCTAATGGTGTTCTACAACTCTGGTTCACATCAACAATTTGTTTTCGTCTTTTGAGATATTAGTGAAATAATTCAAGAGGTGGTCCTCTCAAACCATACCTTGAAAGTTTCATTAACCTAGAGCTCATGGTCCACGCAGTCAAAAGCTCGCGAGAAGTCTATAAACAAGCCCATTACACGTTTTATATTATCTACAGCTTTTATGATTGTATTCTGAAAATTACAGAGGACTGTTTCGGTGCTTCTGTTTTTTGTGAAACCATGTTGGGATATTGATAGTAAATGTTGATAAAAAAATTGCTCAACTGGTTTTTCATTTTCATTTCAAATTTTTTTGAGTTACTTGACAATTTACTTATTGCTCTATAATTGAATATATCACCACAGTCACCTTTCTTGAATATTGGAGATACCTTCGCCAATTTTAAGTTAGCAGGAAAAATGCCCTTTTCTGTAGGCATATTTATTAGGAATTCTAATGGTTTACAAAGCTCAGTAGCACATATTTTCAATAATTTATTCGATATCTCGTATAGACCACTGGAAGATGAGTTTTTTAAAGATGAAATTAATTCAATTATATCAGCCTCTCTTACTGGAGACATAAAACATGTGGTATTGTTCAAAGGTACATTATTTTCTAAGAAATTCAGGTCACGTACTGTATGATCAACTACTCACTTTGTAAAATTAATATTGAACTTATTTGCCAAATCATCATCAAGCAAACGGATTCCATCATTATGAACAATAATGTCAGCTCTCTTATCAGGTTTTTTTTGGAGCTTATTTATTATATCCCAAGTTGTTTTAGATTTATTATCTGAGGTTATTATTAAACTGTCATAGTACTGCCTCCATGCATTTTTTAGTTTTTCCCTGTATTTCCTATTGAGATATTCACTAATTTCTTTAAATTATTTGTCATGTAGAGCAAGGACAATATAAGGACACATTTCTTTTTAATTCCATCAAACTTGGATCCAGTAGGAATTTGTTTACAACCATTTTTTTATTTATTATTTTATTCAGTGCCTTCATTGGAAAACACAACCCAAAGTAATAGAAAATAAAATCTGTAAAAGCATCATAAGCCATATTTAGGCATTCTTGAATATAAACATGTTCCCAATTTTCCGTTTGCAACAGGTTAAGAAAAAAGTCAACATTATGTTCAGAAAAATTGTGGCAATATTGTTGTTTTATTTTAGGTTCTATTTTTGAATAATTTGTTTCAATAGTAAGAAATAGTGAGTAGTGATCAGAGATTGAGAATTCTGTTACCACAACACCGTACGGGTCCACTGCTCTTACAAAACATTTATGGGCCGTTCTTTTCCCGAGTAGGGGATCTCACGCTAACATTCATACCATATCAAGCTAATAGATCTTCTAGTAAAGTATAGTTTACACTATACGGCTACTGAAATTGATGTTGAAGTCACCTCCAATGATAATGGTTGCTTTCATTTAGACGATATAGGAATGCCGCGATATCCCCATCAGGTGGTCTATATATGACAATGCAGCAATGCTAAGTCTGATGCCACAGCATTCCAATTTACAATCCTGAGAAAGATCAGCCAAGGTATATTCAACAACAATACTAAAAAATTCATTACAGAATGTGTAATGAGAAGTTTTTCAGTTTGAATTCAGGAATGGCTGCTTCAACTTGCCAATATTCAGAAATTAATAGAAAATCACAATAGTGATTTTTTTCAAATGTGCTTTCTAGAAGTAAAATCTTATTGCTAATACACTGGATATTCTGATGTCAAAATGTAAGACATTAGTGGTTTTGGGAAGTTCACAAGGAATATTAGTCAGACCCCTTACATTTATGGCCAATTTTGTTATAATCTCTTAGAGTTGCATCAGCAACATTTGTTTTTGGCGAAATATCAAAATAATACAAATTATTTACAGTACCCAGTACATTCCTATGCTAGGTAAGCAAAGAGGAGGCATGCTTAAAGTTATTTTTTGTTGGTGTCTCATAATTGCATTCGATCTCGAAAAAACTGTATTGATGAGTTAATGTTTTCTGGACATGTAGATGTAGAATTTACTGCTTTCAGTATTGCTGTTATTGTTGATGGTATTTGTGAGATGCACAGTTTTTAATACCAGTTTATTTATTTGGGGTTTGTATAAATAGTTTTTTATTACGTTCGAGGTTTTGCATTGGTCTTGATAATTGAGTACATATTTAAGTGTTATAGAAGAGTTCCAATTTTTTTGTATCTGTACAAGTTTATATAGTTTCCTATAACTTTACCCAGTCTATTGTCTTCTGTGGCTACCTTTTGTCCAATTATTATTAGATTGCTTATTTCACTTAAGATAATCCTCAATGCTTTTTTCAAATGTACATGGTTGTTGTTGCAGCTACTAAACAAAGAGATCCTATGAATTCACTGTTACATAAGTCTAAAAAGTTAATTTCTGAGTAGGTGAGGCCCTCCACAACAAACCTTAAATTCCTTTGCCAAGAGCTGCAGTTACACCTGAAGCCAATTTATCTCCTAGTATTGAGACTTTGCTTTTTACGTTTGCTTTGCTGACAATATTTGTATACCCTGATGCTACTATTTCAGCAGGTATATATGGCACTTGAAAAGAGTTATCAGATGGTTCAGCAGCTGATTTTTCACAATCTTTATCTTCAGCTGCTTCATTAGTCACTATGTCTTCTGTAGAAATGTTCTCAGGATAGCCAGATTTGTGTGACAAACTGCAGTTGTTGGGAGGAACCTCCTTCATATGGAAACATCCACCTTTGCGACTGTTTTTATTAGGTTTGACTCTATGTCCTTTTTGTATTTCTTTGTCACAAGAGACTTTGGTGGCTGCTGAGTTTCATTTCAAGTAGGCAGTAAGCATTTTCTTTACTTTTCAGTAAATCAAATACTTTGCTCCTGATTTCGATCGATCAAATTTGACATTTCTCTTTCAAAGAGTTAATATGTAGCAATAATTCATTGTCAATTTTCACTTCTTCATTTTCCTTTCTTAATGATAATAATAAGCCCTTGTCTTTTTTTTTATTGCATCATTTTCCATTCTTGACACATTCATTGCATTCATGCCTATCACAAGTTGAGCTGAGTCCCCCTGTATATTAGCTTCATAGTCCAATGCTTCAGTTTGTGTGTGCAAATGATACATAGTTTTTTTTGTTTGAGTAAAAAAAAGTTCACATTCATTGTCAATTTTCACTTCTTCATTTTTCTTTCTTAATGATAATAAGTCCTTGTCTTTTTTTATTGCATCATTTTCCATTCTTGACACATTTATTGCATTCATGCCTATCACAAGTTGAGCTGAGTCCCCCATATATATTAGCTTCATAGTCCAATGCTTCAGTTTGTATGTGCAAATGATTCATAGTTTTTTGTTTGAGTAAAAAAAGTTCACATGCTTGGGTGTTGGCCTCAGCTTATCATTAGAACTTTTTTCATCCTTTAAATTTTTATTTGTTTTTGTAGTTCTAGGATAGTGCCATCCTTTTCATTGATTAGTTTTAATAAATATTTTTCCATTTTTATAGAATTTTCGTAACATAGTTTGTGGTTCAGGTTTTTTACAAATTCAGACTTTTGCTGGCACTCCTGATTAAGATCTTTAATGACATCCAGAAGTCCTTCCACATTTTCTACTTCAGGGTCACTGTTGTTGTTATCACAATCCTTGCATATCACTTTGTGTCCATTTATATATCTCACTTGTTTTATTCTTCGAATACAACTTTTGTTGAACATTCTTATGCACTTGAAAGGGCAAGGGTAGCAGCCAGATGGTGGAAGCAGAGAGCAGGTCCGCAGTACTGATGTTGACACATCATTCGTATACTCGTATACAGTGTCCTAGCTAGAGTTCAGCTCAGAGGACAAAAGTAGATATTCGACAAAAAACGATACGATACGGTTCCGACAGGTTTACTGTAGATATTGAGTAGGCCATACAGACTACGCGAAAGTAAGCCCTACTATGAACCAAGTAGGCAGAGGAAGTCCCGTCGAATGAACGAGGTTCACCTAATCTTAGAATGAACTACAGCGTTAGGGAAAAGTTGAAACCCTAAAAGTTGTCCCAGTTATAGGTTCGTCTCTGTAGCAGGTCGAATCACTCCAATATAAGCAGCAGCGAGATTTTGGAAACCCTAATCGTCTGATCCTGTGTTCCAGCAGCGATATTTCGAAACACTAGTCGTTTGTTCCAGTGTTTCAGCAGAATGTTTATAAATGGCCGACAGTGAGTAGACAGTGTTGTTGTGAGCTCCGTGTTTTTAATCGTAAAAAGTGGTTAAACTCAAGCCTAAGTGATCTAGTTTTCTAGCAATCATTGTATTAAAGTGAGGTTCAGTTGTGAACGAATTTTCGCAGAAATAAAATGGTGATTACACGTGAAATACGAGATGAAATAAGAAATTCCGTGAGTACAAGCATCAATTCCGTTTTGAAAGAAGAGGCATTTATTAAATTAATAGTGGAAAAAGTATCCGATAGTCTAACAAAAACTCTGGGTGAAAAAATCGGCGAACTAGAGCAGAAGATAAACGAGACTAACAAAAAATGTGTCGAGAATAGTACGGTTATTGAGGAGCTTAAAGAAGAAACTGCGGTACTCAAATCGGAAAATGAATATCTTCTACGAAAGTATGACGTAATTGATCAGGAAACCAGGTCGAAAAATTTGCGAATATTCAAAGTTGATGAGAGGCCACAGGAAAATTTATCTGAAGTGCTAATTGGACTTTTTGAATCGCGCTTGTCAATTAAAATCGATCCAAGGGATATTCTTATGTGTACTAGATTGGGAAAAAAGCAAGCTGACAGATCGAGAGGTATCCTGTTGACGTTGAGCAATTTGAATATGAAGCAAACCATTTACAATAAGAAGAAGATGCTTAAGGGAACAGGAATAGTCTTGAAGGAAGATCTAACAGAAAGCAGACTGAAACTTATGGAAGCAGCTATCAAAAAAACATCGCTAAGAAACGTATGGTCCTATAACGGCATTATTTACGCTTTGAAGAACAATATAAGATTTTCAATCAGAACCAAAGATGATTTGGAGAAATTTTGATATATATTTTTGCTTGCAATTCTCTTGAAATAAATAAAATTAAAAAAACTATTTTCAACTTTTGTTGTTGATTGATTTCTATAATTCAGACAAATGAATTTGAACTGAAATAATGTGAATAAAACATAGGAGCTCGCAGCAAAATTCTTCCTTATTTTTTTTCTTCTTTCCGGTTTTATATATATTCTCTTTTTTTTTTTTGTTAATTTCCTTTTTTTTCTCTACTATTTTCAATCTTATAAAAATATTCTGCTGGTCTTCATAATCTCTCGAATTGAGTGCATACAAGTGTTTTGATCATAGGAAGCAGAAATTTTCTACCTATTTTTCCTGTACTACATACAATTTGTGTGAAACCTATTGTCTATTTCAGATAATTGCATATTACTATTAATGAAATGAAAATTGCTCACTTGAATATCAGATCTTTATTTACAGGCTTTCAGGAGTTCAAGGAAATTGTATTGGAAAATGATATTGATATTATGCTACTGTCTGAGACATGGTTGGGCCCAGATGATCACTCTGTTGTGGTGGACATTCCTGGATATACGTTATTTCGTAAGGATAGAGTTGGTAGAGGTGGGGGAGTTGGAGCATATGTTAAAGTATCTGTAAGTTGTGAAATCTTGCACATTGACATGGTTATGGGAAGTAACATTGAATATATCCTACTAAAAATGCGAGACAGACATAAAAAATTTATTGTTGGAGTTTTTTATAGACCACCCACCGCTGTAATGGGAGATGTAATAGAAGATATTGAAAACATACTTGCTTCAACCTATCATACTGTTGATTGGATGACGCTCTTAGGAGATTTCAATGTAAATTTTTTTAATTTGGATAATCCGTTAATGCACTGCTTTGAATCTTTTGGTTTTTCACAAATTTTGAATGTTGCAACGAGAACCACTAGCACAACGAGTACGTTACTTGATCTCATCTTCGTTTCAACCACTGATATAGTAAAAAAATCTGGTACATTGCCTGTACATGGAATATCAGATCATGACTTAACATTTTTAGAAGTGGGGATGCCTATCCTCCAAAACGTACCCAAGCTCATTACTTATAGATGTTTTCGGCACTTCAATATCAGTAACCTATTAAATGACCTTCGGGAGCTTCCCTGGGACAATATCATTGTAGAAAATGATCTCGATAAAAAAATTGATATATTCAATGAGTTCATTCTCCTTGCTTTCAATAATAATGCTCCATTTGTTCAAAAAACGTAACAAAACCACCAGCACCCTGGCTGACGGATAATTTAATAATCTTAAAAAGAGGAAAACAAAGCTTTACAAAAGTTCAAAAACCAAAGAGAATGCGATTTTAAAAGATATAAAGAATTGAGAAATTATACTCTCGCGGTAACTAGAAGTGAGAAAAAGCCCATCTTAATCATGTTCTTCAAATGAAAAATTCTAAAGCTTCTTGGAAAACACTGAAACACTTGGGTGTCTGTTCGAGCTCTAAAACATAATTCCTGATAACCTATCGAATCCGATACCATGAACAACTATTTTTCTACCTACCTGCAGTATGTAACTGATAAATGTGATGAGAAAATTGATTTTTATATTAGGTCAGTTCATAACCCTCCTTTGCAATTTTCATTCAGATTAATAACTGTTGAAGAAGCCAATAAAGCTTTACATAGTATTAAAACGAATGCCTTTGGAGTAGATAATATAAATGCTGAAATGTTAAAATATTGCAGCCCATTCATAGACAAATATATAACACACATAATAAATTGTTGCATTGAAAAATCATACTTTCCAGTTTTATGGAAAAGTTCTGTTGGTATACCTATCCCTAAAAAGTCATCCCAAGATTTTACAGATCTCAGAATCATTAGTTTACTTCCTACTTTATCCAAAATTTTCGAAAAAAATTTGTATTCACAAATATATGAACATTTTACTGCAAAAGACTTACTTCCTGATTGCCAGTGCGGTTTTAGACCAGGTAGAAATACTGAAATATCTCTGGCGACTGTAACCGATGATTTATTAACTGCTTATGATGAAGGTTTATCTAGTGTTTTGGTACTACTTGATTTTTCTAAGGCATTTGATACCATTAATCATGAGTTGCTTTGCGCAAAATTGAGATTTTATGGCTTTGATGATTCATCGGTGTTTCTGATATGGAATTACTTTTTGAGGCGTTCTCAAGTAATATCAGTAAATGGATTATATTCATTCAAACTGGATATACTTTCAGGTGTCCCGCAAGGGTCCATATTAGGCCCCTTGCTTTTTATTATATACACTGCTGATATTTTGAATAATATAGAACAATGTAAGGTACAAGCATTTGCAGATGATACACAAATGTATCTCAGCTTTAGTACTGAGGATTGGGTAAATGTCGAAGACATCATAAATAATGAATTGAACAATATCAAGACTTCCTCTGATCAGCACAACTTGAAACTCAATTCTGAAAAATCGAAGATACTGTTTTTTGGCAATAAAAACAATAGAAACTTATTAAGAGACAATATGACAATCCATATTGACAATTCACCATTAGAAATGTGCGATTCAGCCAGGAATCTTGGCTTAGTGTTAGATGTTGAGATGCGCTTCTCTCTTCATGTCAGGAGTATTATAAGTAAAGCATTTGCATCCTTGAAACTCATTTATAGTGCTCGCCATTTTCTCAGCGTTAAAATGAAACGAACATTATGCGAGTCATTGGTTCTGAGTCACTTCAACTATTGTGATTTCATCTATGGACCTTGTTTAACAAGGGTAGATAAGGACAAGATTCAGAAAGTGCAAAAAAACAGCTGTTGTAGACTAATTTATGGAATCAGAAAATATGATCATATTTCTCAAAAATTTCAAGAATGTAACTGGCTCAACATGGAAAACAGGAGGCAACTCCATCTAGGTACTTTCACACATAAATTTCTCAATGATCCTAACTCACCTGCTCTAGTAATAATAGTAAAATGTCTCGGCCAGCCTTGTAACTTCCTTTATTTATTTAGAAAGTGGTATTCTCAACTTATTCCATATTGTAATATTTATTATACTAGGTGCACTCGTTCATTTCTACAAAAATCGTATTCCTTCTATAATCACCAATATTGTGGATCCAGCCAACATTTCCAACATCACCAAAATATTTCATGTGACTCTACTGTCGTGTTATTGTTTTTTTTTTCTTTTTTCTTTTCCTTATATATAATTTTTCCTTCTCTTGGGCAATTGCCCTCTGGTGGTTAAGTAGAATAGCTTTAAGCTAGACTTCGCCATCAGTTTCATTAAATTGTAATGTTTTCTTTTTTTCTATTGACAATAAAGACGTTTATTATTATTATTATTATTATTATTATGTATCCTGTTTTGGGCCTTACTAGAGAAAGTTACCCCCCCCCAGCATCACTTACAGCTACGTTAGTGTGGCGAAACAAAAAGGATTTTTTTTAACCGAAACAAACTGGTCCGCATTATTAAATTGAGTGAATATATGTAGGTTGTACATAGTATTAAGTTTGATGAAAATCATGACCCCCTAGAAATTAAACAGGGCCGTACTAAGGATTGGACCCAAATTGCCTATAGCAATTTTTTTTTAGTTTGATTCGAAATGAACCGGGCCTGGCCAATAGTTTAAGTATTTTGGGAAATGTAATGGCATAGGTAGCCAATACTTTTTTTAAAGGTCAAAGCATTGTAATACCCTGTATGGTGTTATTGATTTATTTTAGTATATTGGTCTCAGGGTAAGATAAGTCTATTTTTCATTAAAGGGTTTTCTATGAAAATAAATAAGGAAAGAACTTATACCTCCGTTAATTTGAACTCATATATTTATCAAAGAAATCGAGCGAGTATATTCGCAACTTTGTAATCAATATTATCCGGAATATGTTGTGTCTGGAACTTGGGACAGAAAAACTCCTATGCCCTATTGACGCTTTCACTAGCAGGTTTATTGCTGACGTAGGGATATTGCAGCTGCACGAAGCCAAAGGGACGCGGACCGAGTGCGTGGATCGATCCCCAATAGCAAATTAAATATTGTCTTTTGAGACTTGGCGGGAAATACTGGATCAAAAAATGAGATCGATCGAATCGAACGGGAAGGTAGTTGATCGCGAGACTTGAAGCAGAGTCCATTAGGTTAGCTCCCAAAAGGGCTAACGGCGTTTTACGCGGGGCTTGGTGGCGTTGTCGATAAGCTGGTCATCGAATAATTTCCATTCGATATAATGGCCTACGTGAGATCTTTCTTCGAATTTTCGAGGATTGATACGAGTCGGGCGCGAGGCAAACGGAAATAGGTATCGAAATTTTGTTTCAAATGTATTTTCGGAGCTAGAGAGCGTGTGTTTTAAAATATAGAAATTTCGTCAAATATCAATAGGTCGAACAAGAAACTACACGAGCGCATCAGGGAGTAACTTTGGAAAGTCTGGAAGATAGTGAAGGTATTCGAATATAAGAAGAAAACCATTATTACAGAGTGAGCCTGCGAGGCTTATAGTAATAATGAATTAACCTAGTGCAGAGCTGATGATTTTATTAGAATTACGAAGGGTGAATCACATGCGCAGATTATTTGTAATTTAGGTTTGGGATAACTGAATAATTTATCGACGGTCAGGTAACATAGAGGTTTCCTTGAGTTTCAATGAAAAACTAAATAATCTTTTTCATATTTTATAAAAGACTGAGTGAGGTATACAGGCTTTCACTTGGAATGTATTTTTGGGAGAATATCGATTTGGATTTGTTTTGACTGTTACTGTTTTATATCACATTTGTTTTATTTTTGAATCTCATATATGTATTAACTTTATCGGAGAGTTTCATTTGATACGAAGGTTAAGGGACAAATAGTCAAAGCCCAAAAAGGGGCTTTGATGCTGGAAAAACTTCATATGTTCATTAGGAATGGTAGTCCTAGAAAAGGTTACTCTAAGATCTATGAGAGATGGTTTACTCGGGGAGAGAAGTTCCCGTTCATTTTACTTGTTTTTGGGGAAAATGATTATCAAGCTAGGAAGGGGAGTATTTTATCAGAAGAAACAGTCATTCCAGATGGTAATAGAAAAAGTTTATTATTTCACTGGTTGAAAATAAAAGTTATTCAAAAAAGACCTCGCATATTAAGCCGAAGGCCGAAACCTCTCCCAAAGACTAATGGTGACTAAAGAAATAGAGACCAGTGCTACATTTGTCTAGTATAGAAACATTCTATCAAAATTTGTGTTAAGTGTAGGAAAATCGATTTTTTCTGAATATACCCTGGTGACAGCAGCTGCCCTTATGATATGTAAATATTATATGTGGTAACATTCACATTCATTTTTCGAAAAAGAGAGTATTACTTTACCCGGGGAGTTGAGATAATATCAGTAAGTATGGAAAATTTTATATGATATCTAATCGGGCGCACGAATTGATTTAGAGTTCGTCCATTTTGCGATAGATATCTTTTATGAAAAAACAAACAAAGTTTTGTATATTCTATGTTTCCCTAATATTGAAATAAAATAAAATACAGTATCTGGTTAGTATGACAACAATTTTTTAAAGTGGATGACGCAGAAAGTCATTAAAAATATTTCGGAAAACTTAATTCCAGCATATTTTTCAGAAAAATCCACCCGTTTAAAGCCATCGACTTTATGGTCGTATAATACTCTATGCTGAAATTGACATTGGCAATAAAATGAAATATCAACATAAATACGTATCCAAAATTAATTGCATTTTCAAAGCAAATATCTGCTTGTTACTCTGCCAATAAATCTGAAACGTTTTAAAAATTAACGTCGAAAATTTTTTGTTAGGAGATTCAGATGAAATCTATTCGCTTATGAAGGTAGAGGAAACGAGAATTATGTTTTTAAAATTAGTTTTTATCATATTTTTTAAAGGTTGTTCTAGTTTTTGATTTGTCAGGTGCTCTTAGATCCAACGAGCTTTGTAAGATGACGATCGATGATATAGAAGACTTGGAAAAATACCTCATCATCAAAGTACCGATTACAAAAACGAAACAAGAAAGGATGTTTACCATTACGGATGGACCTACTAAAAATCTAGATATATATATATATATATATATATATATATATATATATATATGAAAATATTGCTTCATGGCGGCCATCTCAAATTCAACATCGTCGATGTTTTCTAAATTATAGGAGTAATACTTGCACTATGCCCCGAAAATTGCAAACTGTTTGTGTTTACCTAATAGTGAACTATACACCGGTCACTGTTTCCGGCGTACTTCAGCTAGTATTATTAGCGAATACGGCAGGTGACTGGCGATCAAATTCTGTTGCTGGAGGATCTGTGAATGATGCGTTAAGCAAGAAAATAAATATTGCTGCAGCACAACAGCAACTACATGTGAAATCACGGAAACTGTCGCTTCTACAACTAACATCAGTAACAATGATTAAACATCATCTGAAGAAGAAAATGAAGTTTTTTTGTCAACATCATTTACTTACTTCGAAGAACGATGCGTCTACATATAATATTGCCTGCAAACAGCATACATTTTGGTGGAGTATCCAATTGTATATAAATATATAAATATACATATATATATATATATATATATATATATATATATATATAAACTCTTTAAGGTTTATCCAAGCTTTCGGAAATGTTTATTTCCATCATCAAGGAGACTACAATAGATGAAAAAAAAGATTATTATCGAACAGAATAATTTATCATTAAAGTGACTGCCGATTGCCGAGAGATGTGCTTTGGCAGAACATGTGAATAAATTTTGACCACCAGATGAAATACGATTCAGTGAAAGTGCTAGCGACAGTCACATACATCTAAGAGAACTTTCTTAGAAATGGCTTTCATTTCCAAGAAAGGAATTGTATAAATAAAAAAAACAGATATTAACCATTTGAGTGAGATCTACTTTTATTTATTGTCTTTAGATATCAATCAAAATTGACAACAATGTAATATAAAATAATAGTTATTTTCAACATTACCGCCACCTGCTAACATCAGTTGGTACTGATCTAACAGTTGGCACCACTGTAACTAATTCCAAGTGACACGCGTCAGGTGTCGTTGGCTTAAATATAATTAGGAGATTCATTCCTAACCTGTCAGTTTCACTTGTCACACCACATAGAGTACACATTTATATTTATATAATTCTAAACAACGCTAATGTAGTTGTAGTAACTTTTAACTTCGTTTTATATTCCTTGATCTACTTTTTTTTCCTTTTGTATCACTATGTTAGATGAATATGTTTAACATCATTGAAACCAACCTCAACAAAGTTGTTAGTAGCATATTGTTTCGCACTTCAATATGTATTACACCTTGATGATGGAAATAAACATTTCCGAAAGCTTGGATAAACCTTAAAGAGTTTACTTTTTCATTGCTGCTTACCCCAATATCCCTAGTTTTGTACCTAACTAGTCAGCAAATACTTCCCTCACACTTATATATATATATATATATATATATATATATATATATATATATATATATATATATATATATATATATATATATATATATATATATATATATATATATATATATATATATATATATATATATATATATGGATATACTGGACCATCCTGTGTTAAGTGCCGTAGTTCGTTTCACAATAGTTGTGCAAAAAGAATTAAATCATGCTGTGACGCATCTATTAATCAAATAAATCAATATGAACTCAGTGATATAGTTGCTACTGAAGAAGCATACCTAAGAGAAGAAAACCAATTACTGAAGCAACTGGTAACAGACAAAGACACTATTATCAAGGACAAGGAGAGTATTATCTCATTATTGAACAACAAAATACTTTCATTAGAGGATAAATTATCTAGAACTGTTAATCAAAACGATGAGTTTTTACAGAGTAATGCAAAAAATGTTAAAGCTGGTGGAGCAAAAAACCAATCTTCTACAAAAAAGACCTCGACCGAATATGTTGATAGTCCTGTGAACAAAAAAGGGGACAAAAACACTCATTTCATTCAGCAAGATTTGAATCGACATGATGGTATCCAGGCATCAAAGCAGATGATGAATCATATGAAATCATGAAAATTCAAACCCTACAAAAGTGTGATGATCTTATCAATTTGGTTGACTCCAGGCCCAAAGCCTCAATTGGTCAACCTCACTTATCTCCAGTAGACCTGTCTAATAACCAGACTAATGAAAAATGGCAAAAGGTTCAGAGGAGAAATAAAAATAGTAAACGAATAGTAGATCAGGCTGATTCAGAAAACCTCAAATTTAAAAGTGGTAGTCCTAAAGTTTGAATGTTTCTGAATAGAGTCACCCATGAGGTTATTGAAGATGACATTGTTGAATTTCTGGAAAAGAAGACTGGAGCTAAAGGTGAATTCATAGTTAAAAAATTAAGAACTTCGGAAGGTAGCAGGTACTCGAATTTCTTGGCGGCTGGGGATATGAAGTTCACGAAGGACTTTTACAACTCTACTTTCTGGCCTAAAGGAGTCGGTTTTAGAAGATTTAACTTTGATCTTTATTATCAGAAATTTGGTATCAGGAATGTTCTGGAAGGTAGTGAAGAAGAAAATCGACCTAGTTCTTTTTTAGACATAGGAAATCATTAGATAATGTAGATGGGAGTCATGATTCCATAATCAATATCAATAAACAAATGTATCCAGAGAATAATGTAAGTCTCGGATCTACCAGTACTAAATTGTGTGTTATGCACTTTAATGTACAAGGCTGTTTTAACAAATTACTGGATTTAGAGTTAATTATTGATCAACACTCTCCTGATATTCTATGTATAAGTGAGAGCTGGCTAAAATCACAAGAATGTTCATGTTATCAACTAACCGGCTATAACTTAATCTCATTCTTTTGAAGGGAGAAGCATATCAGAGGAGGAGTATGCATTTTTGCTGAAAAATTCTTGAAAGTTAATAAAAGTCCTATTGACTCTAGCATCGAGATAGACATTGAGGTATGCGCATTGGCATTAAATTGTAAGAGTAAAACTATAATAATTTTATCTGTATATAGATCACCTCTTGGTAATACTGAGACTTTTTGATTCATTTGATCGAACAATTGAGGTTCTATATAGTACGTATAAGAACATGGAAATAATCGTTTGCGGTGACTTCAACATTGATTTGTTGAGGTTAAGCAATAATAAAATTGACTTTATAAATATGCTTCAGCAACACAATATTAGTGCTATTATTAGTGAGCTTACTCGCATCTGGGGGGAATCGGCAACGTGTATAGATAACATTTTGTCACCTTATGATCCTATTTCATTTTCTATTAATCATTCCTCTATTTCCGATCATACTTTCCAGCTGGCAACTTTCTGCTATGATCAGATGGACCAAAACCTTAAAAAACACACGAGAGTTATAGTGACAATAATATTGAGTTGTTTTCTAGCTTTCTATCAGAGACCGATTAGTCGCCATTGTATGTCATAGATGGTGCTAATTCTAAGTTTGAGTATTTTTATAATACAATTTCTTATTATTTCGACATTTCATTTCCTAAAAAGTTAATTATGAACAAAAAATCCGAGGTACCCAGGTGGATCAGTAATGAGTTGAGAGAATTGAGCAGAAGGCTAACTGAGGTACCAGAGTTAAACAAAGTATATAAAAATGGTTTATATCAGAAGGAATATCATGACCTTAAAAAAAACTTATCAGGCCAAATTAAAACATGCTAAAAAAACTTACAATGATGACAGAATCCCTTCAGCTAACAATGAAGTGAAAGAATCCTGGAAAATAATCAAGGAAGCACATAATGGTTACACTGGCAATGCCATATCTTTTCTTCAAAGTGCTGATGATGGGGACACTCTTTCTAATAATTATGCTATTAGCAACCCTTTTAGTGATTACTTCTCAACAGTCAATAGTAGTATATCCAAACCTGATACTAAAAATATTAATTAAATATCACCCGCTCTACAAAGTATTTATTTATACCCTGTTACTAAAATGGAAATTGAGGAAGTTATAAAAAAAGTCTGCAAGAAACAATAATCGGGTATTGATGAAATTCCCGGCAATGTCATTAAAATGGTTGCTAATTTGATCTCTGAGCCTTTGATGGATATAGTGAACGCCACTCTTTCACTGAGGGGAGTTCTCCCGATATCCTGAAAATGTCTAAAATTGTACCAATTTACAAAAATAAGGGTTCTCGCTCTGATTGTGCATCTTACAGGCCTATATCTCTACTTAGTCAGTTTTCTATGATTATAGAATACTGTTTTTTCCAAAGATTATATAATTACTTAGAATCCTTCAGATTATTGTCTTCCAATCAGAATGCTTATAGAAGAAATAAATCTACAGTTGGAGCAATTGATCAACTCATTAAACATGTGTTGGAAATTTTGGATAATAAACATCAGACTTTTGGATTATTTTTCGATTTTAGCAAAGCATTCGACCTCATTGACCATGACATACTAGTACATAAATTGCAGTTATATGGTGTACGTGGCTCAGCATTGAATTGGGTAAGATCTTACCTGGCTGATCGTGGTCAGCTGGTCTGTGTGAACGGAACAAATTCTGAAAGAAAAGTGTGTCAATAGGAGTACCTCAAGGTTCCGTTCTAGGACCTCTTTTATTTTTAGTTTTTATAAATGATCTCCCGAAATTCTGTTCTAAAGCTTCCTTAACTGTTATTTTTGCGGACGACACCAACATCTTGGTATCTGCGAGTACTATGTCTGAAGTAATTAAAAAAGCTCAGGAAGTAACAGAAGAAATTTCTGAGTGGTGTTCACTAAATGGCCTGCTTCTAAATACTGCCAAATCTCATATGCTCAACTTTGTCACAAAAAATACAGCAATTGATATAAGCTATTTGGTTAAATTAAATAATGTAACTTTACATCAAGTAAATTGTACTAAATTCTTAGGGGTCGAGATTGATGATAAACTTACCTGGAAGTACCATGTTGATAGTGTCAAACTTAAGCTTAGTAAACATATATATTTAATTCGTCAGTTGAAACAAACAGTCTCTCTTGCTGTTCTCAAACTTCTATACCACAGTCTAATTCAATCAGTTATCAGCTATGGTCTTGAATAATGGGGTTTATCAGCGAAAGCTAACGAAGTCTTTTCTATTCAGAAAAAAGTAATTCGAATTTTGGCTGGTGCATCTTCAAAAGAACATTGTAGGCCATTATTCATTCATTACAGTTTTTTAACGATGCCATGTTTGTATATTTACAATACTCTGATATATATATATATATATATATATTAAAAAAATATTTAACGATTCCAAAAAATGAACAAATCCATGATCATTTTACTAGAAATAACTCGCATCTACATCAACCTTATAGTAGATTGACGGTATCACAGAATCATCCCATGTACTGCGGGGTTAAACTTTATAATAGGCTGAATAGTGACATTAAATCATCTAATATCAATATCTTTGAAATGCGACTCAAAATTCTGTTATTGCAAAAAGCATACTACTCTGTTGAAGAGTTTCTCCTTGAAAACGAATAGTATTACATGTTTTCATAATTTTATTTTATTTCTACAATATTATTTTTACAATATTTGTCCTCATCTGATGATCGATTTGTTTAACAATTGTATCATTGACTAATATCTGTATTTTTATTAGAATTGTGTAGTACCTATATTTATTTATTGTATCATATTAACTTTTAGTTGTTTGACCTGTTGGATTAGTGTGTATTTTACGTTTATGTTCTGCTTTTACTAGTGTTATGGTGAATGATAACTAATTCAATAAATGTTTGATTGATTGATTGATATATATATATATATATATATATATATATATATATATATATATATATACAGGGCTATTCAAATTCGTTTCTGTACATGGGGATCTCGTAAACGATAAGAGATAGAGTGTCGGTTAAATTGTGGCAAAGTTGCGTATTTTAGAGACCTATTCAATGATGTGAAAAAATCGAATTTAGCTCTTTTGGTTCTGGAGATATACAGGAAAAACCAAAAAATCCCAAATTATTTTTTTGCCTGTATCTTCTTTATTCGCAGGCATATTGAAAATCTGTCCACATTTTGCTATTGGCACTTGATGTGGGCTATCAGAATATGTTCATGAATCTTTTATACAGGGTGTCATCTGACTTGGGCCACCCCCTTTTGAATTTTTAAATACGGACCTGTATTTTTTGTTGTAGTTTTTGCATCGTCGACGTTCACTTCATACTGAGAAATTTAATTTAATTTTATATTTCGGAAGTTTCGGTAATATTTTATTATAATTCGGTGAATTATTCCCTTTTAAATTACGGCCCTGGAAATTGGTTGACTGAGTTAAATAAAACACAATAGCAACTTTCACGTCTCCCCATGTACCATAGTGTTTTCGAGGGTATTTTTTCATTTTAGGTACCAATTCATATTTCTTCACATTTCAAATGCTCTTTGAGCGTTTTCTACAATGAACTTCGAATAGCAAAACCTTTTATGATTATCTGAAACATATCTACAAAAAAATAGATTATACATATGTATTTTGTCAAGCTGAAAAGAAATGATAGCAATAATTACATCCGAAACGAACACTATAATTGTAATGAAAATTGAAATATAGTAATTTATATACAAAAATTAAGGCGCAATAATGTTCGAATTGGAGTCCTTCCATTTCGAGACATTTTGAACTCGTTTTTCATATTATTTATTGCCCTTAATACACTTCTTTGCTGCATTGTTGCGAAAGCATTCAAAATCCTCAATCTCAAGTCTTCTATATTTTCTATCTCTCCGCCAGCGTAAATCCTATTTTTCAATGTCCCCCATAGAAAATAGTCCAAAATAGTAAGATCTGGTGATCTTGCAGGCCATCTTATTGGCCCATTATTTGCTATCCATCTGTTGTTGAATGTGGTATTCAGAAACTGATTAACCTCTCTTGTACAATGAGGACGAGCTCCATCATGTTGAAACCAGATTCCATTCAACCTACATATTGGAATATCTTCGAGGTATTCAGTGAAGGTGGTCCTTAAGAATCGAAATAACGTTCGCCATTCAATGTCTCCTGGAAAATATATGGCCCAAGAATTTTATTATCAAAATTCCTGCCCATACATTAAATCCAAATCGCACTTGAGGGCGAACTTCTCTGAAAATTATTTCCATTGGCCTGAGACCCAGACATGTTCATTATTCCTATTGAATACACCCCAGTTTGTGAAACGACTCTCACCGGCCCAAATGATGTTATCCAAAAATTCCCATCTCTTACGATTTGTCTACGCAACCAGTTGCAGAAATTTGTTCTTCTTTCGGGATCTCCTGGATGTAATTTATGAACCGTTTTAATTTTGTAACATTTAAAATTATGCTTCCTGAGAGTGCGCCAAACTGTCGTTTGTGGCAAATTCAATTCATCTGCAATTTGTACCGATGATTTCGATGAATTTTCATTAATCTAAAATTCAGTGATATTACTGAGAGTTTATTAAAATCAACAATATTTCCTCTATTCGGCTGAGTTCTGTTACCATAACTTTTGCGAGGCTTATTGAATGATCCAAATTCGCTGAGGTTTTTGTCTAATTTCTGGAACAAAGTTTCATGCGGTTGACGCCTTTCAGGATAAATTTCCATATACCGTTGGGCTGTAGCATAACTGTTTCTATGGTTTTCATAATAAATTTTCACCATGTCCCGTTTTTCTTCAGCGGAAAACATCATTTTACACCAATAAACTCAAAGATATACAACAAATATGACAAATGTCAAAATATTATCGACAATTGTTCTCATAGTCTACTGAGATTTCATCGGTATTAAACATGGTAACTAAAGACATTAGCAACTTATAGGTAAGTATTATAGTAACTAGCGAAAATGTGGTGTTATGATCTTTCTATCTCCAAGAATCACTTATGGTGCAAGAAAATGTGGAAGACTTGAGATTGAGGATTTTGAATGCTTTCGCAACAATGCAGCAAAGAAGTGTATTAAGGGCAATAAATAATATGAAAAACGAGTTCAAAATGTCTCGAAATGGAAGAACTCCAATTCGAACATTTATTGCGCCATTAATTTTTTGTGTATATAAATTACTTCATTTCAATTTATATTACAATTATAGTGTTCGTTTCGTATGTAAATATAGCTAGAATATAAATTTCAGCTTATCAAAATACTATAAGTATAATCTATTTCTATTGTAGATATGTATCAGATAATCATAAAAGTTTTGCTATTCGAAGTTCATTGTAGAAAACGCTAAAGAGCATTGAAAATGTGAAGAAATATGAATTGGTACCGAACAATGAAAAAATACTATCTAAACACACTATGGTACATGAGGAGACGTGAAAGTTGCTATTGTGTTTTTATTTAACTCAGTCAACTAATTTCCAGGGCCGTAATTTAAAAGGGAATAATTCACCCAATTATAATAAAATATTACCGAAACTTCCCGAAATATAAAATTTAATTTAATTTCTCAGTATGAAGTGAACGTCGACGATCCAAAAACTACAACAAAAAATACAGGTCCGTATTTAAAAATTCAAAGATGGGGGTGGCCCAAGTCAGATGACACCCTGTATAAAAGATTCATGAACATATTCTGATAGCTCACATCAAGTGCCAATAGAATGTGGACAGATTTTCAATATGTCTGCGAATAAAGAAGATACAGGCAAAAAAATAATTTGGGATTTTTTGGTTTTTCCTGTATATCTCCAGAACCAAAAGAGCTAAATTCGATTTTTTCACATCATTGAATAGGTCTCTAAAATACGCAACTTTGCCACAATTTAACCGACACTCTATCTCTTATCGTTTACGAGATCCCCATGTACAGAAACGAATTTGAATAGCCCTGTATATATATATATATATATATATATTAGGGTGTTATTTACGAAAATTTTTTTTGTTTTCTGCTCCCAACCGAAAATATTGTTGAAAATGTCCAAAAAAACTTCCCTGAGAATTTGAGCTCTCAATATTAACATTAAGTACATTCCCAGAGTGTGGAAAGATTTCCCATTTGAAATACACGTAAACTTTGTTGTTTTTTTTTCAAATATCTATAACTCAGCGGCATTTCATGCTATCTTATTGTACCAAAGCGCAATATTCAGTAAATGGGAAATCGTATCACGCTCTGGGAAAGTACTTAGTGTTAATATTAAGAGCTCAAATTTTCAGGAAAGTTTTTTTTGGAAATTTTCAACAAAATTTTCGGTTGGGAGCAAAACACAAAAAAAATAGTCGTAAAAAACCATCCTAAAGTAATGAATAAATACATGTTTGTTATCTTTTTTAATAATTTCTTTTAAGTTCTGCGAAAATGGAAAAAAATCAGATTTAGAATACGTGAGTAAAGCGTATTTAATCACTCACCTGGTTGAGGCACTCGCAGCTTTGCTGCTCGGGTGCTTTACTCACTTGTCCTAAAAATAGCTATTTACCACCTCATAATTTTTTTTTTGTTAAACATGTGTGATAATACAGAGCCAACTCAGAAGAAGAAAAAACACTTATTTTTAAACAACTATTTTTATCGGAATTAAAAAATTTCGGAAATTTTAACAGGTAACATATATTTCCTGAAAACCGAAGGCCTTATTAAAATCTTATCTGTATTTCTTTTTCAACTCCAAGTTCACTGATAAAGTCACAGTTATGAAGTCTTTGATATCTCGTGTGCAAGGTTACCTTCAAAAGACCAAATTATGATTGTTAGTTTTACAAATATAAAATAGGTTTATTTCGTTGATATTTTATATTCATTTAATCAGAAAAGGAAAAAAGTGAGGTTGATATTTATCGATTTTCGGAACAAGTTGAAAATATTTCAACTCGTACGATAGTCGGATGAGATTTGAAATGTTTCGGTCTAAAATTGCCCCGAAATAGTAAGGAAAAGAATTATTTTATTATCATTTTTCTGTCTTCAAAAATCATATTTGGCGAAAATAATTTCCGAAATCCCAAAATTTTGTCAAAATTCTCGAATTTAAAAGTGCTCCTCATATCAAACTCGATTTGACCTTCACTTGAATAACTCCCCACATACACTAGCGCCAATTGTAGATGTTTCAAGAATATTGATAGTCATTACTATTTCTTACAAACCAGGCATAAATCATACCCCACTTTTAATTTGATGTAGTAACCATTATTGAAAAATACTATGATAATAAAAATATTAGTACAACATATAAACGAAGTCAGATGAAATTATAGACTTGGAGCATGGGGAAGGAGTTTAACGTGCAGCGCCGCAGTGGCGGAATCGGATAAACTGGTCCAGATTTACCGCTGTGATAAAAACGGTGTCTACAAAGTGCGATACTTTAAATTTTTCAGCCGTAAACATCAAAACTGAATTTGTATTGTGATTCGGCAGGTAAAAGCTTCGTATCAAAGAGAGACCCAGTGTCGAAAGGGCGCGTATAATAAATGGACGACAATGAACGTTTTGGCCGCAAATAACCTCAAATCAAATGTTTGGACGTCTCTCGGTGAGCGTTTATGTATGAAAATACTGCGTAGACGTGTTTACAGTCGCCACAAGCATTCGCTCTGCAAGTGCAGGAAGTTTTTGTAACTTCTCTGTTATAATCAATCTACGAAAGGAAAAAAGGTGAATTATCAAAAAGAATAATATATATATTTTTGTATTTCTTCCATATTTATTAATATTTCTTTATTATTTTTTTTATTCGTATTCACTCCTACAGACAGTAAGTTTTGTTTAAATTTTATAAATTGTTCGTGAACATATTAATTCAACTCTGAGTACTGATTTGTTGTGGCTGCTGCTTGGCTAATCACTTTCGAATGTATGCTGGAATAATCATTTTTTTTACCTGACACACATTAACCGATGGCACAAATGCTGCTACTTTTTTCACAGACTGATTATCGAAAACGATGTGGCTTGAAATGGATAAAAACCCAGTTGCAACCATCACGAATATAAAACAATTTTCAACTTGACAATAAATTACATGAAAGATAAGCGCCATGTGAAGTGGAATGAATAGAAAAATCGAATTTAACGGTTTTCTTCACATAAAGGATTCAATATAAATTGAACCAGAAAATGGTAGATCTCAGGTGAAAAACAACTACTTTCCTGGCAAATACCACGCAGAACGTTGAATGATATTCACCTGAAAATCCATGCATATCCAATATCAATGGACATTGAATGCAAATGAAGGCCAAGAAGCCTGAAACCGGTATGCGGATTGTTAGGTGAACACGACATAAATTGAACATAATCGAGCTTATCAGAAAGAATCATTTGCATTCAATGTCCATTGATATTATATGGAAGTATGCATGGATTTTCAGGTGAATATCATTCAACGTTCTGCGTGGTATTTGCCAGGAAAGTAGTTGTTTTTCACCTGAGATCTACCATTTTCTGGTTCAATTTATATTGAATCCTTTATGCGAAGAAAACCGTTGAATTCGATTTTTCTATTCATTCCACTTCACATGGCGCTTATCTTTCACTATATGCTAGACGGGCTTGCCACTCCTACTGAGAAGGAATCTTTTATTTAGAAACCTATCGAGGTGGGAGATTTTCGGAGTGTTTCTTTCTGTCACTAGGTACCGCCAGTTAAAGTTTATCTTTTCCGGCGTACCTATAGGTGTTACAAGCTCGATGATGGTTTGTTTACGTTGTGTCTCACTTCAGCCAGAGTTCTTTGGACCTTTGGCTGGTTGACTACTCCGTACTGATGAGGGCCAAGAAGCCTGAAACCGGTATGCGGATTGTTAGGTGAACACGACATAAATTGAACATAATCGAGCTTATCAGAAAGAAACATTTGCATTCAATGTCCATTGATATTATATGGAAGTATGCATGGATTTTCAGGTGGATATCATTCAACGTTCTGCGTGGTATTTGCCAGGAAAGTAGTTGTTTTTCACCTGAGATCTACCATTTTCTGGTTCAATTTATATTGAATCCTTTATGTGATGAAAACCGTTAAATTCGATTTTTCTAATAAATTACATGTAAACACTACGATGACAGGCGAATTACGTATTCGCAGTGCATGTGTTCAGTGAAGCGGCGGTACCCATACTGCTCGTCTCAATCTGCATTTTATTCATTACTACGGCAATTTCCGAAACGAAACCGGGGCTCAATTTAATTCAAAGGTTATACATGTAACAAACAAATAATTTGAACTGTTGCACTTCAAAAACACTCTATTTATCAAAGGAGCAAATACGGATAATTTGCGCTATCTGGAGTAATTTGCCCGACTCCGCCACTGCGGCACCACTTACGAAGGTGCTCCAAGTCCATAGTTGACAGTTCAACGCAACTAGCGGTGAAAGTATGAACTGTGTGAAGTAACGATGCATACGTCTATCAGAGGCGCTAGGAGTACGTTTTTTAATGTGAAGGAAAAATGGGCATGTTCAATTTTGAATTATGAAAAACACTAGCTGACCCGACAGACGTATATATATATATATATATATATATATATATATATTTAAATATATATATAAATATATATATATATATATATTTATATAATGAAACGGAAAAATGGCTTAACGGGATAATGGTAAAACGGAATAGCGGGATAACGGGAAAATGGGATAACGGGATGAAGGGCTAACGGGGAGCAGGTAGTCAAAAACGTAACCTAAATGGAACAACACAAAGAGAAACATAGGAAAAAAAATTATACGCGGATGAGAGTTTTTAGGAAAAAAGTTTTAGGGGATATAAACATTTGTACAGGACAACGTCTGTCGGGTCAGCTAGTGTTTTTCATAATTCAAAATTGAACAAGCCCATTTTTCCTTCACATTGAAAAACGTACTCCTAGCGGACGTATGCATCGTTACTTCACACAGTTCATACTTCCACCGCTAGTTGCTTCGAACTGTCAACTATGGACTTGGAGCACCTTCGTAAGTGGTGCCGCAGTGGCGGAGTCGGGCAAATTTCTCCAGATAGCGCAAATTATCCGTATTTGCTCCTTTGATAAATAGAGTGTTTTTGAAGTGCAGCAGTTCAAATTATTTGTTTGTTACATGTATAACCTTTGAATTAAATTGAGCCCCGGTTTCGTTTCGGAAATTGCCGTAGTAATGAATAAAATGCAGATTGTGACGAGTAGTATGGGTACCGCCGCTCGACTGAACACGTGCACTGCGAATACGTAATTCGCCTGTCATCGTAGTGTTTACATGTAATTTATTGTCAAGTTGAAAAGTGTTTTATATTCGTGATGGTTGCAACTGGGTTTTTATCCATTTCAAGCCACATCATTTTCGATAATCAGTCTGTGAAAAAAGTAGCAGCATTTGTGCGATCGGTTAATGTGTGTCAGGTAAAAAAAATGATTATTCCAGCATACATTCGAAAGTGATTAGCCAAGCAGCAGCCACAACAAATCAGTACTCTGTCGACTTAGAGTTGAATTAATATGTTCACGAACAATTTATAAAATTTAAACAGAACTTACTGTCCGTAGGAGTAAATACGAATAAAAAAAATATTAAAGAAATATTAATGAATATGAAAGAAATATAAAATATATATATATATTTTTCTTTTTGTCAATTCACCTTTTGTCCTTTCATAGATTGATTATAACAGAGAAGTTACAAAAACTTCCTGCACTTGCAGAGCGAATGCTTGTGGCGACTGTAAACACGTCTACGCAGTATTCTCATACATAAACGCTCACCGAGAGACGTCCAAACATTTGATTCGAGGTTATTTGCGGCCAAAACGTTCATTGTCGTCCATTTATTATACGCGCACTTTCGAACTGGGCCTCTCTTTGATACGAAGCTTTTACCTGCCGAATCACAATACAAATTCCGTTTACGTCTGAAAAAATTTAAACTATCGCACTTTGTAGACACCGTTCTTATCACAGCGGTAAATGGGGATATGAGACATTGTCTGGACCAGTTTATCCGATTCCGCCACTGCCGCGCTGCACGTTAAACTCCTTCCCCATGCTCTATAATTCCATCTGACTTCGTTTATATGTTGTACTAATATTTTTATTATCATGGTATTTTTCAATAATGATTACTACATCAAATTAAAAGTGGGGTATGATTTATACCGGGTTTGTAAGAAATAGTACTGACTATCAATATTCTTGAAACATCTACAATTGGCGCTAGTGTATGTGGAGAGTTATTCAAGTGAAGGTCAAATCGAGTTTGATATGAGAAGCACTTTTGAATTCGAAAATTTATATTATATATTCCTGAAAACTTTTCCAGGACCAAAGAATTACGCAAATCCATCGTTCGAATCGTGGTTATGGTCTTCAATAATCCCATAAAAAAAAAAAATCCAGACTCCAATAACTTTTCTAAAAAACCTTTCTTTCCCGAAAAAACCCAATTCGGACTATTACAAACAACAAAAAATGTTTTGTATTTGATTTAGTGTTGATCGAACCCTGGCCCTTGGAGTTACAAAGTAGAAGATAATCGGACACGCACTAAGAGGTTAGCCGATATCGCTTTTGTTGGCCATATTTCTTGAATTTTCCAATTTTGGGGCAATTTTCCTAGATTCTTTCCGTAAAAACGATCCTCGGGCTATTGGGAACATTTAAAAAAAAATAGCCAAATTGGTCCAGCAGTTCTCACGTTTTGCGCTAACAAAGAATCGAGATTAATTTTCATTATATAGATTAAACATTATTTCAATTTCTAAGTTTGTTGCTGATCTTTCAGTAGATATAGCTATACGGGTACGGGCGCAATTTGGCACTTTTTCCCATGTAAATTCCCATAAGAAAATCTAAGGTCCAACGTGGTCATTTTGCGACCACAAATCAGATCCTTGGGGAACACCCATTTTTACGTGCTCGAAGCCTATATTACCCTGGATTTTCCCTATATCTACTGTATTTTAAGGGTCAACCTGATGAATTTTCACCTTTAATAAGACTTTTCACCTTATTCCACATGGAGGATTGGACTTTTTCCCCAGATCTAGGGATTTTTTCATGCAGATTCACGTATTTCACATAGTTTTTCCCTAGATCTACTGAATTTTAAGGTTTAACCTGATGGATTTCTCATGGATGATTGACTTTTTTCCCCAGATCTAGGGAATTTTTCACGTAAGTTGTGTTTAGATTAGTCGTTTCAGGTGGATTTTAAGGTTTAGCCTATGGATTTCTCATGGATGATTGACTTTTTTCCCCAGATCTAGGGAATTTTTCACGTAAGTTGTGTTTAGATTAGTCGTTTCAGGTGGATTTTAAGGTTTAGCCTCATGGATTTCTCATGGATGATTACCTTTTTTCCCCAGATCTAGGGAATTTTTCACGTAGGTTGTGTTTAGATTAGTCGTTTCAGGTGGATTTTTTAGGGTTAACCAGATGGATTTCTTATGGATGATTGACTTTTCTCCCCAGATCTAGGGAATGTTTCATGGAGGTTGTGTTTAGATTAGTGGTTTCAGGTGGATTTCAAGGGTTAACCTAATGGATTTCTCAGGTTGTATTAAAGTTTTTTCCCTAGATCTAGGGATTTTTCATGTTTATGTTTATGTATGAATATAAGATTTTTGTATGATGTTTGTGAAGTCTATGATGTGAATTCAGATGAGGGTTCTTTTTCATGTTTATGTTTATGTATGAATATAAGATTTTTGTATGTTGTTTGTGAAGTCTATGATGTGAATTTAGATGAGGGTTCTTCGATTACGGTTGTTTTGTTGGATGTTATAAATCTAAGTGGGTTTGATGTTTTTTATTAACCCAACCTAACCAAACTCTGCTAACATTGTTATTATATGAGTGTTAGTTCCTTCTGCAAGCATTCAAGTGACGTATATTTTTTTAAATTAACCCAACCTAACCAAACTCTGCTAACATTGTTGTTATATGAGTATTAGTTTCTTCTGCAAACATTAAAGTGACGTATATTTTTTTAAATTAATCCAACCTAACCAAACTCTGCTAACATTGTTGTTATATGAGTATTAGTTTCTTCTGCAAACATTAAAGTGACGTATATTTTTTTAAATTAACCTAACCTAACCAAACTCTGCTAACATAATAATTCATCATATTTTCAGAGTTTCTCTGCAAGCATCGAAAAACGACTAACGTGCGTTGAAAACGTCTTTTGAAAAAAACGTTGAACGACTATACACATATAAAGAGAACGTCTGGATGTACGTTGAAAAACGTTAAAACGACTATACTCACATAGAAAAAACGTTGAAAACATCTAAAATGTCTTAAAAAACGGTGAAACTTGTAGGTGAGCAAACATTTTCTTTGTTATTGAACCAACCTCAACCACTTTCACAAACACTATACTATGTAGGAGGTAAAGAAATAAAACATTTTTTTTGTATACATATTTTATTGAAATATAAAAAAATATAATAATATATAGTAATAGTAAATAATAATATATAATAAAAAAATCCGGGGAATATGAGGTGTTCTTGAACTCTGCTCCTCCACTGCTGCAACCCTCAGCGAAATCAATCGATGTCCATCAACGACTGATTATGGATGGAGTAATGTCCCCAAGGTAGCGTCAGGTGCGATCCAGGACATAAGAATCTCTTGTCGTCCTCTCTACTCAGAGCGATTTTTTCTTGTTCCATGGAAAACACTTGATGCTTTTCTGATCTGATCAATCGCTGATGGACATATTTTTTGGTTGAATTTTCCAAGCATTCCTCAAAGTCTTCGAATGTGATCGCATTATCTACAACGGCTTTTTTCACACCCTTTGCTTTCTTTGTGGTTCCATAATTTGACAGAATTTGAAGAATTTTGTCTTTTTCATACCCTTCTTCTTCTTCTTTTTCCAAATTGTCTGCAAGTTTTTCAATTTTGTCTAAAGGTGTGAAAACCTTCGTTGCATATAATTTTGATCTGAGCCCTATGAAATCGGTCATAAGATTGCCGTTATTTTCGTCCTTCATTATCCCTAGAAGTTTTTTGTTAACTAAAGGTATGTTATACTTATTGTTCTCAGGATAATCGCTAGTTTGGAACATGTAATGACAATCCTCACGAATTATTTTGTAAACATCGGGAACCTGAATATCATATATTAGCGAATCAGTGTCTGTGTATAGAACGGAGCACTTATCTCCAAATCTTTTCTGCATATAATCATAGTGGAAATCGTAAATTTTTGTTTTTGATATATCAAGGATGAACCCTACATATATGGGTTTGTTGGAGTAAATTTCAGTTTTATTCAATTCAACAGCTATTAAATTTTCATTGAATATGGTAACTGACTTAAACTCTGGTTTTGAGATATAGGATTCCGCACCATAACGACCCTCCCACTTGGTTATCAGTTTCACATTAGAATGTTTCCTGATATTTTCAACGGTTTTGCCGTAAACAGCATTATTCATAAGCTTAAAAATATTTTTTTCGAAATTATTTTCAGCTTTTTTCCTCAATTCCGTATTAAGATCAACATATGGTTTTATTGTTTAAACTGCAACACTCTATGAATTTTTTTGAGAATAAGACCGTTAGACAAAGCCTGTTTTAGGTTAACATAATGAATGATATATTTTTTCTTAGGAAAAAGAGTTGCCATAAGTTTAGTGGGTTCAGACGAAGACGATGATGGTTTCCCTGTTTTTGGATTTATATGCTCAGGGCAGAAAGGAATATCTTTGTGTTAGTTATGAAGATATTGGGGATATTGGGGATATTCCAGATCGACTTCAAGAATATATCCTTCATCTGAGTCATCAGGAATAGAGGTAACATCAAGGTTGGAATCGACCCACTCGAAACCTCCATAAGGCAGAGGCTGAGACATCGCCCAACCGTACTGGTTATTTATATCGGAATACATGAGATATTTCTCAGTTTCGGATGGATCGAAGTCTGGGAGATATCGATTGTTGGCTTGAGCACGTCTCTTTGAACAAATTTGGCTGAGTCCACCTCGAATACCTTTCTCGATAAAAAGAAGCATATCGACATCGGAAAGAAGTTCAAGCTCCTGTTTGGTATGATACAACATACATTGCCAGGTATAACCTGGCAGTCTATATGAGTGGGCAGGATCAAGACCATAAGTTTTATGACTACTATCGCGAAATTGTTCGAAAACATCAGCTAGGAGAAGTACGTCTGTTTTCAAGTATATGTCAACGTATTCTCCTAAATCAACACAATTGAAAGCAGCCCATACGTTTTGAGCTCTTTCGTAAAGTTTTCGTGAGCATGGTTTTTCGGTAAGAGTATTATAGAAATGTTCGATAGAAGGGAGAGTCGTTTCATTGAATTTATCAAAGGAATCGAAATAATCGTAAGGCATAACACCTTTTTTCGTTAGTAAATCGATTTTTTCATTAGAGACCTCTGGAAATTGTACTCTTAAATTTGGAAAATCTGATAGATAGGATGCTAATTTATCTAGAGAGGAATTTAGAAAACGGAAAGAATCAATGAATCGTAAATTATAGTTTGATCCTCCGATATGTTGAGTAAATGAAATATATTTTTCTTTCGTTATTGGAAGTAATTCAATTTTTCCTTTGATTGCGGTGGCTATTTTTTCAATAATAAAATGACTATCATAGCCGCTGAGATTATGGAACACTACAGGGATCATTTTGCTATCATTCAGATTGATATTACATGATTCATGAGCAGCACCGCGATAATTTGTAGAATTATTATTATTATTATTATTATTTGTTGGAGAAAGATGAAAATGGTCTCTAACTTTTCTATCACCTAGAGAAAACGGCTTTCCACAGATGTGACAGTGAGTTGCTTGTTGGAATGCAGTTTCCTGTTCCACAGTCATAATCAAATTATAGGCACAATTGTGAATAGTTTCCATTTCTTCTGTTAATTCCAAAAGTTGGTTTGCGAACCATTCCATGGAGTTCTCCCCTCTATACGAACGGTAAAAAGAAAGGGTGTTGTCATACGAACATTTAAGATAGTAGCCAATAGTAGCAGGTTTATGCAGTTGATATTTTGCTCCTTCTCCAATTTTGGTTAGAATACTCTCAATGCCGGCATATACAATAAAAGGTACTTTCTCTTTGAATTTATAGTCTTTAAATTTGAGAATTGATTTTTCACCGGTTGGCATTTTAATTTTACAATCGTTCAGTTTTATACATAATTCAGTATGATTGTCTAATTTCTCCTGACTACCAAAATAATGAAGACATCTATCACAAATGAATTTTTTCGCTTTATCTTTACTAAGTTGTTTGGAAAGGAGCCTGAATAAATCCTTGATCCATCAAAAATCATAACGAATCGGTTTGTCATCGGAATATTGGTTTTGTATGAGAAGAAGGTTCACATGTTTGTCTCTTTTTTGTGATGTCAAGAAGGAAGGAAGGACGGAGAAAGATTTACCTAATTTTTTCAATGTATAAACGTTAACTGAAATGTTATTTTGTTTTTCGAAATTTGGAATTTGATGTATGGTCATAGGGAACTGTATCCCTTTGAGCTTCAGAACTTCGGAATAATGGGGATATTTTGATGTACGCTGTGCGTCTTTTTTAACGGGAAACAAGGCTGAAACAATTGACCAAGCAAAGCAGGCTAAGTCATCATTCATTACGTTAATACAGGCTTTTTTCAGTTTAATTTCGCGGAAGTTCAATATATGACGATCCAATTTGTGGTGAGAATTTATTAATGTTAACCCCCAAGTTAATAATTTTTTGAAGTGCCCACCGGCTTTCTTTTCCCAGAATTCTTCAAGTTCAATCATTATGGGTTTCATCACATTATCCTCAAACCATTTATCCAAGTCAGTGTCATGAAATATAGGAAAATTGGCAGTGGTGAAGTATTTATAATCCGTTTTCACCTCATCAGCCTTTGCGAGTACAAATTGCCCGCAGAATACAAAATTTACCTTTATAGAATCAAAATTCTTTAAAATGTTATGGATTCTTCGTTTGAAAAGTGATTTACAATCGGAAAAGAAATGTTTTGTATCTTTATGGAAAAGATTGGAGATTGTTCCTGTTCGTATACGAGAATCGAACGCTGATTCACTATCATTCCAATGAACTCGATGTTTAGCTGTAACATTCGATTGTTTGAGTCCTGCTCCTTTTTTCTGCTCGTATTTTATTTGATTTCGCAGGGTTTTGACATTTCTTAGGGTTGCCAGCAGCTGTTGTCTCTCCGCCAAACTCGTTGCCATTTAAATGGACCTATTGATCCTTCTGCATGCTCTAGTGCATTCTCGTAACCCGTTGAGGGCGGTTTTTCCATTATATTTGGTGGTTATCAACCCCAATAATGAGGTGATAAATGTCAGCACATCAGCAAAGTTCGTCATATTTTGAACACCTGCAACAAGAATGAGGTAATTAGTCAATGTAATTTTTACCTAAACAATATGTGAATCGCTAACTATTTCCAAGAAAAACGAACCTTGAGTTTGCTAGAGGAGCACCGAAAAAACACGTCTGACCTCTGTGAAGACTCGATGAAGAATGATGAAATCAGACAGAGTGAAGACTTAAGTTATGAAAACAATTTGGTTGGGAGGAAGACTGAATAATAGAAGTGTCACGTGATCAGTTTTGAAAAGGACAGAGTCTAAGGAAAACTCACCTTGAGTTTGTTGGAGGAGCACCAAAAAAACACGTCTGACCTCTCTGACGACTGGATCATGAATGATGAAATCAGACAGTGTAAAGACTTAAGTTCTAAAATCAATTTGCTTGGTAGGAGGACTGAATGATAGAAGTGTCAGCGTACATCAAAATATCCCCATTATTCCGAAGTTCTGAAGCTCAAAGGGATATAGTTCCCTATGACCATACATCAAATTCCAAATTTCGAAAAACAAAATAACATTTCAGTTAACGTTTATACATTGAAAAAATTAGGTAAATCTTTCTCCGTCCTTCCTTCCTTCTTGACATCACAAAAAAGAGACAAACATGTGAACCTTCTTCTCATACAAAACCAATATTCTGATGACAAACCGATTCGTTATCATTTTTGTTGGATCAAGGATTTATCCAGGCTCCTTTCCAAACAACTTAGTAAAGATAAAGCGAAAAAATTCATTTGTGATAGATGTCTTCATTATTTTGGTAGTCAGGAGAAATTAGACAATCATACTGAATTATGTATAAAACTGAACGATTGTAAAATTAAAATGCCAACCGGTGAAAAATCAATTCTCAAATTTAAAGACTATAAATTCAAAGAAAAAGCACCTTTTATTGTATACTTATATTACCGTTTGTATAGAGGGGAAATCATGGAATGGTTCGAAAACCATACTATTGGCTACTTTTAAATGTTCGTATGACAACACCCTTTCTTTTTACCGTTCGTATAGAGGGGAGAACTCCATGGAATGGTTCGCAAACCAACTTTTGGAATTAACAGAAGAAATGGAAACTATTCACAATTGTGCCTATAATTTGAATATGACTGTGGAACAGGAAACTGCATTCCAACAAGCAACTCACTGTCACATCTGTGAAAAGCCGTTTTCTCTAGGCGATAAAAAAGTTAGAGACCATTTTCATCTTTCTCCAACAAATAATAATAATAATAATAATAATTCTACAAATTATCGCGGTGCTGCTCAGAATCATGTAATATCAATCTGAATGATAGCAAAATGATCCCTGTAGTGTTCCATAATCTCAGCGGCTATGATAGTCATTTTATTATTGAAAAAATAGCCACCGCAATCGAAGGAAAAATTGAATTACTTCCAATAACGAAAGAAAAATATATTTCATTTACTAAACATATCGGAGGATCAAACTTAATTTACGATTCATTGATTCTTTCCGTTTTCTAATTCCTCTCTAGATAAATTAGCATCCTATCTATCAGATTTTCCAAATTTAAGAGTACAATTTCCAGAGGTCTCTAATGAAAAAATCGATTTACTAACGAAAAAAGGTGTTTGCCTTACGATTATTTTGATTCCTTTGATAAATTCAATGAAAGACTCTCCCTTCTATCGAACATTTCTATAATACTCTTACCGAAAAACCATGCTCACGAAAACTATACGAAAGAGCTCAAAACGTATGGGCTGCTTTCAATTGTGTTGATTTAGGAGAATACGTTGACATATACTTGAAAACAGACGTACTTCTCCTAGCTGATGTTTTCGAACAATTTCGCGATAGTAGTCATAAAACTTATGGTCTTGATCCTGCCCACTCATATACACTGCCAGGTTATACCTGGCAATGTATGTTGTATCATACCAAACAGGAGCTTGAACTTCTTTCCGATGTCGATATGCTTCTTTTATCGAGAAAGGTATTCGAGGTGGACTCAGCCAAATTTGTTCAAAGAGACGTGCTCAAGCCAACAATCGATATCTCCCAGACTTCAATCCATCCGAAACTGAGAAATATCTCATGTATTCCGATATAAATAACCAGTACGGTTGGGCGATGTCTCAGCCTCTGCCTTATGGAGGTTTCGAGTGGGTCGATTCCAACCTTGATGTTACCTCTATTCCTGATGACTCAGATGAAGGATATATTCTTGAAGTCGATCTGGAATATCCCCAATATCCCCAATATCTTCATAACCAACACAAAGATATCCCTTTCTGCCCTGAGCATGTAAATCCAAAAACAGGGAAACCATCATCGTCTTCGTCTGAACCCACTAAACTTATGGCAACTCTTTTTCCTAAGAAAAAATATATCATTCATTATGTTAACCTAAAACAGGCTTTGTCTAACGGTCTTATTCTCAAAAAAATTCATAGAGTGTTGCAGTTTAAACAATCGGCATGGTTAAAACCATATGTTGATCTTAATACGGAATTGAGGAAAAAAGCTGAAAATAATTTCGAAAAAAATCTTTTTAAGCTTATGAATAATGCTGTTTACGGCAAAACCGTTGAAAATATTAGGAAACATCTAATGTGAAACTGATAACTAAGTGGGAGGGTCGTTATGGTGCGGAATCTATATCTCAAAACCAGAGTTTAAGTCAGTTACCATATTCAATGAAAATTTAATAGCTGTTGAATTGAATAAAACTGAAATTTACTTCAACAAACCATATATGTAGGTTTCAGCATCCTTGATATATCCAAAAACAAAAATTTACGATTTCCACTATGATTATATGCAGAAAAGATTTGGAGATAAGTGCTCCGTTCTATACACAGACACTGATTCGCTAATATATGATATTCAGGTTCCCGATGTTTACAAAATAATTCGTGAGGATTGTCATTACATGTTCGATACTAGCGATTATCCTGAGAACAATAAGTATAACATACCTTTAGTTAACAAAAAACTTCTAGGGATAATGAAGGACGAAAATAACGGCAATCTTATGACCGATTTCATAGGGCTCAGATCAAAATTATATGCAACGAAGGTTTTCACACCCTTAGACAAAATTGAAAAACTTGCAGACAATTTGGAAAAAGAAGAAGAAGAAGGGTATGAAAAAGACGAAATTCTTCAAATTCTGTCAAATTATGGAACCACAAAGAAAGCAAAGGGTGTGAAAAAAGCCGTTGTAGATAATGCGATCACATTCGAAGACTTTGAGTAATGCTTGGAAAATTCAACCAAAAAATATGTCCATCAGCGATTGATCAGATCAGAAAAGCATCAAGTGTTTTCCACGGAACAAGAAAATATCGCTCTGAGTGGAGAGGACGACAAGAGATTCTTATGTTCTGGATCGCACCTGACGCTACCTTGGGGACATTACTCCATCCATAATCAGTCGTTGATGGACATCGATTGATTTCGCTGAGGGTTGCAGCAGTGGAGGAGCAGAGTTCAAGAACACCTCATATTCCCCGGATTTTATTATTATATATTATTATTTACTATTACTATATATTATTACATTTTTTATATTTCAATAAAATATTATACAAAAAATGTTTTATTTCTTTACCTCCTACATAGTATAGTGTTTGTGAAAGTGGTTGAGGTTGGTTCAATAACAAAGAAAGTGTGTGCTCACCTACAAGTTTCAACGTTTTTTTAAGACATTTTAGATGTTTTCAACGTTTTTTCTATGTGAGTATAGTCGTTTTAACGTTTTTCAACGTACATCCAGACGTTCTCTTTATATGTGTATAAGCGTTCAACGTTTTCTTCAAAAGACGTTTTCCAACGCACGTTAGTCGTTTTTAGATGCTTGCAGAGAAACTCTGAAAATATGATGAATTATTATGTTAGCAGAGTTTGGTTAGGTGAGGTTAATTTAAAAAAATATACGTCACTTTAATGTTTGCAGAAGAAACTAATACTCATATAACAACAATGTTAGCAGAGTTTGGTTAGGTTGGGTTAATTTAAAAAAAATGTACGTCACTTTAATGTTTGCAGAAGAAACTAATACTCATATAACAACAGTGTTAGCAGAGTTTGGTTAGGTTGGGTTAATTAAAAAAAATATACGTCACTTTAATGCTTGCAGAAGGAACTAACACCCATATAATAACAATGTTAGCAGAGTTTGGTTAGGTTGGGTTAATAAAAAACATCAAACCCACTTAGATTTATAACATCCAACAAAACAACCGTAATCGAAGAACCCTCATCTAAATTCCCATCATAGACTTCACAAACAACATACAAAAATCTTATATTCATTCATAAACATAAACATGAAAAATCCCTAGATCTAGGAAAAAACTTTAATACAGCCTAAGAAATCCATCAGGTTAACCATAAAAATTCAGAAAATCTAGGGAAAAAATCCTTAGATCTGGGGAAAAAGGTAATCATCCCTGAGAAATCCATCAGATTAACCCTAAAAATCCCCCTGAAACGACTAATCTAAATACAACCTACGTGAAAAATTCCTCAGATCTGGGGAAAAAATCATTTATCCATGAGAAATCCATTAGGTTAACCCTTGAAATCCACCTGAAACGACTAATCTAAAAACAACCTCCATGAAAAATTCCCTAGATTTGGGGAGAAAAGTCAATCATCCATGAGAAATCAATCAGGTTAACCCTAAAAAATCCACCTGAAACGACTAATCTAAACACAACCTACGTGAAAAATTCCCTAGATCTGGGGAAAAAAGGTAATCATCCATGAGAAATCCATGAGGCTAAACCTCAAAATCCACCTGAAACGACTAATCTAAACACAACTTACGTGAAAAATTCCCTAGATCTGGGGAAAAAAGTCAGTCATCCATGAGAAATCCATCAGGTTAAACCTTAAAATTCAGTAGATCTAGGGAAAAACTATGTGAAATACGTGAATCCCTAGATCTGGGGAAAAAGTCCAATCCTCCATGTGGAATAAGGTGAAAAGTCATATTAAAAGGTGGAAATTCATCAGGTTGACCCTTAAAATACAGTAGATATAGGGAAAATCCAGGGTAATATAGGCTTCGAGCACGTAAAAATGGGTGTTCCCCAAGGATCTGATTTGTGGTCGCAAAATGACCACGTTGGACCTTAGATTTTCTTATGGGAATTTACATGGGAAAAAGTGCCAAATTGCGCCCTTACCCGTATAGCTATATCTACTCCTTTCTAAGAGGTAATCTTTATGTGCAAATGAAAATATTCTAAAAAAGTGGCACAGGCATGTTTTCCATTTAACCAATAAGAACAATTTCACACCGTCGGATTTCGTATGCATGAAAATCCGCCTTAATTCTTCAATATTCGGAAATGGCAACACTGTTGCCAAGGTTGTTTTGTTTGTTTTTCTTTTTTCCAAATTAAACATTAATTCATGAACATAGCTATGATTATTATAAATAAGAAATATTATTAGTATAGTAGTTGCCTTTTTATATATGTTTCGGGTGTAAAATGAATTTATTTTGAAATATTTGTTTTTCATACTCTAGTAAATTGAACTCCTATAGTTTGAAGAATATGGCTTCCATTAATTCAATTTAAAATTTTTGGAGATGTCATAAAATGTACAGTTTTTCAATTTATCTTATAGTAGTAGGAATAAGTAGTGCGACATGTGAGTATTCAGCCAGTTCCATTGCAGCTTTTTTATTTTCAAATTTACCACAAAAAAGGTTATGATTCCTATGTGCCTTTCAACTTTTCCAGCTGAACTACAACTAGAAATCATGAAGAATTATAATGATTTCCTAATACCTGTTGGTGATGTAGTCGAGGAAAAAGCTGGAACTTCATTTTCATTGCTGTGCGAACTCATTGTTTCAAATGATACAAAAAATTCTTTGGATGATCATCTCGCCTGGGAAAAAGAAGAAAACTTATCCAACCAGACAAGGCAAATACCATCACTCATATGCTCAGGGTTTGCATTATGATCAATTGTTTCAGGTTAAATAAAATCATTCACAGTATAAGAGGTATCAATAAATCAGAAAAAAGATTTAGTCCTCTGCTAGCAGAGGATAAAGGAAACTACTACTGTGTCAGTCATAAATTCAATTTGTTAAGGAATGTAACAATATTTGTTATTGATAATATCAGAAAAAATGATTTTCGTCCTATGAGGGAAACTATATTCTGCAATGACTACATGTTCCAATGTGTTTCAAATGGCCTATGTATTATATCCCACTATGTATGTGATGGAAAACCTGATTGCAAAGATGAGTCTGATGAATCTCTTGAACTGTGCCAAGGTGATCCTTGCAAAGGTTAATTTTCTACTGACTCATTTAGAATAATTTCAATAAAATATATTTTTTAGATAAAATTCCATGTGATGATGGCAGATGTATACCAAGTTATTGGTGTTGTGATAGACAGCATGATTTGAACTGCACAGTTACAAACAGGCCCAAATGTTGCCAATCAATAATATCAGAAGGTAATTTCATGCAGTTGTAGAATAGGTATATAATTTTTCATTCATTCTTCTGTTTGTAGCTTATGAGGAATTGGAATATGGATATCCAAATATGAACCAAAGCCAACAGAATGGTGCAAGATATTTATTTATATCAGTTTGTGAGTACATTGTCTTATATGTTTAACAATACTAAAATACTTAGGAAATGTTGGGGATATGCTATCATTTAAATGCAAAACTGCAAAATGAAATATAGTTAAATATCCGGTAAGAGCCCTCCTGCTCCCCGAAAATAGCTGTTTGATTTTTCTAACGTGTTTTTGCCTCATGAAAAAGAATCCGGAATAAAAATTCGGCGGTCTCATACCATTTCCGAGTTAGAGCCCTTTTTTCTTCCAGAACACCTGATTTTCAAGCACCTTTTCTCGCGCCAAAATCACTCAAAATGCCTCCTGCTCTTAACCAACATAAAACACTCATTTTCCGTACAATTTCATACAAAATACAACCGGTTCGATCGAAAAAATCCTCAACACGTACATCCTAACCTCTCTTCGCATCATCAACAAAATAACAATCAAATCGCAATCTGACTCAGTGTATGAGTATGTGTTGAAAAAGGAGGATTTTTTTGAAATTGTACCGTAAATTAGTGATGTAGGGTTTGTAGTTTATGCTGGTTGAAAGAAGGAGGCATTTTGAGTGCTCGAAGTCAGAAACAGTATGAGACCACCGCATTTTCTTCTGAATTCGTGTTCTAGAGGCAAAAACACGTAAGAAAAATCGGCTATTTTCGAGAGCAGGAGTGTTCTTACTGGATTTTACCTAATCATAAATTAGCCTTTCACTTTCTTTTAAGAATGTATATGAAGAACTGACAACATGAAATTTCCTCATATATTGAATGGCAGGAATAGTTTGCCAAAGAAAACAATTTTACAATTCACTTTTACAAATCCTTGATGCCTGACGATCACATATTTAGTACCTTATTAGTGCACAGTTGCTAATGAAATATTATATATGGTAAGATCTTTCATATATATTCCGTCTTCTTGAACAAATAAGGCTTAGCCTTAAAAAAATAAAATTTATAAATGTATGCTTAGTGATAAACAAATATTCCATTTACATATTTCAAATTAACTGAAGATTGGAATAGTAGGAACAAGGACAATAAAAAGTGATCAGAATTTAAGAACTTTATTTAGTTATTTAGAAATATATAATTATTGAAATGATGGAGTATTTAATTGCAAATACAAATTGTTTCTCTCTGAAGAGCATCTGTACAATATTTGGTAGAAGAAAATTATATAAGTTGTCCATCTGTCCATGCTTCACAAACAAAATCCATATGTCACTTTAAAATTCGATAAACTAATCTAAAAATCATATTTTACTCTCACTCTACCATATACAGTATCGGAAAGCATTTATCTTGGGTATGGTGGTTTCATGAGAGCGTATATGTTGAGAGAGCATTACAATTTCTCCTCGACTCGCTCGAGGAAGGGATATCGACGTCACAACACAGAGATAGGAGAGTCAGGGCGGTTAGCTCAGGACGTCAGTATCATACCAGCAGCAGTCGGGAGAATGTGTGCGCTACAATGAAGAAGAATTATTGATGATAATTTCACATCAGATAATTTGAACAAATTGAACTGAATCATTGATTCAATTTAATCTGTCGGACGACAGGTAGATCAAAATTCTTTGGTGCCGTGGTGGCCGCGAAAACAAAAGAAAATTCTTAAACATAAACAAAAGCAAACGATATTTCTGTAAGACAATAAAAACAAAAAACTTATTTCTAACAGAAAAACAATTATTTCTTGAATGGAGAGAAAAAAAATATTTACAAGAAAATACAAACCAAATTAAATATTTTTTGTACGGAATTATTTTATTAAATGTTCGAACAAACCACCATTTTGGGCCAAACAATAGCCGAATCTATTGTACAATTCTGTTCTGGTAGCCGCAAGGGTAACTGGTGTTACCTGAGCACACAACTGAATAACTTTTGCCCTCAGTTCAACTAAATTGGTGGCACGTTCGAACTCATGCCGATATACCTCCGATTTTAGCATGCCCCAAAAATAAAAATCGAGAGGTGCTACATCTGGTGATCGAGGTGGCCAGTTGATTGTACCTCGCGTACAAATTAACCGATCGGGAAATAATTGATTAAAAAATGTAACCACCGTGCCCGCATTGTGGACAACCATCTTGTTGAAACCACACGTTGTTAAAGTAAATCGGAAGAGCGCGAACTGCAAATATTTTGCTGCATTTATATTTCCTTCAATAAAAAATGGGCCTATGACGTGATTGCCTAAAAGTCCCGTCCACACATTCAATTTTCTTGGGTACTGTGTCCTCACAGCAATACTCAAATAATTATTTTCCCGAGACCAATAACGTACTACGGATGGGTTGTGTTTTCGATGAATTGAGAAGGACGATTCATCGGTAAAGTACACCTTTTTTAGAAAGTCATCATTTACACAAAATGCCCTATTGCATTTTTCGACCATCGTTTCACAAAACTCCATACGTCTGAAATGGTCTCCAGGCAAAAGTTCTTGTGTGGTCTTGACTTTGGAACAATGATAACCGTTTCTCTTCAAAATATTCCTTACAGTTCTCTCATTTAAATTCACGTCGTCGGCAATCTGTCTACTCGAACACACACTTGTGTTTCTCTTATTTCCCGTTCCTCGGGTATTTGTCTAGGATGCGGTGGTGGATTTGTGGGACAACATTTTTTGCTATGTGCTGCCACACACCCAAAATTCTGAAATTTATTGATAATTGAAAGGACAGTCGCTTCCGTAGGTACAGGTCTATCTGCAAAATCCACTATGAATAGATTTCTAGTATCTTGTACAGAATTACCCCCAAAGTACCACTTAACGATCTGTACTTTCTCTGCGGTTGTGTAAATAGGCGGCATGTTTCAAAAGGTAATAATTGTCACGATCTTTTGTTTTCGCAACCACGGCTCGGCAAGAATGAGTCAAGTCACGTGGTCAGTTAATGCGTCGGGTGGGGTAACAGGAGGGGCGCAAAGCAGTGCGTCTCTCTTGTTTATGTGGTATTATCATATCATTGCGTTCCTTGTTGCTCGTGTAGATTTCTGTCTATACCCAAGATAAATTGTTTCCGATACTGTATACAAATTCACAACATGAAACTAACCAATAATAATACAATACATAAAATTATTAATAGTTAAAATAGAGAACAAGATATTTTCAATCTGAAGTTATGAATAGCAATCAAATACAATTCAAAATCACTTTTCTGAGGTTAGTTGTGGAAATATACCTTATTAATCCAATAAAATCTGATGAAGGGACATGGCACTTTCCATATGGAAATTGGTCCTTAACAGATTTGGCATATGTTGTACTTCAGCAAAAAGCAATAATTTCATTTTACAAAACTTGCCATACCCAACAATTTAGAAGATGCAAATTGGGTATTTTGACGAAAGGAATGCTGTCATTTTTAGACTATAACAAAATAGAAAATTTTGATCATTGTGGTATTGAAAAAGGGACTGAACTAAGAGTTTTTTGTCTATACTAATATTAAAAAGAGATAATCTAAACTATCCTTGAGTAACATAGGCTATAATTCATTTTGATAAAAATTCGTTTTTTATTTCTAAATCTCAATTTTTGTAAATTAAGTCGGAAGAAAAGGTGCTGCTTGGCTGCATTATAGGCGTGCGCTAACCAAATGGTTGGATATACTTGAAAATACTGGCAAAGGTGCTAGATTTCCAGCCCTTTTAAACCATATATATATATATATATATATGCATATATATGCATATATATATATATATGCATATATATATATATATTTATACATATATATATATATATATATATATATATATATATATATATATATATATATATATATATATATATATATATATATATATATATATATATATATATATATATATATATATATTATATATATATATTTATATATATATATACAGGGTGGCCCACACATTCGCCTCCCGCCGTATTTCTACGAGAAATGAAGAGAGTTAGGGAAAAACATTTAGCACAGTCATATGTGGGTCCATGAGGAGCATATTCCAAAATTATTTTGAAATATATAGGGAGATCCTCAAAAAAAATTACATACCAAAGTTATATTTTTTCTTATGGAACATCCTATATTTGTTTATATTTTTAGATACTATAGACAAAATAAAGGTGAGTTACTATTATATTTCCCATACTTAAAACTGACCGTTTCTGAGAAATTTTGAGAAATTTAAAAATAGAGACCATAATTTGAAAATTGTTTTCACCCTGTAACGTGTAACGAGCTGCTCGTGATTAAATGTACTGCTTAGCTCAAAGGTTAAAGTTAACTACTACATGAAATTTTTAATGCAATATTATACAGAGTGGCGAAAAAAATTGCCTCAAAATTTTGACACACATTTAATTAAATAACTTCTTAAAGTTGAATGTTAGTTAGTGGTGTAATTTGACGCAGAATTAGATTCCCTTCAAAACTATATTAGGGTTTCCTATACCTATCTCTTCTGCTTTTTACACAAAAGGCGTTTTTATATTTTACTTATGAGTAATTTTTTTATCTTAAAAATGAAACACACTCTATTGTGATGAAAAGCGTTTTAGAAACCTTTTTATCAAGGAATACGTAGATTCGCTAGAAGCAGAAGTTTAAATTTTTGAAAATACGGTGTATCTAAAGTAAAATGCAGGCAAATGCAAAAACTCAAATTTATTGCCATTTCTGAAATATTAAAGCATTCTTCAAAATAAGAAGATGCACGTGTCTTAATTATTGAGGCGAAATATGTTAAATTCGCTTGTTTCTTAGCAAATTAGACTTCATATTGAAATAAATACCAAAATTACAATATGGGGTCAATAAAAACATACATTTACGATTTCCTATAAAACCTATTATACTATTTTTTTAATAATAGTAGGCTCTGGCCTAGATGACGTTAATTATTATTATGAAACAAAAAATATTTGACAGTGACACAACTTGTTAATCAAACCATTATCATTCTTTTAACTAGTTTAAAATTATTGTCTTTTTGAAATATTGTAAAATGAGAACTTATCCCCAGGAAGAACGAATTGATATGATTTTGATAATCGGTGAGTGTGAAGAAAACTGTTTATTAGCGTCAAGAGTATATGCCCAAAGGTATCCTAACAGGAGTCATCCTAACAAGCGTTCATTGGAAAAGTTGTTGCAGCTTTTCCGAAGAACAGGCAGTGTATCTTATAATAAGCAAGAACGGCAAAAACCGGTTACTGGAAATGGGGAAAATGAATATTTAGTAATGTTATTTCTAGTTGAACACCCTCACACAAGTCAGCGAAAAATATGTGAAACAACTGGAATAAGCAGACAAAGTATCCAAAGAATAATTAAAAAGTACAAATTCCACCCGTATCGCATTCAACTACATCAACAGCTTTTTGAAGAAGATTATGATCGACGACTGAATTTTTGTTTATGGGCTTTAGAAAAGTTTGGTGATGAAATTTTTTTTGATTATGTGCTTTTCCGATGAGTCAACTTTTCATAACAACGGATTAGTTAACAGACATAACTTTCACTATTACATTGACGAAAACCCTAATATTTTTAGAACCCTTGATCACCAGCACATATGGTCTGTTAATGTGTGGGGTGGAATAATTGGAACGCAAGTAGTAGGTCCTTACTTTTTTTATGGTCACTTAAACGGCGTCATGTTTCTCGGATTTATTAGGGATAATTTGCCTGTGCTGTTGGAAAGTATACCTATTAATATTCGTCAACGGATGTGGATGCAGCTAGATGGTGCTCCTGCACACTTTGATAGACGTGTTAGAAACGAGTTAGATCGACAATATCCAAATAGATGGATAGGACGAGGAGGTCCACAGAACTGGCCAGCCAGGTCTCCGGACCTTACAAGTCCCGACTATTTTTTATGGGGATATATCAAAAGTATTGTTCACGATACACCGCCAACGACACCTCAGGATATGAAAGTACGAATAAGAAATGCGTTTCGTTCCATACCATAAAATATGTTATCCAGAGTTCAGCACTCATTTCAAGAAAGAGTTCGCCTATGCATCGAGAATAATGGACACCATTTTGAGCATTTATTAAAATAATAAACTATTTAAGATTCTTAATTTTTCGATAAAATGACTGATGAGTTATGATGAATAGAAATACTGGACTGAACAGTAAAGGTATAATAATAGGAAAATATGAATGTTTCTCAAATATGTCACACTGATAATTACTAAAACTATAAACATCAACAACTATGTCAACTGTTCAGGATATATATGCAAAGGTGCCATGATACAATGAAATATATACTGAGTGTATTATTTCAACACTCCTCCTACTTGGCTACTTTGCAAAACATTCTGAACTTCACATCAATCCAAAATCTTGGATGCACCATTCAAACTTTGCTTGGGACGTAATCTTCGTCAGAATATCTGCTGGCATATTCTCTGTTTCAATAGGCTTAACGCAAATGTTCCCATTCTCAACAGCATCTCGAACAAAGTGGTGGCGAATATCTATGTGTTTGCTTCTTGCGTGAAACACATTATTTTTGGACAGTTCAGTGGCCCCTTTATTGTCGCAGAAAATATAAATAGGTTGATATGTGATATTTCCCAATCCTATTTCTTGAAATAACTGCTGCAACCACAACGCTTCCTTTGTTGCGTGGCTCAGTGCCATGTATTCAGCTTCTGTGGTTGATAATGCGACTGTCGGTTGTTTCTTGCTATTCCATGAGATCAAGGATTTGCCAAGTTTGAAGACATATCCAGCATAGGATTTTCTATCGTCTGTGTCTCCTCCCCAGTCTGAATCACAGTATCCTGTTATTTTTTTCTGGCTACTTCTCTCATAGATTAACTTCTTTCCTTTAGTACCTCGAAGGTATCTCAGAACTCTCTTCACAGCTGTCCAATGGGGGTGTCCTGGGTCATTGTTGAATTTACTAATCACACTCACTGGATAGCTAATGTCAGGCCTTGTCCATTGTGAAAGATATATCAGTTTTCCCACTGCTTCTCTGTAGGGAATGCTTTTCATTTCATTTCTTTCTTCTTCACTTCTAGGTCCCATTTCACGAGTTAATTTCTGGTTCTTCTGCATAGGTATCGAAACTGGATGACAGTTGTTCATATTGAACTACTTCAAAATTGAATTTATGTAGTTTTCTTGATCCAAAGTGATAATTCCTTTTCTTCTATCTCTCTCTATTCGTATGCCCAAACACTGGTGCGCTGGTCCTAAGTCTTTTATTTCAAATACCCTCTTCAAGTTCTCTTTGAACTCTTCGATTTTCGTTTCAATATTACCGAATATCAAAATGTCGTCTACATAAATTGTGATGATGAAAATTTCTCCATTTTCCATTCGATAATAGAGGCAAGGATCTACCTTCGATTGAGTTAAATTATTTTTCATAAGTTCGGTGTGTAATTTTTTGTTCCATACTCGACCTGATTGCTTCAACCCATATATTGCTTTATTTAATCTGCAAATAATTTTGAAGTCCTCCGAAGGATCTGTTTTCGGCAACTCCATGTATATTTCTTCCGATAATTCAGAATTCAAGTAGGCTGTCACAACGTCAATTAATTCCATTTCTAAATCTAGTTCAGCTGCCAATGCAATGAGGGCTTTCAGGGTAGATTGTCGAATCACTGGTGAAAATGTTTCATCGAAATCTATTCCTTCCTCTTGATAAAAACCTTTGGCTACAAGTCTTGCCTTGAACTTTTCTATTTTTCCATCAGCTCCCTTCTTGAGTTTGAAGACCCATTTGCTTTTTATCGCTCTTCGTCCATCAGGTACATTTTCTACAACATCCCAAGTATTATTGACTTCATGTGACCTCAGCTCCTGGACTATAGCTTGTTTCCATTTTTCAGAATTGTCACTTTCTAGAGCTTTTGTCAATGTCATGGGTTCTGAATAATTGGACTCATCTGATGAACTGGCTACACAAAAGTAATCTTGCAGGTAGGTTGGTGGCTTACGATTTCTTTTTTCTTCTCCAACAATGCAATCAATGCTTCCAGCTCCTTCTGAAATGTGTGTTTGTTCTGCTTCCATTTGTCTGCTTTCGCTTTGTTCTGTTGGATCTATTTCTACCTCTTCCTTGTCTTCACTTGCATTTTCTTTATCCTTTTGGTGAGCTATTATAATTTCATTTTCTATTTGCTTTGGATATGAACACGATAAAATCTGATTTTCTAAGAAAATAACATTTCTAGAAATAACAATTTTCTTTCGTTTTTGGTCAAACAATCTATACGCTTTCGTATTTTCCTCATATCCAAGAAAAATGCACTCCTCTGATTTTGAATCTAATTTTCTCCTTTTTACATCTGGGATTTGCACAAATGCTTTGCAACCAAAAACTCGTAGGTAGCTCACATTGGGTTTTCTCCGCTCCAAACTTCTTGGGGTGGAGTTGAGTAAGGCAATCGTTGGGGAACGATTCTTGAGGTAAACTATGGTACTGACGGCCTCTGCCCAAAATGTTTTATCGAGGTGTGCTCCTTCAAGAATGCATCTTACTCGTTCGACTATGGTTCGATTGGCCCTTTCAGCTACACCATTTTGTTGGGGTATATGGCTGACAGTTGATGATAGATACCATTTTGTTGCAGAAATTCTTCCATGGGTTTGTTTAAATATTCTCGCCCATTGTCAGTTCTTAGTTTCTTTAGTTTTCTTCCTGTTTCATTTTCAACCATCATTTTGAACATCTTGAAACAACTAAAACTTCATTTTTCTGGCGTAAAAGTAGCGGCAGTTTTCTTGACTTGTCATCTATAAAAATGAGAAAATATTTTGCTTTACCAATTGAGTCCACTTCCATGGGCCCGCACAGATCAGAATGCACAAGTCCCAATATTTCAGTTGCTCTTTTTCCTTTTTTGTTAGGAAATGAAGCTCTACTGTGTTTGCCAGTAATGCACCGTTCACAAATCTCCCCATTGGATGAAACATTTTGGGGTAATCCTAAAACTAATCCTTTCTGGAGTTTTGAAGTCCATTGTTACTGATATGACCGAGACGTTGGTGCCATAAATCATAATCACTTGAAGTTTTGTCACACATACTTTATCTCTACGGCGTCGAGTGTGTATAAACCATCTTTACTTCTAGAGCCTGTTCCTAAAACTTCTTTGGTATCTTTGCTTCTTATAGTACACTTCATGTCATTGAAAAATAGTTCGTTTCCTTTATCAGCAATTTTTCCAACTGATAATAGGTTCATCTTCAAATTAGGAATGTATAAGGAGTCTTTGACGAGGATCTCTTCTGAGTTGCCATTAATATTCACTGCTAAGGAGATATCACCTATACCTTCGGATAAAATTTGATTTCCGTCAACAGTTTCTACGTTGATTTTTCGATCAGGAGAATTGAAACTTTTGAATAATTCTTTTTGTGAACTCATATGGCGGGTTGCACCAGAATCTAAGTACCAGTTTTCATCGCTTCCTGCTGTCACTTCACTCTCAACAGATGCGTATGCATGTCTTGGTTCCTGCTTGGATGTTGATGGCTTTGTAGATGACTGTTCTTTATAATGGTTTCTTTTGTTTCTGCACACTTTTGCTATATGTCCTAGTTTTCCACATATGAAACACCTATTGGAATGCCGTTTTTCATTTTGCTCAGTAGCTTGGAAAGACTTCTTGGCATGGTTACTGTATTTGCTTCCTAGAGCTGAGTCATTCTTCATAGAATTCTCGTTTCGCCTGGCTTCCTCTTGTAAAAGATTTTCGATAACGGAATCTAATACCAATATTTTAGCACTATTTTCCATAGCTATGACTAATGAATCGTAATCGTCTGTTAGATTTGCCAGCAATTTGAACGCCATATAGTCATCGCTGACTTCTCTGCCAACACCTTTCAATTCGGTTTGGATTTCTAGCATTTTGTTGATGTAGTCCTCCATTCTGTGGAAATCACTCAGCTTAGTTGAATAGAGCTGACGATCCAGTATGATTTGCCGCCGGAGTCCAGTACTCTCGAATGCTTTTTCTAATTTGGTCCATGCTTCTTTAGCGTTGTTTGCAGTTTTCGTGCGACGTAGATATTCGAATGGATGTTAAGAACTATCGCGCTAAAGCTTGTTGATCAGTTTCAGTATCAACTGTCTCACCTGCTGGGGGTTGAGCAATCCTGGGCCCATAACCTGATGAGTTATGATGAATCTAATTTTTCGACACGATATACTGACTGACTTGCCATAACAATAGTTTTTTAATTTTTCGATAAACTATATATGTTGAGCAATCCTGGGCCCATAACCTGATGAGTTATGATGAATAGAAATACTGGACTGAACAGTAAAGGTATAATAATAGGAAAATATGAATGTTTCTCAAATATGTCACACTGATAATTACTAAAACTATAAACATCAACAACTATGTCAACTGTTCAGGATATATATGCAAATGTGCCATGATACAATGAAATATATACTGAGTGTATTATTTCAACAATGACTTCAAAAATGCTTTTTAAGCTTTTCATTACAATAGAGTGTGTTTCATTTTTAAGATAAAAAAATTACTCATAAGTAAAATATAAAAACGCCTTTTGTGTAAAAAGCAGAAGAGATAGGTATAGGAAACCCTGATATAGTTTTGAAGGGAATCTAATTCTGCGTCAAATTACGCCACTAAATACGGGGTGGTCCATTCAACTTAAAGAAGTTATTTAATTAAATGTGTGTCCAAATTTTGAGGCATTTTCTTTCGCCACTCTGTATAATATTGCATTAAAAATTTCATGTAGTAGTTAACTTTAACCTTTGACCTAAGCAGCTCGTTACACGTTACAGGGTGAAAACAATTTTCAAATTATGGTCTGTATTTTTAAATTTCTCAAAATTTCTCAGAAACGGTCAGTTTTAAGTATGGGAAATATAATAGTAACTCACCTTTATTTTGTCTATAGTATCTGAAAATATAAAAAAATATAGGGTGTTCCATAAGAAAAAATATAACTTTGGTATGTAATTTTTTTGGGGATCACCCTATATATTTCAAAATAATTTTGGAATATGCTCCTCATGGACCCACATATGACTATGCTAAAAGTTTTTCCCTAACTCTCTTCATTTCTCGTAGAAATACCGAGGCGAATGTGGTGGGCCATCCTGTATATATATATATATATATATATATATATATATATATATATATATATATATATATATATATATATATATATATACTATTATAAAATTGTAAAACTGTAATTGTCTGTTTGTTTGTTCGAGCATCACACAAAAACTACTGGACTGATTTTGATGAAACTGTTAGTGTTTCAAAGCTTATGATTAGACTTAAAAACTGGTATGTATTTATGACGGAACCGGAGATATTACAATAAAACTAAATTTTTTCAGAACCAAGTGCAACTAATAAGAGTTCCCATTTCAAGTATATCTTCATGTTAACGGGATAAGCGGGTAATGGGAAACGGAAAATGGGATAATGGGAAACGAGAAGTGGGCAAAACCACAAGCATAAGATAGATGGAACACAAAAAAAAACACGCGGACGAAGCCGTGGGTACCAGCTATATTTAATATTTGGAATATTTGGGCGAAACAACATTTCTAGACAGCTCTCTGCATGTTGTATTGTTTTTAATAGAAGACATACCCATTGTGATTGAAGAAAACAAGTATGTAGGACAAGTTCAGTAGAGTTGAAATTTATAATATATACAGTGTGTATGGAGAAAACAATATTAAACAATTCCATTTGTATCATTTTAGTATCAAAATAATGATGGCAGAACAAACACCTACAATGAAAACACCAAAATATTTGAGAAATAATATCAATACTGACAAAAATAATTACAGAATGAACTAATTTTTATGGAAAATATTATATAAAGTTAAATGATTATTAAGTTCATAGAAACAAAAAATACCTACTAATCTATGCTGAAATCGGTAGAACTCTATTTTATACGATTTTCAATAGCACTAACCAAATACTTTTTATTTATTGACAACTGTGTAGAGTCTTGGACCCTCAGATTAATAAGGAACCCAACAAAGGAAACAATACCCCAAAACGCAAAGAGAAACCCAAGAAAACACACACATATATATTTATATATATATATATATATATATATATATATATATATATATATATATATATATATATATTATTTATTTATTTACGAGCGAATGCTCATTAAGTATTACAGGTATTGTTTCGTATCGATAGAGAGTAGACGTGCTTCAAAGTCGCTCCCCAAGTATATCATACATGCCGCTCCGTAATTCAAACTAAAAAAGTTTATTCATACTAGTTCGTGAAAAGTGATTGAAGTGTCCACCTAATGAAGAGAAAACAAATTATCTATGGAAAAGTAATTACTTTACTGAAAACTCAGTAAAAACAAAAACCAACAAAAACACGAAGTCGCTATCTGAAACAGATACAGAGAACCATCCCAAAGCTGACTGTGTATTTAAAATGCCAGAACTGGATAAAACGAGCAAGCAAATTTATAATGAAATTTTAAAAACTAGGAACGAAATAAAAAACTTTATTGAAGCAAGTGAGGCTCGGCTTCTACTAAAATTCGAGTAAGTTAAGGATACAGTAACCGAGTTAGAAAAGGAAAACACAAACCTAAAAGAAGAAATTGAATACCTGAAAAGGGACCAGAACAAAAAGAACATAATAATATTTGGTTTAAAAAAAAGGAGAAAAGATATAACACCCAAAAAACTAAGCAAGGAACTTAATGAACTATTAGACGTGGAACTAAATGAAAATGATTTTAACGACTGCTACCAACTTGGAAAAGACGAAAATTGTCCAATAAAAATCGAGTTTTTGTCTAACCTCAAAAAAAAAAACAAGTCCTGCAGAACTGCAAAAAACTAAAAAAGGGAAAAATATTTCCATTGCCCATGACTTGACTCATAAACAGAGAAGCGATCATAAAATTCTACGAAAACACTTATTTCTTGCCAAGGGAGAAAATTATGAGGACTGTTATATACGAGGTAATAAATTATTTGTAAATGGCACGATATATGAGGTGAATGATTTGTTGGAAAGGGAATACCAAGAAGACCTAAATCTTGATAAACACAATAGTGCTCCTGCGACCCCAACTTCAAATACACATCCTGCACCAAGTGAGAACCCGTCACCCACAAAAGCGAAACAACAAAGTGCCATGAGGAGATTTTTAAACAATGAAAAACCGTTGAAACCAACACCAGTCTCACAAAAGGAAACACACAAACCGAGAACACACTCTTTTCAAGTAAGTAGATGAGGACAACCAAGAACACCACTAGCACTTATAGTCTTTGAAAACAGTGTTATAATATTATAATGGACCAATATATTCGTAATTTTGAAATTGAAACAATAGAAACCTTCAACCTTCGGGATAGTAACGAACTAAATAACATATTTAGTGTGAATGAACAACTTTAAACATTTTCTATCATACACAATAATATTCGGAGTATCAGCAAAAACTTTGATGAATTCAAACTATTCTTAGATAGTGTAAACACAGATATTGATTGTATTGTGTTGACGGAAACGTGGTTTATACATTACCCGGAGGTATATAACATCGAAGGATATAACTTAGTACACAATGAAGGGAAACTAAATCAAAATGATGGTGTTATCCTATATATTAAATCTAACTTCACCTGTACCTATCAAATACTACAAATTAGTGATATTAAAACTGTACAACTCACAGTGAAATTAAGCAATAATAATAATTTAGCCATAACCGCTGCGTATAGATCACCATCTACAGATCCCAAACAGTTCAATAAAAGCTTACAAGAATACTTACAAAACTGTAGTAGCAATAACGCCACTTATTCTATTTTCATCGGAGATATAAACATCGATATCTTAAAAAATGATGAGCACTGCAATGAGTACCTAAGCACACTGAATGAGTTCGGATACATCTCAGTGATTAATAGTGAGACAAGAGTACATCAAAATAATGGCACTTGCATTGATCATATATTTCTAAAATCAGAAATAAATATTAGGGACCAGATATTACCTTTAATAATACAAAGTAGCATAACAGATCACTACACAACCGCCCTCCAAATGATACTTAACCAGAATGAAAATGTAACAAGTAATACAAATAAATACAAAAAACACATCGATCTCAAAAAACTAAAAAACAACTTGGGGCATACCTGCTGGGATCCTGTGTATTCCATGACGGACCCTAACGCTGGAACAGACAAATTTATCGATATTCTCACTGGTGCTATAAACGAGTCTACCTCTCTAACAAGAGTAAAGAGGAAATATACTAAAATTGCACCATGGATAACAAATGCTCTTGTTAAATCCGCGGACACAAAAAATAGACTGTTTAGAAATCTACAGAATGATCCTAATAACCTAGAACTAAAAACCTATTATAAAAACTACAAAAACAAATTCACCAACTTGATAAAAAAAGTTAAATTGGAATATTATCAAAAACAAATAATAAAAAACACCTCAGATACAACAACATTATGGAAAATAGTGCAAGAAATAAGTAGTACCAAGAGAAAGACACGTAACATAAAAGAAATAAAAAACGACTCAGGTGAATCTATAACTCACAAAAAGAAAATAGCTGACCAGTTTAACAATGTATATACTCAAAAAGGAAAAAAAATGTCAAACAATATAAAAAAAAATCCCAATTATTTCCCGAAGAGAACCATTTCCCCCAACTCTTTCGTACTTCTTCCAACTGATAACAAGGAAATCGAGAATATTATTGGTGAACTAAAAACTAAAAAATCTGTTGGTATACACGAAATCAAAGCGGAAACTATTAAAACAATCGGTACATATATTCTGGAACCTCTAACATACATAATTAACTTGTGCATGGAAAGAGGTATCTGGCCACGAGCGTTTGAAGAAGCTGTGGTGGTACCAATTTTCAAAAAAGGAGATGAAACATTGATAACTAACTATAGACCAATTTCGCTAATAACACATCTAACGAAAGTTTTTGAAAAAGTTCTTAAAAAAAGGCTAGCTACGTATATTTCCAAATATAACCTGATATCAAATAAACAATATGGCTTCAGAGAGAATCTCTCCACCCAAGATGCACTATTGGCACTCACCTCTGAGATTTCTACTGCTCTGGATAAAAATATACCATGTCTATGCTTATTTATTGATCTATCAAAAGCGTTCGACACAGTAAGTCATGACCTACTCCTAGAGACATTAGAAGATATGGGTATCAGAAATAATTGTCTGAAACTGTTCGAAAGTTATTTGACCGACAGATATCAGTCTGTGAGAGTGGAAGAAGCACTCAGTGATAGGAGAAAAATTGAGTATGGTGTACCTCAAGGAACCGTTTTGGGTCCCATTCTATTTAATATATATGTTAATGGCATATTCTCCATTAGGAGCAGTGGAAAAATTTTAGGTTTTGCTGACGACACAGTAATTTTTTATGAGGCAAGTTCTTGGCAAGAACTAAAAGTTATGGTGGAAACGGATTTTCCTTCAATTAAAAACTGGCTGGAACACAAGCTATTAACTGTTAATTTGGAAAAAACATATTACTTACCCTTCAGCTGCAATCGGTCGAATTCACCATCATTTCAGAGCCTCACGTTTGACATAAGGGGGCAACAACATACTATCTTACCAGAAACTAAAGTTAAGTATTTGGGAATAATAATAGATACTCACCTAAAATGGGATGCTCATATTAATTATGTATGCAAAAAGCTAAGAATGATAATTTATAAATTCAAATACCTTAAAGATATATTAAATTTTCAACAACTCAAAGTATTATACCACGCATTAGTCGAAAGTCATCTACGATATGGTATAATTGGCTGGGGAGGAGCCTTGAAGACCCATATTTATCCCCTAGAACTTCTACAAAAAAGATTCCTCAAGCTGATTATGTCTAAAGAATCTAAATATCTATCTGATGCACTATTTTCCGCAGCTCAAGTATTTGATATTCGCCAACTTTTTTATTACAACATTAATATCAGATACCATAAAAATAAACATAACTTCAACCTACCGAGTCATCCTTACCATACAAGGCAAAAAAACAAGCACATAGTTCCGAACAGACACAAATCTATCGCCCAACGGTCCTATAACTATATGTCTCCAAAATTGTATAACACTGTCCCAACCCATATACAAAAAAACAACTATCTGGTATCACATAAGAAAGAATTGAAGTCATTCATATACAGTCAACAACGAAAAAAAATTGCTGATTTGGTGGAAATGAAAAATGTTTGAAAATGTGTATGCATGTGTGTATGTTAATCTAAATTGTCTAGTTTTGAGTTGATATTTTATAAATTGTACACTGAGCTTTTAATATTTTTGTATTCATCTTTCTCGAGTAAGCTGTGACAGATTTATATTGTACTTAGGCTAAGTGAATTTTTTAAAAACAATTTTCTCGTTAGTCTAATTGTATTTGTTCTGTTTATACTTTTTTTATTTATATTGATTTCCCATGTTACGTAACCCAATTATATTGCATTGAGATTACTGTACCCTCAAATGTATTGTTCCTACGACCTACACGTTCATAAATTCTATTGTATTTTCTGCGAAACAAGTGCTACAGCACTTATCGCTAACCAAATTTATTCACATCTATCTATAGATTTGATTGTGAACCCATTCTCTCTGAATAAAGTTATTATTATTATTATTGTTAACAAATGATAAGATGCCTAAGTATAAGATTAAAATTAGGAAAACTATTAAATTTAAGACAAACAATAATCTAAATCTAAGAGTAAAGATAAAACTTAAACTTAAAAATAATTGCAGTAGAAACATTTGAGTGAGTCAAATGTATAGTGTAAAATTCCTGTTACAGAAGTAGAGAAAGAAAGAAAGAAAGAAAGAAAGAGAAGAAAAGTACACAATGCCAAGTGGTTTATTGAAACATTTTAAAGTACGTTTACTGAGAGAAGACTTGGCTGAGGGTAGACTTGAACTGTGCGGGGCCCACAAAAAAGTCCAAGAAGGTGGTGTTTGCTAGTGTGGATGCTCTTGTGATAAAATAATTTCCAGCGATATTAGTTCTGTAGTGAGGTATGTAGAAGGAGTTGGTTGAACGTGTTTGTCTGGGTGGAGTGTGAAGATTGATTTTATCAATTAGTTCGGGGCATGAATGTACAGAGCTTCTCAGGTTGTAAAACATTGTGAGATCTCTTTTTTTGCGGCGAGAGCAAAGGCTTTCGATATTCAAATCCTTCTCAAGAGCTTCATAGTTGTAATCGTGATAATTTCTCTTAAAGGCGAGGTACCTTAGGAATGCATGTTGGACTTTTTCCAATTTGTGTATATGGGTATTGTACTGGGGAGACCAGACGCGAGCAGCATATTCTAAGTGAGCAGTAGAGTGATGGGGTGAATCGATGTAAACTCTTGAGAGCATCTTTTGATGAAACCAAGCTTTTTGAGAGCCTTAGAGGATATGTTTGATATGTGACAATTGTAATTGAGGTCAGAGTTTAAGAGGATGCCGAAGTCCTGTATGTTTTGTACTGATTGAACATTTGACTCATTGATCTTGTATTGATGGGATATTTTATTTCATGATCTTCCGAAGGATATTGCGAAGCACTTAGCAAAATTCAGATCCATGCAATTTGCGGTGCACCAGTCTAACAAGGTGTTTAGGTCACCTTGTAGTTCATGGCAGTCTGTGTCATTTTTAACAATGGAATATAACTTTAGGTCGTCAGCAAGTAAGAGGAACTTTGAGTGGTGAAAGCACTCATGATTTGCCATCAATAGGTTGGGGTTTGCCTCCACATTGTTGAATTTCACGCACCTCATGGTATAATTCCTAATTTCACTGGAGTATTGTAAAAGATTTGGGCAAGAAAGTTAATTAGTGTTGGATAGTTTTTGCCCTGAATAGCAAAAAAGTTTTGTGAACCCTTTTATTTATTCTTATCTGTTTTGATTGTTTTTTTCTGCCCTGGCTGAGAATTGAACCCAGGACGTTTCGTTCCTGAGTCGGGCGCTAATTCACTGCGCCCTCCCCCCCCATCGTTGGTCGTTGTATCTACGCCATTAAGATGTGAGTTCTAATGGTTGATAAGGAATTTACTGGAATCTTTTAGTCACCATGTCGGCTTGTTGGGAGCATTTGAAAATTCCATTATTTACAAAGTGGATAGTTTATGGCCGGAACAGCAATGCTGCAGTTATCATCTACTGAACAACAATAATTTGTTACTTGATGGTTGGCACGTGCTCATTACCAATAAACATTGATTTGATTTGTGTTTCATTGTGTAGTTTTATATTTACACAATGTTCATGTGATGTGAGATTCACAAATGTTCATGTGATGTGAGATTCACAAAAGGTAATTTTGAAGTTATTATTTAGAGAATAATTTGCAGGTTAGCTACCAGTGTCGTAAACAACTTGTTCAGTGTATTGGCTACAGTAATGATAACAGAGTTATCCTTGTTTAGATGTTACATACAACTAAGTTCTTTGGCCTAGGTGGTTTCTTATTCATTTAGTCTGTTATTTGATCGGAGGCAGAAGGATGTCAAGTAATTAGACAGTACATATCATACATTCGCACCACAGCATATATATAGTTTATTGGCAAAAAATATGCTCTTACAATAACATTCAAATTTCATATTCACAATACATAAAACCACAGATATAACAGTTGAAAATACAGATTAACATCTATATAATAAAAATGAATCTCGATTCTTTGTAAGCTCAAAACATGAGAATGGCTGGATCTATTTGTCTAATTTAAAAAGAAATGTTCGTAAAAGCCGAGGATGGCTAATACGAAAAAAAAATAGGAGTCATTTATTACCAAACTAGGAAATATCTCAGCGGTTTCACTGTAGCCTACCAAGCAGAAGGTTACAGGAACGAATCTCAGTCAGAATAACATTTTTTTTTATTTGATAAAAACAACGGCTGGACCGATTTGGCTAATTGTTTTTTTGAATGTTCCTAATAAGGTTTTTAGGGAAAGAAAGGATTTTTAGCAAAGTTATTGGAAATTTCTTTGTCAGGGAATATATAATCAAACACAAAACCTTTTTTGTTGTTTGTAATAGTCCGAATAAGGTTTTAAGGGAAAGAAAGGTTTTTAGAAAAGTTATTGGATTCGGGAAAAATTGAAAGTGGTTTTTACTATGGGATTTTTGAAGACCATAACACGATTTGAACGATGGATATGCGTAATTCTTTGGTCGTGGAAAAATTTTCAGGAATATATAATATATATTTATATATATATATATATATTTATATATATATATATATATTTATATATATATATATATAGATATATATATAGAAGAAGGGTAGTCTCGTGACTGGACTTCAACCATGTGGTAATTATTGTGCCTGTTCAAATTTTAAAGTGTTTAAATTAAGTATCTAAAACAATATGTGCGAGTGCCATTGTTTAATTTTTATATATATTACTAGTAGTGGGTCATAGTGATATGATTTTGAAAAGTTCCTCAATCACGAAATGGTGATTAGTTCGCTGTCTTCACTTAACCTCACCTTACTTGTCTTGATAATGAAAATAAACATTTTCGAAAGCTTGACTAAATAAGAAAGAGTTTTTCTTTTCTCATAGGCCATTATTTTGACTGCAACCTCAAGGAATATCCTTTCTACAAAGTTTATTTCAAATTCATAGATATATATATATATATATATATATATATATATATATATATATATATATATATATAACGGGATAACGAGAAAACGGAATAATGGGATAAGGGGAAAACGGAATAACGGGAAAATTGGAAAACGGTATATATGGAAGCGGGCAGAGTGAAAAGCATAACCTAGATGGAACAACACAAAGAAAAACATAAGAAAAAGGAAATTCTACGCGGACGAGAGTATTCAGGTTTTTTTTTTAGGGAATATAGAAATTTGGACAGGACAACCTATCGGGTCACCTAGTAATAAAAGGAAAAGGGAATAGCACTTAGGTTTACGACAAGGACTGGAACATCAAAGCAAATTATTAAATAATACTGAATATGAGTATTATAAGTATGCATCTGGGATAAATAAGACAACTGGTCACTCAAATATCTAGGCATCTTGTTGTTTTAAAGTTTAAATGTGAACAACATATTTAATATGGGTTTTTCTTTAACAGACATAAGGAAGAGTGAGTCTAACATGTGTTCAATGGGAGTTTGCCTATCACATTTTAGTATTGCCTGCATGGCTCTGTTTTGAAGTTTTTGTAATTCGTTGATATTGCCAGTATTAGCAAAAAAAGCAGTGTACTCAGTATTCAAAGTGTGGTAATATAATTGTCTTATATCCCTTTTCGTGGGAACCAGAACATATAAAAAAAAAAAAAAAAAAAAAAATATGGTTAATTTGGCAAATCTGGATATTTTTTTCTTATTCTATATGAGAAATTAATTTTAGGTGCGTTTTTTTTTTGTAAATATAGTGATCATTTAATTTAAGTTCAGGATCCAGCATAATTATTGATAAGTATTGAAATTTAAAAACTCTTTCAATAATTTCGTGGTTAATTTTAATATTAAAGGATTTAGTGACATTAAAATCATGTTTATTTCAGGTTAACATAAATTTAGTCATTGAAATATATTTTCAAGATCTTCATTTAAATATTGTTGTATTTCTTCTATATTTCCTTCAGAACAATACATACAACATTGTATCTGCAAACAATATAATTTTACACTTTTTAATATGTATTGCAATATCATTAATATATAAGAAAAATAATAATGGTCCCAAAACTGAACCTGTCACTCCAGTATTTACATTTTGTACTTCTGAAAGGGATTCCCATATTTTACCAATTGCTTTCCATTACTTAAATATTCCAGAGATTATTATGCCATTGATTTTGTGAGTTCTGGTTCTATGACAGAGATTTTACAGTGATTTTAGAGAGATTTTATTGCAATATTATTTTGACCTGAGCAAAAATCAGGTACCCGGTAAATATGATATTATTTACCAAGGGGGTATTGCCACAAGGAGCTTCTCGGTTAGCTGATCTTATACTGATCCTGTATATGAAAGAAATCCGAGAACTTTTCCTGAGTCTGTAGGATCACAACACGAAAAGTTGCATTCAAATCAGTGGAATAGCTGACAAAAAAGTCTAGTATAGTTTGTCTAGTTGCGAAATCATTTGTTTGAAACATATGGATATTTTGTATTTGTCGAACTCCGCTTGTGTCATTTCATTTTATAGTTTGCTCAACCTTATTTTTAATGAGAATGACAAGATATGGCGAATGCCCTGGTTCTTAGCATATTCTCCAAAATTTAGTTATTAATAACTTCCATCTCATGTGGATGAATCAATCGAAGAGTTTTTCTCCTGTAGTCTTTTTCAACACCCTTTTTATTCACAGCATAATTTACATTTCAAAGATATGGAGAATGCACATTCGCCAATTTAGTTATAGTTTTCATCTCATGTGGATGAAACAATCGAAGAGTTTTTCTCCTGTAGTATTTTGTAGCAATATGGACTAAAAAGTTAAAATTAAATTATAATTTAAAAAAACTAAAAAACACGCTTACAAAGCAATAACGATTAAAAAGATGAAAACAATAAGAATAAAATCATTGACCAACAAATTTTCTCTTATGTAAAAAATTATAATTCATCATAGTTATCAATCATAATTAGTATATTAAGATAACTGATGTCAACCACCTCACGCTTTTTTTTAGATAAGTGAACATTTTTTGGTCAATGACTTTATTCTTATTATTTTACCAACTTTTCAGTACTTATTATTTTATAAGCGTGTTTTTTAGTTTTTGTAAACTATAATTTTTTTGCTCAAGAAATTAAATGATAAAAATTGAATTTTTCAATTACGAGCTTAAATATTTTCCTGCAATTTTCACTCCTGGAATGTGCATTTAGGTATGCAACTTCTTAATATTCTACCATCCTCTAAGTTACCAATACAATCCCATTATGAAAGTAGCCACCTCGTATATCCATGTAAGAGCGTTTTCACACACACCGGTAAAACCGGTGACGGTGCCGGCACCGAATGCAATGTAATCAAATCATAATTTTCACACATAGCCCGGTCCGACCTATTTGCCGGTACGGCCGCCGATTCTGATTTATGCAGCCGGCGGGGATCTCGACAATCGGAAGACGGATCAGTCTCTGATTAGTCGGTTGCTGTGATTTCTTATGTACGTTTGTCCACACACACCTGTTCTGACATGTCGGTAACGGAGAGTATTTTCAACCCTAGAACTTCCTGTAAATGCCTATTTGTTGAATTAGGAATCATGACTCTACCATCGCTTTATATATATATATCACTTGCTGATAAATTTAAGGAATAATAATACTGTAATGAAACAAAGTGATTTACATAATTATGAAACCCGTGGGCGCAATCAGCTCCATCAGTCTTACTCCAGACTCACGGTCAGTCAAAACTCACATAATTACCAACAAATAAAATTTTACAATAAATTCCAAAATCTCTTTGGTGATATAGAAAATAAAACAAGCTTTAAAGAGAAGTTAACAAATTATCTGTTGAGCAATGCATTTTATTCTGCTGATGAATTTTTAGAATCCTAATAACATTAAGCTATTATATTATTTATACTTATATTTTATATCTGTACTCGTTTACTTTACTTATGTGTTATAACTGGTATACTACAGTGCTATCTATCTAATTGTAATTTTTTAATTGTAAATTTTGACTAGTCCGATAATCTTTTGTATATTTTATATTTTTATAACTTGTATGATAGATTCAAGTGACGAATAAAGTATTTGTATTATGTATTGATTTGATACTTGGATCTCAAGTAAAGAACTTTTATATAAAAAGTATGCGAAGTGATCTCAGTGCCAGAACTTCAATAATTCAGGGTGTTACTTGAGTACTGAGTACCGCAGCTTTGAGTTATTTTTATCTTTAATTATCGTTGTAGAATCTAGTTGGCTAATTTTAATTTTTTTTCAAGGTATTGTCAGCATACTATTCTCCATCGTTCTTCTTCTTCTGATTGTCTCGAAAGTGATGATTTTTGCCAAGAAAACAGCTCTGCAGCAGCAACGTTCCAATCTTTTTGAAAACATAGCACTACGCAACCAAACCAATGTCAACATTATTCGGGCCAATTTCAACCCGACAAATATTTACACTGTTCGCAGTAATTCTCGAACAGCTCGATCTGATATTGTAATAGATAATTCTGAAGTGAGCGACCCTTTGCTTTTCAGCAACTCTGTCGGGAGCGGGGGATTCACTGATCAGCCTCCTTCGTATGTTGATGTACTGAGAAGTAATAGAATAATCAGTGAACCACCACCTCCCTATACAAGTAGGGAGATACTTAATGTACACGAAGAAAGACAAGAAAGAAGCTAGTTGTCAATGAGGTAAAGTCCCTAATCTCACATAACCTAGATAATAATACAGACTAAATTTAGTTGGCTCAAAGATACTCCACACTTGGCTGTCTCAAGCTTAACAAAAGCCAAACAATTCAATAGCAAGAAAAATATGTTGAGTGGCTTCATATATAAATAAATGCAAACTATTTCTATGAAAAAATACTTGTTGATACATACATACACACATTGAAACCGAACCATATTTGAGTCAATTTACATTTTGGAGATTAGTTTTTTGGAAGCTTACACATATCGGAGAGGCATATCACTGTAAATTTTTTATTAAGTATTATCTATATTATGGATCTGTTGTTATGATAATAATGTTAGTGAAGATAATGTATTTACCATTTGTTGAGTTTCTGTGGTAAGCAATTATATATATATATATATATATATATATATATATATATATATATATATATATATATATATTTTCTTCAATTTCTCGGAATAAAAGTCTGATTCAGTCAATTCATATAATTTCTTTTAACGACGATTCGACATAGTATTTGTCATCATCAGGTTAAAACACTAAAAAATGGAGTTTGATACATATTTAACTTAACACAATATTAAAATGTATGCACTAAAATAAAATTTAATAAATATCATCCTAGATTGGAATTTACTATAGAAAAAAAAATAGAAAAACAAATGAATTTTCTCGACACAACAATAATACACGACAATACTGGAAAAAATTTCACAAACTGGTTTATTAAACCAAATGCATCAAATCATTACACAAACTATTTGTCAAACGCACCCCTAAGTAACAAAAAAAAATGTTTTTAAAAATTGAACTGACAGCTATAAAGCTTGCTTACCCAAAATTCATAAAAAGGAATATAGAAATAATCAAGAATATTTTGAAAGAAAATAATTACCCCAGCCACTTTGCGGAAAAAACAATAAAAAAACGAATACATGCGATCTATCTAAAAATGATAATTAAGAAAAGAAAACAACAACATACATACCTTTACAATACATGGACAAACTATCAAATAAAATTCATAAAACAATGGAAAAACACAACCGACTGCAAAATATGAACAAAACCATTTATTCAAAATTAAAACCAGAAATACCAAAAAACAAACAAACTCATACAGTATATAGAATACCGTGAAAAGACTGTCAAAGTACCTATATAGGTCAAACAAAACAATATTTGCAGAAACGAGTACTCAAAAACCGACATTGCAGCCTTATCCAAACACGAAAAAGAAAATCAACATAAGTTTGACACTAACAACGTTGAAATTTTGACCAAAGAAAGAAATCTAGGGCTCATATACTAGAACTCAATATAAACAATCCGGTGTACTAATGAAGAGGGTAAAAATGCATGAAAGTTAAACAAACCATTACCGATTACTTCGAAGTCACACACCTACAATAACGTTTGTACAATGCGAACGCAGAAATTCAAATAAAATAAATTGAAGTGAATACTCATATATATTACAGATATTTTTATATTGTGTTAAATAAACTGTTATATTTCGAACCATATGTTTTCAAATAATTATTTAAATGCATCCATTTTAATATTGTGTTGAGTTAAATATGTCTCAAACTTCATATTTTTTATTTTAGTGTTTTAACCATGACGTTAAAAGAAATTATATGAATTGACTGAATCAGACCTTTATTCCGTGAAATTGAAGAAAATATATATATATGTGGTCAAGAAACTAAAGAAATATATATATATACAGTGTCCGGCATAAAGTTAGCAGCATATGGAAAACTTTTTTATTATTGACTTCTCAAAAAAAAAACATTGGTGATAAAAACCTCTGCTTCATCCAAAACCTGAAATGCAAACACCAAAATTGAATTTTATACGACCCTATACGAGGGAGATAGAAAAGCATGCTTTGTTTTCAGAATAATATGATCCCATCACTATATTTCTCACGGTAGAATTAAAATTCATGAAGAAATATTGTTCAAAATCGAATGTTGATCCAGAAATTCGAATCATATTTCATATTTCAACTTTTTTCCCCATTTTTTCCTCATAGCCCTGTACAACACAAGGAATATTATGCTAGACGAATGGTATATTGTTAGATATGATGATGAGATCACTCAATGAAAGTTTTCTCATTTCTCCCTCCCATCAGAAAATCACATTAATTGAATTATGTGACGGAATTTCACAAAATCTTGCTGCAAATAGTAAATAAAACTGACTTGTCTCCAAGGTATGATGCCAGAATGAAAATGAATTTATTTTCACACTACGAATATTTTTTTTAAGACAATCAGAAATTGTAAAATATGACAATTTTTGTATAGTTTTTTTTTCAAGTTGTTACATTCGACTTCAATAGCAATACCCAGCTTCCATAGTTTTGTTCTTTGAATTTTACTGTAAATGATTGAGATACGGAACATTTGCAGATCACAGTTGGCTTTGAAAACAAATTCATTTATAATTGTAAACAAACCATTTTTGACGCATCAAGAATAACTCACAAGTCTGTAGAGTAATTTCAGTAGTTTTTCAATTCAATCATGGCTGCTCGACTAAGTATACAGGAGAGAGTGGAGATTGTAATAACACATGGTGACAATTATCATACTTGTAGAGACACTGCCAATATTTTTAATGAAAGACATCCAGGTAAAAACGTTCATAATTCAACAATTACAAGAATTTTGAAAACATTCAAGGAATCAGAATCGGTTTCGAAAAAATACAAAGTGACACAAACGACCGATAACTGAAAATGAAGAAACTGTAATGAATATTATGCTGTCTACGACTGAAAATCCAAGAATGTCATTATCGCAAAGAGGAGAAAATCTTGGTAAATCTGATCGATCAATGAATAGGTAATAATAAATTCAAACCGTATAAACCAAAATTCATACACACTTTGAAACCGAGAGATCCGGATAATCGCTTGGATTTCTGTTTCTGGTTTCAGTCTATGATGGAAGATAATAGACAGTTTTTGAAAAAAATCCTTACAGTGACGAGTCAACCTTCACATCAAATGCAGGTGGTGGGCACATAATTGCAGGTGGTGGGCAAATAATAATCCCCATTTTAGGATACAATGTAGAGACCAATATCACTTCAAAGTTAACGTCTGGTGCGGAATTCTTAATGACATTATTGTTGGACCAGAATTTTTCAGACAACCACTGAATTCTGCAAGATACTTAAGAATGCTGCAGACATTTCTCTCCGATTATTTAGATGATATTCTTCTGGATATGAGAGCTGGAATGTATTTTCAACAAGACAGTGCATCCGTTCATTCTACGCTAGAAGTGAGAAGGTGGTTAAACGGAACATTTCCAAATGATGGATTGGAAGATATTCCAATAACGCTTGGCCCGCCCGGTCACCGGACCTCACTCGTTTGGATTTTTTCTTATGGGGATATCTCAAACAAGGTATATTCAAGAAGACCATTTGAAAATATACGTCATTTGGAGAATACTATCAGGGATTGTATTCGGGGAATAGCTCCCCAGGTACTAAGAAATGTCCATGATGCAATGCACCGCCGTACTATGCAGTGTATTGAGAATGGAGGACTCCACGTAGAATAAAGCATAAGACATATTTGTTTCAAAATTTTTTATTTGTATTGTGAAAATAAATTAATTGGCATTCTGGCATCATACCTTGGAGACAATTCAGTTTTATTTACTATTTGCAGCAAGATTTTGTGAAATTCCGTCACATAATTCAATTAATGTGATTTTCCGATGGGAGCGAGAAATGAGAAAACATTCAGAGGGTGATATCATCATATCTAACAATATACCATTCGTCTAGCATGATATTCCTTATGTTGTACAGGGCGATGAGGAAAAAATAGGAAAAAAAGTTGAAATATGAAATTGGTCATATGATTCGAATTTCTGGATCAACATTCAATTTTGAACAATATTTCCCCATGAATTTGAATTCTGCCCTGAGAAATAAGGTGATGGGATCATATTATTTTGAAAACAAAGCATGCTTTTCTATCTCCCTCGTATAGGGTCGTATAAAATTCAATTTTGGTGTTTGTAATTCAGGTTTGGGATGAAGCAGAAGTTTTTATCACAAATGTTTTTTTTTGAGAAATCAATAATAAAAAAGTTTTTCATATGCTGCGAACTTTATGCCAAACACTGTATATATGGAAAAGCAATTATGCAGATATGCATATATTTTGATTAAAAGCTGATTGTTATCATTTTGGTGTACAATTCAAATCTGACATTCCATTGGAGAATGTTACCATATGTTCGGTTTGAGAATTATTGTTGGGTGACTTATTACGTTTTGTAAAATGTATGATGAATTGTCACTTATGCGTACTATATATAATACCAGTTTAACTGTTATTATTTTTTATTTAAAAAAATCAGCACCACGTTTGGACATCTTTAGTAGTTATTCTATATGATTGTTGTTTTACTTGAAATGATAACACTGCAAATATGGTATTTGTATTACAAAATCCAATTATGAGATTGAGTATATTTTAGTAAAGGATACATTTATTTTTGGATATTGTTTAATTTCACAATTAGTTTCCCTTGAGTCATTCAACATGACATTGATGATTGATTTCAACATACATTTCAAGACGTGAAGTTTCATAGTGTTTCCTGATGAACAACCAACTCAGGTATGCTTTTAACACATTTTGACATATTATGTTTTTTGTTGAAAGCAAATGGACCGTTTTATTAATATCTTTCAATATTATGAATGTTTTCATGGTATTATTGTGAAAGTTATATAAACAAGCCTTATTCCTAAATCTAAATATTTTCGAATGCCAATTTTAATGGAGATAAACACAAACACAATTTTTACGAAAAAAAGTGTATTTTTCACCCAAGAGATGAAGTTTGAAAAATACCGGTTGAATCATTCGTTTTTACATTAATTATCAAATCTGCCAAATTTCATGGCTTCAATACTTCTTGATGGTCATTTCTCAGAAAATAATTGCATATTTGGGAAATACATGAAAATATCCATTTAATTTTTTCCATAAAAAATACTTGGGTTATTGGTCTGCTGGGAAAGTACTCTACATAATGTTTCGGATTATTTATTCTCATAGAAGTATATTTTGTTTGAATAGTTTGATATGAAATCACTATTTTTCCATTGAATAATAATGTATTTTCTGAACCAATTGATACAATAATTGTTATTGAAATGAAACGCATCAGGTTGCTACAATATTTGAAAACCCCTGTCAGAAAAAAGTGACACACCAATGAATCATATTCAAAAATATCCCAAACTGAAGTTTCATCGACTTGAAAATATACTCCTAACGATATACTTTATTTTACAAGATCCCCTGAAATGAGGGATCTTTTTTCTTTTTAGAAGATATTGTAAATTGAACGTTAGGTTGGGAAAGGTTGAGTCAGCTTAGGCCAGGTTAGATATGATTAAGTCGAGTTAAGGCCGGACTTCACATAACTAGACTAGGCCAGCGTCATAATATTCAGCGGCATGTGGCTTTGCCGCGAAATTAAGTTTTGTGATCCGATAATGTATGCCGACAATCTTTATAATAAAAATGAATCTCAATTCTTTGTAAGCGCCAAACATGAGAACGGCTTGATCTATTTGGCTAATTTTGTTTTCAAAATGTTCGTAATAGCTGTAATATTTTCGTGCTATCCATACGGGTTAACTGAAAACGGGATAGCGTGATAACTGGCTAGCGGGATAATGGAGTAACGGGATAACGGAATAACTGGAAAACGGGATAGCGGGATAACAGGAAGCGGGCAGAATCCCAGGCATAAACTGAATAAACCAACACAAAAAAAAACAAAGGAAAAAAATCTACGCAAACGAAAGTTTTCCAGGATTTTTTTTTTAGGTTTTATAGAAATTTGGACAGGACGTCTGTCTGGTCAGCTAGTTAAAAATAAAACACAAAGAAAGCAGGCTTTGGTTACGTCCTAGTTTGAACAAGAACAAATATCGTGGAAGTAAACTTTTGAATTTTTAAAAAGTTCAAAAACTTAAACCTGTATACTGGAAAATCACGCTCTAAAAAATATGAAACAAGAAAATATTCTCAACTGAAATTGTTATGTACAAACTATTCAATATTTATCGTCTACTAAATAAACAACTTACACGTAATATATTTTAATGTATTTAATACATATTCATAGTGATGTTCAGAGGATAGCCGTGGTCATACCCAGGCTACATAAAGAGGTCCTAAAGATATCTCGGCGAACTCTTTTTAGTAAATTGTGACGCCTTTTGTAACTTTGAGAAGTTTTTGAGAGCTCTATATCTCCGGCAAATGTCCGCCGCCGGGGTATTCTAAGCGCGGTCTTAGCGATATCCCACGTGGAAATTTTTTAACAATACACTCTGGCAAGATCTCTGCAAAATCTTGTGGCGAGTACTTTTGGAAATTCTTATTTACATCTCATGTCGAAGTCTCTGTGAGCTCGCATGAAAGCTAGCTGTGTGATCATCACAGGCAGTGCCTCGGGCGAGTTCTGTGGGAACTCAAGTCAAAGTCAAAAATAGCTTTATTGTTTAAAAATATAAATTTTGTAACAAAGCATGACAAAAGAACTTAAATAAAACATAATTAAAACATTATACCTCATAGTTTTTGTTAAAATTTATACATTTTTCCAGCAGAGCAGTCAATAGAACATAAAAATAAAAAGCTATAATTAAAAACCTAATTAAGACACAATACTATTTAGTATTCACTTACACACATATATGTATATATAAATCTATAAAAACAACAAGAAAAATAAATTTCAGAGAGAAGAAGATTAAAACTCTTCGACAGAATAAAATGGCTGTTCTACAAGTAGTTTTTTTGTTGCCCTCCTGAACCTACAATAGGCTTCAGTTCTTTTAATTGGTTCTGGCAAGTGGTTAAACATTTTTGAACCATTATAAATGAAAGAATTCTTAACAAGAGTTGATGTTGGAATTGGCAATCTTATGTTGTTATCCTGTCGTGTGTTATAGACATGAACTCTAGTAGGGAATTAACTTTTATATTTATATATGATGCAGACTGTTTCAAGAATAAAAAGAGCTGGAAGGGTCAATATTTTATTCTTAACAAAAAGGGGTTTACATGATTGTCTGGGTGCTCTCTTCTGCAAAACAAATATCATGTTGAAATGATATCGACTACATGCTCCCCAGAAAGGTATACCATATACAAGGTGAGATTCTACAAGTGAAAAATACACGAGTCTAGCTGCTACTGTACCTAGCTCACTTACAATAACTCTTACAGCATAGGCACCCTTTGAAATTCTTTTTCCAAGGGCCACAACGTGATCATCCCAATTTAGTCTACTGTCAATTTGTATTCCCAAGAATTTGTTGCACTGTTTGGATTCAATGGTATGGTCATTTACAATAATGTCCCGCTGTCCGCCTTTGAAGGTCAAAGTGTACGTTTTATTAAAATTGAATGTGGCCTTATTGGCTGCACACCACTCTGTAACCACTGTGAGGTCTTTAGACATGTTATGGTGTAGGTTATCACGGTGTCTGTCCGACCAGCTTATTGTTGCGTCATCAGCGAATAGTGTAAATATACCAGTAATCGGTAGGAGGGTAATGTCATTTATATTCGCATATACAGCATTCTGGCGTGGTCTTCAAGAGTTCGCATTGCGTTGTCTTATATATTGAAAAAGGAAAAACGATCTTAATTAAAAATTGGAAAAAATATTTGTTCAGAATGAAAAAAAATTACGATGAAAAATTGAAGTTACTTTTTAACCGACGAAATCAAAAAGGAGGAGGTTTTTTAGTCGACGCGTATATATATATATATATATATTTTGTATGTATGACCACGCATAACTTTTTACTGAGACGTCCGATTCCGATAATTCTTTTTACAGTAGATAGGGTGTACTTCGAAGGTGGTCCCATTTGAATTTAAAAGATGAAATCCAACCCTAAGGGTAGCAAAATGGAGAATAATGATCGTTCACCCTCTGAATTTTGGTTCGTTAACCGATTCTATCAGGCATAACTTTGTAGTGGGTTTTTCGATTTGGATGATTCTTTTTTATTAGAAAGGGTATACCTCATAGTTGATCATATTTGGGATGGAATAATCCACCCCTATGGGTAGAAAAATAGGGGATGATTGATTTTTCATTTGTGAACATTGGCACACATATGTAGTTGACATTGACAGATTGCTATTGTCATTATTTTTGTTCTTCTACATCCGTCACAATGATTACATTCTTTGAAAGGATGGAATTATATAAAAGTGATGGAATAAACTAACCAGAACTATCAAAAATAATTTATATTATATAACAATAAATAATTAAATCATATTATTTAACTGTTAACAGTTGAAGTAAGGTGGGTAAGTAAGTATTTTGGAAGTAATCAAAAATTAAATAGGTAGTAATTAGTAGATTTCAGCCACAAAAAATGGAAAAATAAAAACTTTTTAACAAAAAATTTTACCGACGAAAAACAGAACTGAAAAGCAAAAAATAAAATAAACCTTTTTAGTCTTAACAACTAAGCTCCTAAACTAATGTAAGTAACTAATTTTGAGTTGGCGCCAAACAAACAATCAACGACAATTATTAAATTACTTCAAAAAAATTATCAAAATGACACCGCGCATCTCGATTTTACGCTTTACCCATTTGCTTGTTTGTTTGGCGCCGACTCAAAATTAGTTTCTTTCATTAGTTTAGGAGCTTAGTTATTAAGACTAAGAAGGTTTATTTTATTCTTTGCTTTTCAGTTCCGTTTTTCGTCGGTTTAATTTTTTGTTAAAACGTTTTTTTGTAATATCTAACAGAAAACAACTACTTCCTCGCCACTATATATAGCATGGCAGCATGCTGGGCATTGACTTCATCTGATATACAGATATTTATATCACAATATATATCGTAAAATATCCCTAACTTTTCCCCACAAAAAATCCTTTAGTGGATATTTGCATTTTCATCTAGATATTTGATTAAAAAACTTTCTCAATCAGGATTGTATTAAAAGTTTTTCAATCGAATAATCGAATGAAAATGTAAATCTGAATTTTTCAGGTTAAAAGTTAGGGATTTCCCAAAATAGTTGTTTTCTGTTAGATATTAAAAAAAGTAACTTGAATTTTTCATTGATTTTTTCCAATTCTGCTTTTTTTCCGATTTTCAATTGAGAATAATGTTTACTTTTTCAACAACCAAGAAATTCTCCTGAACGATGAAAGATATAGTAACTGAAGTTTATCTTTCAGTGGCAGATGATTATTCCATACCTGATTCATAACTTCGAAAAAGTAAAAAAATATTTTATATAAGTACATCCCGCCCAGAATTATTCTTTTGCGATACTTATTTGTATAAATTGCCTATTGGGATACTCAAACTTATCATATAATGGTTGTTTTTTCAAGTCATAGGTAGGTACCTAAAAAAATTTAGAAAAAGTGTATTTAATTTATATTTCTTATATTATATTTATAGTCCATTAATGGTTTTGTAGAAAACTATATTCCATACTTCAGACAAAAGTTCCACCAACTGAGCTACTATCACTATTTAGGATATAAATAATAACTACTGCTTCATGTTAGTCTGAACAAATTAGGTAAATCGTACATCAATAAGAGAACACATTCTTTCATAGATTCAATATAATAAGTGTATAGGGCCACATAATGTTTTTCAGTATCGAATTGGTAAACAAATTCTACTTCCTCATATGCCTAATTATTTTTCACAGACACTGAGTATAAAGAAAGATAATAGCCATTTCGCTTTATTCATGACATAAATTTGTAGACCTCTTGAGTACATAATTGAATTCCATATTATACTAGGGATTGAACTACACATGTGTGTGTTGCTGCAGCAACAGTATTAAGATAACACTTTATATTATCATAACTGCAAGAGAGGAAGAATATTGAAACAAGCAATGAATTAATATGAAGTTTATTATACATCTCATCTTACATCGGTAAGCCAGAGCTATCGATAATGTATCTCAAAACAAAATCACAAAAAATACTGAATTTTTGTTTTGCAATCCACTGAATTCGAAATGTTTGGGAAACAACCGTGGGAAATGCTTCAATTTCACATGAACTTGTTTACAGTGCCACAACCTTGGTAGTTACCAAAGCACGATTTAATGATGAATATGATCTGGAAATAGTTATTTCTACTGTGCTAGAATTTCAACACCTTTAATTCGAATTCTGCTCATTTTATCAAGGTGCAACTTTTTGAGGATTTTTTAATAATTCATCATTGTGTAGTACAAAATGAGTTATGGGTTATATTATCTTAAGGTTAATGATAGTTTAGGGCCTTTGGCGAATCAGCTTCAAATTTAAATATACATAGAATCTGTTCAATAACAATAATAATGAAAAAAATAAACCTTGAGGACCTCAAACTACTATTTTCGAGTTTTGGAGAAGGGTGCATATTCCTCACAAATTTGGAATCACTACTAAATGAATTGCCTATAAATTCTTTGATACTAATGACGGAGATTTCAATATAAATTT